>CM042009.1:1837500-1930000 GCA_023525715.1 Cichorium intybus
TTTCAAAATTTTATAATGATATACATGTAATTATAAAGGTTTGTAATGACATAAACGAAATTCTCTCTATATAGGTATCTATGTGTGTGTATGTGTGTGTATATATATATATATATATATATATATATATATATATATATATATATATATATATATATATATATATATATATATATATATATATATATATATAGTCAAGATAATTTGAGAACACATATATTAGTGAGAACTTGAGAACTCCTAGACTATAATTTTTTTTTCAAAAAAAATGACTTAATGCATTAAGAAGCTTATATTTAAGACATTTCGTCAAAAAAATCTTTAAAATTTTGATTTTTTAAGGTGCACATTTGCACAAAAATGCACATATGCACATTTCGTATACGCATATTTTTTTGACAAAAGATCTTAAATATAAGTGACTTAGTGTATTAAGTCATTTTTTTGAAAAAAGAAATTTAGTCTAAGAATTGCAAAAAGGATTATATAGATAACATAAAAAATTAAAAAATATTAAATGATGTAAAATAAAATATTTAAAGGGCCAAAATAACAATAAAAATGTAGCATGATATAATTACTTTTAAAAGAAATATTTTTAGAACCAAACCAAAGAAAAACAAGAGTACCATTTTTCACTTGACAATATCAAACCCATCCTAATATCGTCACTCGTCACATTTTTTTTTTCTATATATAGAGAATGTCTATACAGATTAAACCATTTCAAATTGTCTATCAAATATACATTATATGAAAAAGAGATGGCATTGCAAAATGATGAGCAATTGCTTCATTCTCAAGCTCACATATGGAACCACATTTTCAGCTTTATAAAATCCATGTCACTCAAATGTGCTATCCAGCTTCAAATACCTGATATCATTAATCGCCATGGTGCCCCAATGTTGCTCTCCGAGTTAACGGATGCCCTATCCATCAACAAGGAGAGAGGTCATTTTGTCTATCGACTTATGCGCATACTAGTTCACTCTGGTTTCTTTGTTAAACAAAGTGTATCCACAAATGGAGACGATGACAAGGAAGAAAGAGAAGGCTATTTCCTAGCTCCTGCTTCTCGTTTGCTTCTAAAGGAAGAGCCATTAAGCATTAGGCCTTATTTGCTAGCCATGTTGGATCCAATAATGATGGATCCATGGCAACACATGAGTAAATGGTTCCAAAACGATGATGTCAACCCGTTTCACACAGCCCATGGGATGATGCTTTGGGATTTTGCAGGTCAAGATCCGAACCTTAACCAGTCCTTTAATGAAGCAATGGGCAGTGATGCAAGGCTTGTTACAGATGTCGTTCTAAAACATTGTGGAAATGTTTTTAAAAGCATGAGTTCAATCGTTGATGTTGGGGGTGGTACTGGGTCCGTTGCCAAAGCCATCGCAGAAGCTTTTCCTGATCTAAGTTGCATCTGTTTTGTTGTTAATGGTTTGGTAGGAAGTAAGAATTTAAGTTTTCTTGGCGGAGACATGTTTGAAGACATTCCCAAAGCTGATGCAGTTTTACTCAAGGTATTCTTTATTCTTCTTTTTTTTTCCCTTTTCCTATCTTAAAATAATTCCGTTTCATCTAAGACATTATTTTTAATCTAGTTGAAGATTATTTCCCTTTTCCTATCTTAAAATAATTCCGTTTCATCTAAGACATTATTTTTAATCTAGTTGAAGACCAAAGTACTGAAATGTATTTATTATTTATTTATTTATTATTATTTATTTATTTTTTTAGAACGGCTGGTTAATGGAGTTAGTAATACCTTGTTAGTAAACGCTTGTGTCAGGGTTAGAACCCTGTACCTCGTGTTTAAGATGGCAAAGCCTCTATCAAGTGGGCTAAGTTGAAAAACCTTACGGGTAATTTACATTAGAAGCTAGACTGTACAATAATTTTTTACCGTGTCATGAAAAAAATAGTGGATATTACATGATTGGAGTGATGAAGAATGCATAAAGATTTTGATGCAATGCAAAGAGGCAATCCCGAGCAAAGAAAATGGAGGAAAACTAATTATCATAGACATGGTGTTGAAAAATAGTGAAGGGGACAAGGAATTACTCGAGACTCAGCTTTTCTTTGATATGCTTATGATGACCGTGGTGACAGGAAGCGAGAGAAGTGAAAAAGATTGGGCAAAGCTCTTCCTTGATGCTGGCTTTAGCGATTATAAGATAACTCCAATTTTGGGGTTAAGATCTCTCATTGAAGTTTATCCCTAGTTAAGTCACATTGCTTTCTATATATACATCGAAAGTGTTGATGAAGCTACTTAAATGTGAAATTAGCTTGCTTGTATGTTCTTGTTTGTTGTTTCTTTATTCTATAAGCTAGAAATGTTGTTTGTTCATAGGAATTGTATGATCTTTTATCTATTGGAAATATGAAACACTGATATGCTATATCCGAAATACACGTCCCCTTTTGATATTTATCCTTTAGATGCGTGAGTATCACCACAAAAGAAGTGCTCGTTTTTATAACTCGGATGGTCCCTATTTTATGTTTTTTTGAGCGTTTGGTCCCTAACAGACGTAAAAGATTGATTTACCTTTAGTAATTTATTTTTTAATTTTCTTTATACTATTTATTATTTTTTAATTAAAAAAATCTCACCACTCTCCACCCAAAATCTCTCTCTCTCTCTCTCTCTCTCTCTCTCTCTCTCTCTCTCTCTCTCTCTCTCTTCTTCTTCTTCTTCTTCTTCTTCTTTAGGCCCAGCAGTGTGGAGGTGTGAGGAGGGTGCGACGTAGTCTGAGCCCACGGGGAACACTGCCTCCTCTCATGCGGTGACCCTGCAAAACCAATCCCGCGAGGGGTGTTCAGCTCGTGCGACGAAAGGAGAGCGGGAGGGCTAACCGTTGAATCCAACAGTTATATAGCCATTATATTTAAAAAATTAATTAAATAAATACCACACACACACACACACACACATATATATATATATATATATATATACATACAGAGAGAGAGAGAGAGAGAGAGAGATAGAGAGTTAGGATTAAATGTGGATCACAAATATTGAGTGACCAATTTTAGACCATCAGATGAAAAAATTGAATGGTTAAGATGTTGATGATATGATCGTAACTAATTGAAAAAATTTAATTATTTTTAATTAAATAAAATCAGTAAGGGTAAATTAGTCAAATTTACCTATAACAAATTTTGGAATGTGCGGATATTTAGGGATAGAATTTAATCAACCGTTTGGAATGTCTTTTGTTTTATATTCTGCATTGTATTAATTATTTTTATGTATTCTTTAATAATATGGTATAATTAAAGTCATCCATTTATCTTTAAGAATAACCATCACATTCATTCTTTAAAAATCATGAATTTGGGTGAAACATATTCATTCTTTAGAACTAGATTACATTATTAAAATTCTCATTCTTGAAAAATAATACACAAATACAAGCACATAACTACTATTCTTAAAGAATAATATTAACATAATTGAAAAATAAACAACATTCTTGAAGAATAACAAAATTATTATAGGTGTATAGCTCAAATTCATGAAAAAATATAGTGAATTCTTAAAAAATAATAAATTCTTGAAGGATAAATTCATTCCACATAAACTTGTTTTTCTCCTGATCCGTTGGTTTTGTTGTTGTTATCCCTGCAATGAAAACATATACAACTATTCTCAAACAAGTACGTAACTTTACTAATTGAGGTTTTGAAATGTAAAAAATTCTTAAAGAAATAGTTATATGCATTTTTTTAGTTTTTAAAAACAAAATCATTCTAGTATTCTATAAGAATATATTATAATAATGTGTTGGTTGTATTATTTTTTTTGGCAATATTTTTTCACATTCTTGAAGAATACCATATTTAGTTCACATTCTTGAAGAATACCAGATTTAGTGCATGTATTTGACATTGATTAAATCAAACTTCTTGCACCGAGCACAACGGCAACATACTTCTATTAAATCTCTGAACACAAGCAACTTTTGGATGCAGGGCCAACATCATCGCCAAAAACATTACACCTGTTAAAAATAGAGTATTTAATAAAATATATCACCATCAAATTTCAATATAAAGTCATAAACACAACACTTTCCATAGCAATAATTCTTACATGTAATATCTAAATTATCCCTCGATTTTAACAAAACAAAGGAATATTATGAACCAAAAATCAAAGCAAACAACAACATATTTCACTTTCACAAATGAATTGTATATCTTAAAAATTATGGATAATTTTAAGGTATCAGACATTAGCATTTAAGAAGCAAGTGTTCTTTTCAAGAGATGAAAAAAATCCATCTAATCGAAAGTGAAACATGGGATAAAACTTTTGCTACTCAGACATTGCAACATCCTTTTACAAGGAAACCCAAGAGTATAACGTCCCAAATTCAGTAATAAAAATTTTCGTTTTAAAAACGGGTCAATTACACAAAACGGGTTAACTAATAAAACCAATTAAATTAAAACTTGTATTTAAACGTTAGAAATTGTATTTATCAAAACGTTTACAACATTATACAGCGGAAGACATAATTATCAAAACCTCAAATGCGGTACAGTCGTGCCGTGCTCCAAGCTCAAGCCAGCATATACCTGAAAAACAGTAAGGGTGAAAGAGTAAGCACAAAGCTTAGTAAGTTCCCCAAAATACCACATGATACATTCCATAACACATAATCACAAAAGGGTCACGAGCTTGCCCCGATCTTGCCATTTAACATTACATTCCTTGACTCACGGGTTTCTTCCCGATCTTGTCCAATTCCATGAATCACGGGTTTCTTCCCGATCTTGTCCAATTTCGTTGGCTCACGAGCTTGCCTCGATCTTGTCCAATTCCTCAACTCACGAGCTTGCCCCGATCTTGTCGATAAATACGTAAGGCACATACATAATATTATCACACAAAGTAATAAAGCTACCTATGCATGCAACGTCACACATAGTATAGTGAGAAGACTCACCTGATCTGTGACCTCAAGCTAGACAAACACTCCACGCGAATGTCCTCAGATCCGACAATACGAACTTCCTAACAAAGGTAAACTTCATTTAGAACCTCCTAAACCCCAAACAATATAAACTTCTAAGACTAGTACCCCGAACCCCCAAGTTTGACCAAAAGTCAAACTGGTCAGCAGGTCAACGGTCAACAGCCAGTTAGCGCCGTTATCTTCTCTAGATATTGTCGTTAACTGTGAACAGTCTCAAGACTCATCGTGCTTAGATGGTCATGCTTAAACATTATCTCTTTCACTAAACATCATTTTTACACAAAATGGCATTGTATATTTTATAATACATCTTTTGTGAATTTAATTCATCTTTAAACTCATTTGACCTAATTAAGAAATTATTGAAATTCATTTGTCATACCATTAAAATAATTTAACCTAAAATTTAATAAACTTTAATCTCCAACATTTAAATCTCTTCTTTTAAACTTAGTCAATTTATTGGGTCCAAGATCAAACCCAAACCCAAAGTCTAATCCCTTGCCCACTTGACAAGTGAGCAAATTCAAAGGTAGCAGCCCAAAGAGTTAGTCCAGCCACCAACTAATAATCCAATAAGCCCAAGAATATGATCCAAAGTTAACGGTCCACCATGAGTCCAAATAACAGCCCATGACACATTCCATTTACGGTCCATATGTCAATTATATAACCCATACGTTTACCAAAGTAGAGTGGAAGCCACGTGCTGCTCTTTTCATATATTATATTTCATAAAGCTTTGAAAAAATTGAGTACAGATCACTTGGTAACCATGTCGCTTAGGGAACGAAAGGGGCGGGGTTCGAGTCTTGCAAACTGCAAATAATTCCGCTTTTTCACATTAACACACGGATCTTGCGACCCGACCACCAACCCATCTTGAGATCCAATCTGGCCTGCCCCATCACCAAACAATCCAACCCACCAGACCAACTTCTCTATTTTACATTTATAGCCCAAATATGAAAATAAAAATTCGTTTTTGGTCCTAAAAACTAATTTTTGTTTTTGGCAAAATTTACCCATGTTTTAAAATTTTTTAACAAAGTTGGTCTAAATTTTTAACAATTATTCCCAAAATATTTTTTTTGAATTATATATATACACACATTTTTTAAACTTTTACATTATATGTATTTATAAATTTTTTTTAAAAAAATATGGTATTTTTCAACTTTTACAAACTTTTTTACAATAAAACCTATTTCCCAAATTTATTTTTACAAATTTCTCACAACCTCTTTTACAATTTTGTTTATATGGTTTTAAAAGCTTACAAATTAACAAAGTACAATATTATTCTTTAATTGCGATCGTTCTCTGACTTCCCGTTGTATCGCGCTGGTGCACTTCCTAGTTTGACCTAAATAGCAAAGTCAACAATCATTACCTTCTTCCTAGACGCAGCCGTTTCCCTTACCTGCGATCCATCTCCAACGACGGTATGCTCCACCTCACAGTCCTCGTTTTTCAGCGATGACAGCTCCCACTACTTCCCACCGTCTCACCGCCTTATCGTTCCTTAGATCCACTTGAATCACCGGTGACCTCCACCTTTGCAGGTAAAGCCCACCATCCTCGATCCCATCTTGACGGCAGCCAAAGGATCAGCCACCATCATCATCCATCTATGTTCCGCATTAGACATCAATCATTATCCTCGGTTATCTGTTTCCCTCATCTCCGATGCCTGGTGACGGGGCTTGCTCCGTTCTCATGCCACACCTTCCACCTGAACCATGCTACACAAAACCACCCTACGTGACCAGCTAATCGCCGGAGAAAACTAACAGTCGGTGGTTAAAGGCTCGCCTTATCGCTAATCCACGACTCCTCTCTTTCTTTCTCTGACTCTCGTTCTCTCAAGCAAACACTCTCCCTCTCTATATCTTGTTCTCTCTTACATATCTGGTTCGCCACCGGAGTCGCCGGAGAAGGTGACCGGCACTCCATTCCCGATTCTGCCAATTTGCTCACGTACTCTCCTTCTCTCTCACTCTGTAGTCGACAGTCTCTCCATCACTAGCATTCTTTCATTCCCAATGCATGTTCCCTCTCTCTTAAATGCAAAGGAAATATAGAGGATACGAGTACGAACGTACTGAAACAAACGTGGCTGCCCTTTCATTCATGAATTCCAAATTTGACATTTTATGCCCTTCCACAATTAAGAATTGACACTTAAGTCCCTTATAAGAAAAGTGGTTGCCATAAAAACCCATCGCCAAATATTTATAACGTAACTAATTTCAATTCATTCTATAGCTCATATATTTCTTTTAAATAATTACTATTTAGCGTATAATTGTAAATTTACCAAAATGGCCTTAATAACATAAATAAGCCTTTCGTTAACGCTTAAATCGGGGTTTTGAATTTATTTTATTTTCTCAAAAGTTTCATTTTTCTAACTTAGTCTAATTTATTCTAGACCCAAACACGGATGTTACAAAAAGCCGAATCAGCAGTTTGTGACATGGATCGCCCTTTCATGGACATAAACACGCAATCAAAAGTCACAATTCATACACTCATAGATCAAATCAACAGCCAATCCAAACAAGCAACGATTTTGAAGAAGAAGGGAAACAAATCCTAAATAACAGAAAACTATAACATTCAGAAAACTTTAACATGATGAGAGACCATCGACGGGGAGGGGGCTTAAGGAATCGAAGCAGGTTGAGGAGACAAATACGCAAGTGCTTTCGTTCGTGAGGTTTAATCCACGTTATACATAACTTAAATAAACATCTCCACATCACACTCATTCATGTAAAATGGAATCGGAGACACAAAAAACTCAAAGAAATATCACCGACTTACACGTAATCTTCTGTACCGAGCACGACGGCAGCATGGGCGGAGGAGACGACGACGCTCAAAGGCCAGCGAGTGAGAGACAAAAAGAGGGCTACGGTGGTGAAGGCTTGCGACGATATAGTTCAGCAGGGTCCGTTGGAGAATAAAAAATCCTGGTGGTCTTGAGATAACGATAGAATGAGAGAGGGGAGATGTATATACCTGCGTGAATCTCGACCATAAGAAAATGGGGATGAGGGATTTCGCAAGTAAAGTTTGACGGTGTATTTTATTCCATAATTATAGCTTTGAGTCATCAATTAGTTACCAAAAGTTTTAGATATTTAAAACTAAACAATAATTAATTTAATTAATAAAATTACAAAATTACTCTTATGAATTGATTGGACCGAATTAGTCATACATTCACACAATATTTAAGGTTCATATATGAATATATATATATATATATATATATATATATATATATATATATATATATATATATATATACATACATACATACATACATACATACATACATACATACATACATACATACATACATACATACATACATAAACACGCACACACAAACAAACACACGTCTCATTTTTAAAAACCCTACACATATATTTCTCTCTATATTCACAGATACTCACTTCCAAAAAATTTCTCAATGATATCCAAGAAGTCTTCTAAAAAAATCCAAAGCCTTGAAAAATATATTCCTGCAAACCGACATGTCACCGTCACCTTATATTCTACAAATGGAATCCCATTTTTTCGCCACTACAATTCCAATATCCTGATACCGCCTGACTACTACCCGTAATCCCCGTTTTTTGGCACACCTAGCACCACTTTTACGGAACTGCAAGTCGAGTCCGTCTAGCATTCCGATTCAAGTGAAGAGGCATGCTGGAGACACAAGTCGAGGAATCTGAATCTGAGCCCGAGGAAGTTCCGCTCCAATGCAAAAATACTAAAAACAAGGGGAAGAAAACCACCAGTACCGTGGATCGTCGAAAAAGAAGTTATGTGTAGCACGATCGTGGATTGTCGTTTCCGAGGCCGAAAACGCCCAATCTAAATCTCATTTTTGGGAAACCATTTGCATTTTATTCCACAAGAATTTGGGTCGTGATTCGTATCGTTTAAAGGATATGATGATGACAAAATTTCGAGTCGTCAACCAAGCCGTGAAGAAATTTAACGCCTTGTTCGTTAATTTCAAGGAACAACAGGAAAGTGGCGAAAGCAACCAAGATATCCTCAGAAAAGCACTTACGGTTTACCAATCGGAGAACAAAAGAAAACCGTTTAGGTATATGGCTTTTTGGAAAGTTATCTTAGGATACCAGAGGTGGAAGGGGGTCAGCGGAGACCCGATACCGACACATCGTTCAAAATGATCCAAAACATCTGAGACGCATTGCATGATGTCTTCGGATGCACATATCGGTATCGACCTCAACGAAGATACCGACGACTTTGAAAGGCCGATGTGGCGCAATCGGGGAAGGTCAATGGAAAAGCGACATCTTCAAGTTCGGTCAACGACGGGCGCATGGATGAATTGAACGAAAAATCCAATCAAATGTTTACGACTATTTCGTCTCACGTCAAATTCAATCTAGAGCAAGCGTTGAAGAAAGAGAGAGCCTGCGATAGCAAAGAACGTGCAGTCAACATGCATATTTTGATGCAACCAACGAACTATCTTATCAGAAAAAGGCTCTCGAGATGGCGTTGAAGCTCAAGGAGGATATCATCAAAAAAATATGAGTAGTAGTTTTTTAGGTAATTTAATTTTAGTTTTAAGTTAATTTTTAGTTTTTTTAATTTTAGTTTTAAGTTAATTTTTATGTTTTTTACTTTAACTTTAATGTAATTTTTAGGTTTTAAATTATTAAAATATTTTATTTTGAAATTAGTAGTTTTATTTTATTTCAATTTTTTTTAATTTATAAAGTGAGTGGAAGTGAGAGGTGGTGAAAGGTGACCATTTTCAGCGGTGAGGGGATGAGTGAAGGGTGTTGAGTGAAGGGTGTTGACTAAATGCTGATGTGGCAAGAAAAAAGTGAGAGCTGGTGATAGCTCACACTTAAAGGCCTTATCGTGGCCTTATCGATGTAAACAAATATTCGAATACGCAGAGATCGACAAAGGTTTGTCTGGTGTTCAAAAGAGAATCGAGAAACACCCCATTGAAACCCATCTTAAAGAAGAAGGGTGTTAGCAGTGGCTTAGGTTTGGTGGTTCGCCAGCAGTGAGGCTGTATTTAGGGTTCTGAGGGAAAGAGACGGTTGAACGTCGGTGATCTAGTGGCTTGCAAATAATTGATAACGCAGTTGATGTATTCTTTCCGGACACCTGGTAAGGCTAAGAGACAGTGGTGGGCCTGGACTTGGTGTATTCTTCCTGATGTATTCTTTCCAATGTATGCTTACCACATAGGGAGTTTTTTACAATTAATATAGTACGATCTGCAACCCAAAGCTCCATAACTTGAAATGTGAACTTGATTTGGTCACAAGGTATAGCCTAACACTGTGGATTCAGTTGTGAATCGGGTGGAAGGGATGGGAGTCTTCTTCGGCTGAGGGGTGTGGTGTAGTGGTGGTGGGTAAATCGAGGCAAGGGGAGGGTGTTGGTGGCAGCATGGATGGTGTTGGTGGATTAGGGATTCTCCAATGTACAGTCACAAACCAGATTGGAGTAAAGATATAATCGTGAATTAAAAGAATCGGGGAAAGGGTTGGTTTGTTGGGGTCTGATTTCAGAAGGCGATGTAATGAGGGAAGGGGATGGTCGATGACCATCTTCCAAGTTATAGCAGCGGCGTCCACCAAAGGATTGTGGTGATGGAGTGTTGCGGGTAACTATAGCGAGGAAGGAGAGAGTGTGGTATGTCGGGGTTGGATTAGAGATAACGAAGGAAGGGAATGAATTAAAAAGGGGGATGGGACCAACAAATACTGTTGAAAGTTTGGGGAAAGGATAGGTGGTTTATTTTTTTTTTAAAATGACATACAAATAATTAATTTGAAAATAATTACATAAGGGTATTATAGTCATTTTATATATGTCAGGGACACTAGACGCAACAAAAATAAACAGTATGGATGAACCGAGTTAAAAAAAGTTAGAATCCAAACGCATAAATTAACCCAAACCACAGGAACCATCCGTCTCATTTACTCTATATATTTTGTGGGGTCCACCATATCCTTCAACCTCTGAAAGTAAATAGGTGTTCAAATAATAAGAATTTGCTAATTTTGTTATTCTTTCATAAAAAAATATAAACAATGTCAAATTTTGATAATTATTTCATTTCTATTTTTGAGATTGTCCATTTCTTTTACTTGTAATCTATAAAGACGCATTAAGAAATATGAGTTTAATGACAAATATGGAAAATACTATCATTGGATTTGATATTAGAATTATAGTTTTTTAAGTGGGAAGTGATTTGTACACAACAATTTTTATCCATACACAATAATGGTATGTTTTTATGCACATTGTACAACACCTTTAAAACATGTATTGTTGTGAATGGATAAAAATTGTATGTACAAATCACTTCGCTTTTTAAATTAAGCATTTTATGTATTTACGTAGGTGTGGTTTATTTATAGAAATACATATTACATACATTATATTAAACAATGAAAAGTGGTTTGCAAAATAAATAATATGTGTATATTGAAAGTAATGGGATCTAAATATCAATATGTTTTTTATGTGTTATTGTTATTTTGGTTATTTATTATGGTTTCTTATTGGTCAAAGTTTTTTTATACATATTGAAAATGAAAATGTGTCTAAATCATTTGAGCGGTGGAATTCCTTGGGCATACCAATATTTGAACCTTGATCATCTTGTATGGAATACAATTTGGGGCATACCAATATTTAAACCTTAAACATCAACCACTAGGCTTCCATTACGGGGGGCTATATTTTGCAAGCATAATGTATCTATCTATATCTATATTTATATCTATATAAATCTTATAAATGAGATCATTCAAATGAATATGGTTCAAGATATGTCTCATTTTTGCACCATATTCATTTGAAACCTCCACAACCTTTCATCTTTCAATTAATTAATGAAAACTATTCAAGAGTTTTTTAACTTATCTCTTATAATTACTAAGTATTTAAACTAATATGAAATAATTTATGAATATTAAATAAATTGTAGTTGAATAGTTTTTTTGTTTACTATAAAAGAGGTGAATCATTTGACTAACATAGAAATATAAATCATATATATATATAAAGTGAGAGAAAACATCTAGAAAGAAGAATACAAAGGTTTAAAGATTTTTATGTTGGTTTGAGTATTTTTTGTTATATTTCAAGCCATGCTACGATATTAAAGTTTTGAATTTGTAAGTTTGTTATATATTACTATAGTAACTTAATGGTTTTTTTGTTATATCTTATAGATTAAAAACGATCATACAATATTATCGGCAAAGAAAACATGAGAGTGTGAAACAAATTTCACAATGAAAAGATTTTTGTGTTGGTTTGAGTATTTTTTGTTATATTTCGAGCCATGTTACATTGTTAGAGTTTTGAATTTGTAAGTCTTATATATATTACTAGATTAACTTAATGGTTTTTTTGTTATGTCTAATAGAATAAAAATGATCATCACAACATTATCGACGAAGAAAACGTGATAGAAAACTTTAAAGATTTTTATGTTGGTTTGAGTTTTTTTTTTTTTTTTTTGTTATATTTCGAGTCATGCTACGATGTTAAAGTTTTAAATTTGTAAGTTTGTTATATATTACTATAGTAACTTAATGGTTTCTTTGTTATGTCTTATAGATTAAAAACGATCATACAACATTATCGGCGAAGAAAACGTGAGAGTAAGAAACAAATTTCACAATAAGAAGATTTTTGTGTTGGTTTGAGTATTTTTTGCTATATTTTGAGCCATGTTACATTGTTAGAGTTTTGAATTTTGTAAGTTTGTTATATATTACTAGATTAACTTAATGGTTTTGTTATGTCTAATAGATTAAAAACGATTATAACAACATTATCGACGAAGAAAACGTGAGAGTATGAAACAAATTTCACAATGAGATAATGATTTCTAATATTTAACCTATATTATTTACTTAAGTAATATAATTAATTGATAAACAAATTTTGACTTTCGGCTATAAATTTTTGAATTATTATATATTTACATGAACTTTTCAATACTTCATAATCATAGTGTGATTAATGATTATTAAGTGATGAGTAGGTTTTTTTTTATTAATGATTAATGATTATTAAGTGATGAGTAGTTGGATAAATTTTTATAAAAAAATAAGTTAATCAATTAAGTAGCTAATAAAAGTTGAAACTCATAATTAATGCTTAAAATTTCTATCTAAAACTATAGCTACATTATCTATCATTTACCACATTATTTGAATTTTTAATTTTTTTAATTATTAAAAACAATATTAACATTATCAGTTACTTCATGCTTATGGTGTGATTGTTGATTATGAAGTAATTGTTAGTTGAATAGTTTTTACAAAAAAATGTTAATCAAATAAGTAGCTAATAAAAGTTGAAACTCTTATAGTTTTTTATATTTGTTACGATTTTCATTATACAGTTTTAACATGTGCAACGCGCGGACATTCGTGTAGTATATTAATAAGAGTTGCAATGGTTCAATTACTACTCGCCTTATATATTTTGTCATTTGATGTGAAATCATATGCCATGATTTCATATATTAAAACAGAATCATAAAAAAATATTTACCGAGGAAAAGAGAGGCGGCAACCACGTGGCATTTTATGTACAATTTCGTCACTTCTCCATTTGTATGAGATCTTATTACTTTAACTCTTCGCCGTATACAAGATTATACCATGCCCCCTTTTCTCATTATCGGTGGTCAAAGAGTTTGTACCCTAAAGTTGAAGTTGCTCTGATACTGTGCGCTCGAAGATCTTTGAAATCCACAAACGTATTTCAAATTGTGTTGAAAATCAACATAAATGACAAATCGGAAACCCCACGTACCCCTTAGACTCCATCAATACGAAGGATCTAGGTAAATATGTTACTCGAATTTCTAGATATAGTTATCTTGCACTAGATTTTTAACATCTTGTAATCATTTAAGTTAGAACATTCAGAAATATATAAAATACATATAAACTTTATCTGAATTTTATTGTTCACATATATGTTGGAACAATTCAGATCTGGAATATTAATACATCGAATCTAGGGTTTCACAAATCGCGCATGATTTGTTTTCATATAATTTGATAACAAATTTATATTTGTATATGTTTATTAAGGTACGCCTTCTCAAAGTAACCATTCTAATTTTTAAATTTAAAACCGCATAATGAATTGATTGAAGTTAAGTTATATAGTTTTATAAATACTTTTACGGCTACAAACAATGATCAATTGAGTAAATAATAAGACTATAGAATAAAAATCTTCGGGCATTAATAATTTCAACAAGATGGTCTCAATCATATATAGGTCACACTAGCGCAAGTTAGCACAGCCAACTCTTCATACGACAATATTCCGTAATTGATTGACGAACGCAGTCCCAATCATATATAAAGTAATTAAACCCCGCAGAAATCCATTTTTTTCAACTCTACTCACCGACCGGCGTTTTACGATTAATTATCGATAAACATTTGCTTAACAAAATATCTTCTCGATGTTCTGCATTGACTCACTAACGTTTTCCCCAACTATATCCTCGCTAGTTGAAGGTAATTTATTCGCGGATTTTTATTTGAAGGTCTGCCTTCCTTTGTTTAGTAATTTCTGTAAATTTTCTCAGTTGTATGTTTGTTCTTTGTTTTCGATAAAATATCTAGGGCTTCCATTGATAAATTACAAGTAACAGTAAGATAAAATTATTTAAATGTGTATTTGTTTTTTTTTAATGTTTTGTTTTCTGTTCTTCCCTCTCAGTTCTGGTTCGAAAAACGTAGCAATGAGGTCCGCGAAGGAGGATGAACCATGCACGACGAAACCAGTGAGTAATGAGTAAACTTTTTGAGAGTTTAATAAAATGTTCCTTTTTGACGTTAATATGAATGGATATTTTCACACGAGATATGATGTACGGTTTTTAATAAAATGTTCCTTTTTTGACGTTAATACCCCTGGCTTAAATAGGTATCACAATGTCATTACTCATTTCTGGTTCTGTAGAAGGTTACTGTGTAGGAAATTTATCTCAATCTGAATATCCGAGGAGCCTCGTTTTTGTTCTGAATTTTTTGAATACAGTAAGCGAGAATTACAATGTTCACATTTTTTGATACATGGAATGCTTGATTTGCAGGCTATTGATTTGGTTTCAGCTGTTGAAGAGTTTCATAAATTAAGCTTTCATGATCTAAGCAAGCTAATCAGGGAAGCTGAAAATGGTACCATTCGATGTACTAAACAGGATGGATCATTGTTAGAGGTTGGTACATTTTTTTACATTCAATCATATGTATTTATTCATTAAAAGTTTCAGCTTAGTCAATGCATGCTGACTGTCAATTTACCAATGTGATTGACCTTGATGTTTCAGATAAACATGGAAAGTCTAGCAAGAAATCTAGCTTTGCACCTAATTTCAAAGCTTCTATCATTTAAACGAGATGAGCAACATCTCAGATACTTATTAGCTGGGATACGATTATTGCATGGTTTGTATGATCTAGCATCTCGCCATTCAAAACTTGAGCAGGTTAGTGAATTTCTTGTTTAATTTATTTTTTTATCTTGTACATTCCAATAACTGATTTTTCCTGTTGTAGGTTTTGTTTGAAGATGTGAATGTATTAGATCAAATTCTTGATTTGATATTTTTCATGGTTATCTTTATTAGCAACTTTAGACAGGTTGACTCTATTGCTTCACATTTCATTTTAGCATATAACATTTTCTTCCATTTCATAGCAATGAAACATAACTTTGGTGATCCAGAAACTTAATGCTTCAAGTGATGAGGTTCTTTTACCCTCAGCATTGTTGGCTAGCAGTTTTTATCTCTTAACATGTATATCTTCACAATGGCATGACCTTACTAATGTTCTGCTTGTACACCCTAAGGTGACATCTCTTGAACTTCTATAATCCACAAACTATGACTCATGATTTTTTGATTTTTCTCCTTCGTATATATCCAAGCATATTTTTCGTTAATGCATTTTGAAATTATGTGTCAGGTTGATGTATTTACAAGTGCAGCCTATCCTGCTGTCCGTGTGGTTATTAATTTTCTGCAAGTGAAGCTATCAACTCAACATACTGACACTCACATAATGTCAAATGTTGATGAGGTCTACCATCTCTCCGTGCACTGTGAGGCTTCTCTACAGTTTATTCACTCACTTTGCAAGCAAAAGTTGTTTCGGGAACGCCTCGTTCAGAATAAGGTTTTACCTTTTTGAATCTTCCAATTACTTACAACATGCAAATAGCATCCCTATACTTACAATACTCATTATGTTCTTCTCCAGGAGCTTTGCAAAGAAGGTGGTGTTCTATGGTTGGTTCAAGACATTATGAAGCTACCACAAAGTGAAGACTCCCAACTTATGGCTGTGGTTTCTAGGCTAAAATCAAAGATTTTATCTATTGTAAGTTTTGGTTGTAGACTTGTAGTATATGTTTACTTTATTAAAGATATGGTTTCATTAATATCTATAACTCCTTTTTCTTCAGATGTTGCAGCTTTGTGAAGTGGAAAGTGTTTCTTTCTTGGATTTGGCTGCCAGCACCACTGAAGGCTTGGATTTAGCTAAGAATACAATATTCGAGGTTGACTTGTGAAAATAAGGTTTATTTTCAAGACATGCTGCTTATATTCCAAAACATTCATAATGTAGGTCCTCGAAATGCTGAAAATCATGTTTTGTGGAGATGTGAATGGTGTATCTTCTTACAATCCAAAGGGAATTTTGCAACTAAATGCGATGCGGATAACAGAAATACTCTCTGATGATTCTAATTTCCGATCCTACACAGTGTTGAATTTTGTAAGCTTTTCAAAAGTAAATAACTCTATTGTGATTCTTCCATTTACTTTTGTCACTGAAGTTGCAAATGTGGATGTATCTCAATGCAGACAGAGGTTTTGACCAGAGTGTTTTTGCTACCACATGAGGAATTCTTGTCTAGTTGGTGTTCATCTAATTCTGAGCCTGCTGAAGAAGATGTTACTCTGAATTATGATTCCTTCTCACAAGCTGGACAGGTTTTGGGAGTGATGTCAGCATCACGTGGTTCAAAATCTGCTTTCAGTACATCTCAGACCCCCTTTGCACATCAAAAAACATCTTTGCTAGTCAAAATTGTAGCTAATCTCACCTGTTTTGTTCCAGATCTATGTAAAGGTGAAAACTTTAGCCAATTAACTTTATAATGTTTAGTTTGTTATTTGTTTTGTGTAATTATTGTTTTCATCCACAGAGGAGAAGGGTCTCTTCCTTAACAAGTTTTTCCAGTGCTTGCAAGATGGAGTTGCCTATGGTGGTGGTGCTGAAAGAGTGGCTGCTGCTAGCAGAAACCTGTGTATGCATCAAATTCAGTTGTTTCTATTGTTGATAAGAAACAAATACTTTTTGCTTAATATAACAAATTTATTATATGTTGCAGGTTCCTTATTGATTCATGCAGGATCTTTGACTCCTAGATACTTGAACGAAGATGATGTTAATCTCCTTAGGTACTTGCTTTGATAAATTCATGTACATGTCACTTTATATATTCATGTAAATTTATTTTTTTTGTCTTTGTTTATGTAGGTTGTTCATTACACAATTGGAAAAACTAATTACTCCTCAAGAATCTAATATCCACTTAGTCAAGGTGAAGTGATCTGAGTCTTTTAGTTTTGATTAAACAAACATGATAGCAATACAATTTGTATTTGTATTACATAGATAGATGATTGTAATAGTTTGACTCCCATTTTAGGAGGTTCGCAATAAAGGTCAATGCTCTTCACCTGGACCTCAAAGGTTATCTCCAAATGGAAGCAACATAAGTGGTGATGCTGGAAGGGGTGTTGATGAGAGTGAGAGAGATGCTAAGAACATTGAAACAATTGGATCAGATTTATCGAATATGCAGTTAAAGAATGGTTGTGATAGAATGAAAAATGTTCCTGAAGAGGAAATTGTTAAAAGTGTGCAGAGTGAAGAGAAGCAGCTTAAGAAAAGGAAGCGCAACATAATGAATGATGTGCAAATAGCCATGATTGAAAACGCCTTACAGGATGAGCCTCATATGCAGCGGAGAGCCGCCTCTATACAACTTTGGGCTGATAAATTGAGTCTTCATGTATGTAAGAATTACATATTCTTAATTATTTTGAAAAAACAAAAAAAAAAACTCTTTTTCCTTCATGTTTCCCGAAAACAATAATATCTTTGGAATCTTCTTTTGCAGGGTTCAGAAATCACTTTTTCCCAGTTAAAGAATTGGTAAGGCAACCCGTCCTTTTGCTTGGAACTCCAAAAAACAATTCACTATATGACAAAATTTTACAATCATATAGACTAATCTCTTGAACCAACCCCGCTCAGTTACACTCACACTCTCCAAAGATTTAATTTACACCTTTATCATTTAAAAGTGTATCTAAACTGGGGCACATTGAAACTAAAGCTTTGGACTCTTTTTATAGACATGATGCCCCCTCCACCTTTTTACATTCGTGGGACAAATTTCTCCTTTTATGATAAAAATATATGGTTTTTAACAATTTTGTTCCAGGTTGAATAATCGTAAAGCGAAACTAGCACGAGCAGCTGCTAAGCATGCCCCTTTAGCTTCATCAGGGGGGGACGAGGGTTTGACCGACAAACAAGTAACCGATAATGTATCTGACTCGCCCGATAGTCCTGCTGATGAGCCATCTTCATATGGTCTGCACCAGAAAGATGTGAGAGGAGGCGTGTCGAGAGTTTGTGGGAATGAAAGCTCGGAGACTGCGAGTGTGCTTACAACTTCTTTTGAGCGGCAGCATGGACAATATGTTGTTCTTGTTGATGGGAAAGGAGAGGAGATAGGGAAGGGAAAGATACATTTAGCAAAAGGGATATGGTTTGGAAAAAATTTGGAGGAATCCGGGTTGTGTGTTGTTGATGTTACTGATCTTAAGGTGGATGAATCAACTCATCTCCCACACCCTTGTGATGCTACTGGAACCACCTTTGGTCAGGCGCAAATCATACTTACCAGAAAGAGGATACTCTGGGATTCCACCAAACTTCTTTTGGTCCAGAATCTTCCCGGTTAAAGTCTCTTAGGATTTACATGAGTTTAGTTTTTGACTTGGCATCTTAAAACCAAAGATGCATGCATTGTGGATACCTACCAACTCACATTGCTTTTGTCAAGTGTAACTATCGACTTAACATGCAGATATGTTTTGTGGTGACTTATGTTTTCTTGACCCATTTTTACACTTTGTTGGCAACTAGTCACTAAATTAAGTGTTCCAAAAGTCGAAGCACAAATCACAGTGATGTTCATCAATCGACTTTTCTATGTACTTGTAGCAACAAAACAGTGGGACAGGCTAATGTGTTACCAAGGTGTAAAATTTAATTGGTAGTCACGTTTTAGATGTAAAGATCATTCAGAGTGCATGTTTGAAAAGCATAAATCGTTTGAAACATCAATAGTTACTTTTTATCTTCAATGTTTTGGAAAGTAGTGAATAATTCATCCATAAAATCACTCTAAAAACATCAATAGATACAAACCATCTCATCACTTATATTACAAGTAATACACAACCCACCCCACTTTCTCATTGTACAAACACTCACCAACCAGATAGCAACCTCTCCTATGGACAAAGGTAGATATATATATATATATATATATATATATATATATATATATATATATATATATATATATATATATATATATGGCTTGCAATTTTGTCCAATAAACACCACAGTAACCTGTCCTGCCCGTATTTGAACTCGACTCGGATGCCTCTCTACAAGTATACAATTTTGTCCAATAAAACCAAACCGAATCAGCAGTCAAATATATGCAAGTGAGTTCCTGTCATGGTTCGGTTGGGGGCGGCCCCGAGTAGGAGTTGGCGGTCTTTGATTATTAAGCTCCTACACGGACATCAAACATGGGTAAGTATCATATTCACAAGTTACAACAATTGCATATATTTTATGAATTCAACATTACCTGCATCCAGGTGTCATCTTGGACATGTTCTGGAGAGTTTTCTGGCGAGTGAAGTGGGGGTGGCAATGGATGAATCAGTTTTGGAACAATCACCAGTCCTCTCCCAACCACCAGCAAAGCTCCAGCATTGTTTGCAGTTCCTGAATACAGTTGCCACAATTACACAAGGTATCAATATTTTCCAATTTTCAAAAAAAAAAAAATTGTATTTAAGATGCTGGAAAGCTGAAAGCTTACCACAATAGTTGGTAGCAGAAAAAAGGGTAATCAATTGGCCCTGTGCAAATCTTTCAAACCCATCCATTACACATTCATGTGCTCTTATAATCAGCTGAAGTTTATTTCTCTTACAGAAATCCGTAACTCTGTCAGGCTGCAAAAGCATTCAATACTTAAGTCACTTTAGTTACTGATAGTATAAAAGATAAAATCCATGCATACCCCAAAAGTAACCAAACCAGGTCCCCTAGCATTTGGTCGTAAACCTTCCACACTATCATTTTCCGTAGGATCAGACCTGCAGAAAGTATAAGAAGGAAAACAATGTCTCAAGAAATCCTTGAAAGTAAACAAAGGTGAAGAAGAAGTTACCATAATAGATCCATTAAGATAAGAGATCCAGCATCCATGGTTATTGGTCTTTCTATTTTCTCAATTTGTTCAACCAAGTGTATCGATCTCCCTATCCCACCATGCATGCAGATTATCTTTTTCTCTATGAGTGCCGCAAGTGGAAGATGATTAAACAGCTGATTGAACCGCGTCCATGCCCATATCCCATCGTTCTCCCCCTGTAATTCATACAAAAACACTCTAAAAACCCTTCACCAGCAACACAAAACTCTAAATCAATTCATTCCATACCATTCTTTCAATGCATTCAAGACGGAAACCAAAGAGCGCGTTTATGTCTGCAGCCTCGTGATTTCCACGTATCAAATGAACATTCTCCGGATACTGAATCTGAAAAAAAGAAAAAGAAAATTAAATAAACACATCATCGTAAAATTGCAGGTTGCAAGGATACCTTTAGAGCAAGAAGCAATGTGATTGTCTCCAAGCTATGTTGACCTCGGTCAACATAATCACCAAGGAATAAATAGTCGATATATCTGAAGTGGAATGAAATGGTCAGTAAGTCGCTAGAAGAATTTGAAAATGATTAAAAAAAAAAAAAAACATACGTTATATCTCCAGCAGTAGAAGGAAATCCATATTCATCAAAGAGGCGCATCAGATCACCAAACTGTCCATGTAAATCACCAAACACTTTAATTGGAGCTTTCAACTGAAGAACCGTAGGCTCATGCAAAAAGATCTGTTCAGCAGCATAGCAAAGCTCTCCCACTTCATACGAATCAAGAAAAAACCTCCTGTTAACCGGAGGTTTCCAATTTCGAGGCCTAAGCAAAGTAGATATGACCTACAAAAAGACCGTATCACAACTTTGTGTACTAGCAAAAGGAAGTAGTTGTAAATTTGTAATGTTTACCTTTTTGTGCAAGCCTTGAGGCGACTTTTGCCTCGTGAACTTTCTGTTCGGGTATGACATGTCATTTTGGGAAGGAATCATTCGTCTACTTTCGTTTTCAAATTGATCCAAAGATAACTGCCTCACCAACCCACCAAGGTTTCCTACAGTTTCTTTAGCAACTACAACCTGCACCATATAATCAACATTATCATCTTAAAAAAGAACACAAGTTATATATATATTATTTATAAACGACAACACATACAGCTCTAGGGTGAAGTCTAACATCTCCCTCTGTATTATCACCACCCTCTGAATTATGTGACTCGTCTGAAACGGGTAAGTCGTCTGGATTTGAAGCCTGTGCATGTGCCTGTGCAGCTTGCCAGACCGCATTTACAGCCTTGGCTTCCTGAGCGGAAGCTTCCGCCAGCTTCTCCATGGATTCTCTGTTCATACTGAAGAACATAAAGTGTCACTAAAAAGATTTCAGCATATCAAGGGTAAAACGGTAAAACAGGCAAAACCTTAAAGCAGGAGACGAAGGGCTACTATCGGGAGACATAGGATCAAATGGGGTTGAATTATTTGTTCTGGGACTTGACATGTTTGAAGTGGTTTCAGTATCTGAGTTGAGAGGCGAATTCTCAGCAATAAGAAAATCATCTAACAACACATCTCCACGAAGACCACCGTACACGTATATACGAACACCAACAGATGAAGCTGCATGCCTACAACGCCGCATCAGCTCCAAAGAAGGATCTTCTGTTTGACTTTTGTTATTCTTGGATGATGTCACCATGCCATGTCTATCTAACCAAACTCCAGCAGCAGTATCCAACACTGTAGTAAAATGAAACCGTATTAAAAAAAATCCAACTTTGATTATCAGAAAAAGAAAAAAATAATAATAATAATAATAACCTGCAACGGCTGCTTCACCATCTACTGCTCGTCCTCCTCTAAGAACACCTCCTGTGACGTGTAATCTGGCACCAACAAAGACCTGATGACAGACGAATGTTTTTTTTTTTTTTTTTTTTTTTTTTGTAAAAAACAATGTTGACTAGAATTTGAATAAGAAAGTAAGAAACTATTACTTACCGCAGCATGTTGGTACCTTGGTGATGGTGAAGTTCCAGGTGCGAGTGTCCATTCCCATTGACCGTTTCTATGCATCAGTAATCCATAAGCATCTGCTAATGGCTGCAAATCAACATATAACGCATTATGTTTATAATTACAGTTATGTGAAGGCGAAAAAAATAATGATAAAACATACTGTGCCTGAGATGTCTCTTCCTCCACAGAGCAAGAACATACCATCTGACCTGGCACTAGCAGTTGCATACCTGCAAAGTGTAAAAAGTATAATACAAAATACAAACAACGGAAAATGCATATAATGTGAAACAACTACATACTAAAAGTTTAGCAAATTTTAATATAGGTTAATAATTAAACTGTGTACTTACATTCTAGCAGAAGGTTTATCGCCTTCTGGATTGAGTCTCTGCCATGCGTATGGTTTTTGAGCAGTGTCCAAAGCCCAAGCATCTGAAAGCACTTTCTTTCCTAAAAGAAAAGATGTTGCTATTACTGGATTATGTGCTAATGGAGATATATGATGTAAATGTGATGAAGAAAACAGTTTTAGTTATAAGGTGGTTGTTATTTCAGAGTCTGAAGTGGGTGCGTAGAGATTAGACAAGAAACAAAACAGCAAGAAATAAAGTAGAACAGAATCAGACTCACCATCATTGCCACTAACAGCAACAAGATACCGTTGGGCTACCAAGTCCATGACATGCCCATAACGAGGGCCCGGACCCTCTCCTCGAACAACAACCCTACACTCCATAAACAAGACACCAAGCCAACATTTAACACAAAAGCAAAAGCTTCAAGAGACATGGATACATGTCTACGTTTTGAATGAACAACATTACCTGTGCCATTTGTATTTGTCATTGGTCAAGTCAAGCACGTAAAGATCATCAGTTGAATGTCCGGATGGACCTATCCCCCCCTTAATGACCAAACACAAATTTATCAGACCTCAAAACCACAAGTGTGTCTACTTTTGTAGTAAATTGTCTCATTAATCACCTGAAATACAACCATGGTTCCCACAGCAGCAGCAGCATGAGCAGCCCGAGGTGAAGGAGGCTCCCCAGCTGGTCGAATTCTGGAGATTTTTCACAAATTAATAACCTGATTCTAAAGGGAACTGAATGTATGAATGAAGAATAATGGAAGCAACCTGGTCCATTTTCTAGTGAGAACATCATATACATGAACAAAATTTGTCACGCCATCCAACCCTGAAGTTTTAAAATTGATAAAGCTCCATCAATTTGCAGCAATTAGAACCAATTATATAGAGTAACCAACTAAGAAGTGGTAATTACGGATGCCGGGGACAGTAGAGGACGGGCCACCTCCAATGGCGGTGGCGCCACCGAATAAGATGAGGCGAGGACCATGAGATTTGGTTGGCGCGACGGCAGTGAGAGTGTGGCCGCATCGAGGACCAGGAGCATCATCCTCGGTGTCCCAGTAAGTCTCCAATGGAGAATAGATGGGCGCTGGTTGTAGCCACGGTTTTGAACCCATCGAAATCAAGACCCCCAATTATCACTCAGCCCAAAATGACTACAAGTTACCAAAAAAGCACTAATACAACCGAATATCTCCCGATTCCAGATGATTGTAGAACAATTAGAACAGTAACCAATTGGTTGCAGCAAAAATTACCTCCCTGCCACGGCGGTTACTGGAGGTGGTGGATGCTGACCTCGGCCGTAGGCTTTGGCCTCTAACGGCTAAATTACTGTATGTGCATCACCGAAATACAGTAGAGAGAGAAGAATATTGGATGGATTGACTACAGAAAACACTTGTACTGATATTGAATTGGGATTATGGAATCGCAATAGAAAGAGGAACGCCGTGAAGACCGGAGATGGAAAAGTGGGCTTGAAAAAGGAAGATCAGGAGTTCAAAGAGTGACGTGGCTTTACAAAGCATGGGACTTGTTAAAGCATAGCATGGTACTTTGTTAAATAATAAAACGTGTATTAAAATACTACAATCGTATAAAACCGCACCTTTATCAAATTTAAACAATTAAAATTCTTATTTCTTTTTATTCAATTTTGACAACCAACGAAAGTATTGTAGAAATTCCAAATTGGAGAATATGAAGCTTAATATGTTTAGGGTGTGTTCGGACTTAAAGTTTAAATTTCCAAAAATGATAATTCAATGTTGAATGACATTTACGATTTATTGTAAAAGAAAATATTGCAAAAGATAATAGTTAGATATTGTTTTCATGGTATACAATATATGACAAATTTGTTTAAGACATAATATAAGCTAAAGATAAAAGAAGAATATACACGTAATTTGATTCTATCTATTGATGGTATATTTGGTTGAAAATGTCAAAAGTGAATATTCATTGAATCATTGTTGCTTGAAGTTACCAGATCTTCCAAATTTTGATTTTTCAAACAAATAACAACAAACTAATGATAAATATGGATGTACAAGTAAATGTATTTTATTCGTTGCTAATTAAGAATCGATTAATCCTAAAATAAATTAGATTAATTTTAATTATAAACATAATGATTAAGCATTAAAAACACTTGGGTGTGTTTGGTTCATGGATAATAATATAAAGAGAAAACTGCAAAAATAGTCCCTATGGTTTGCTGTTTTTTGTGGTTTTGGTCCAAACCTTTGCGTTTTTGTATAGATGGTCTTTTTCAAAAGGTTTCTTTGTGATTCAGGTCCCTGCCCAAAATAAAATGTCAGTTTTACCCTTTTAATTTCTTTTTTCATTTTCTTTTTACCCATTTATATTTTTTAATAATAAAAAAAAAGTAAAAAGCCCATCCACCATTCTTCTCTTTCTCCTAGACTAACCATGAACCTCACCCACAAAACCCCACACCTGCAACTAAACGCACACACTTGCAAAAACACACACACAGGATGATCAACATGAGGAATTTCACCGGTGAACGAGTCCGGCGGAGGCGATTCCAAATCCTCCCAATATTCTTCCGGTTTATCGGGGGAGATCCAACAGTAGAAACCTCAACCTCGACTTCATCTTCTACTTCTTTGTCGTAAGCCGATTCGTGTAATCTCCTCCTGCAACCACAAATCAAAATCAAATTAGGAAAAGATGAAATTTGCACTTTGACAAATGTTACTAGGTTTAAACAAGAAGGTAGCAACACAACTGGGTTTGGCTTTAAGATCACTCCTTTGATTGCAGGTAATCTGAAACACCAAAAAAATAGGCATGCTACTCCCTTCAAGCAGTCACTGGAAATGGTCGTCAAAGGCTCACCGGTCCTCTACAATCATCGTTTAAGAAAAAAAGAGGATGAACGAATTTTAGCTCATCTCTACACCTGTCCCTGATCACCTGCGGGTACATATTTCGACTTTACATACATTGAATCAGAATCCAAGCAATGCTTCCAAAAGAAAGATTTTGCCATTGAATCAGAATTCAAACATAAACTTGGGTTTATCCCTTCACAATTAGCAGAGAGAGAAGTTGTAAATGAAAACATGGTAAACAACGGAGTGCTAATCGACGGCGGTTCTAGAGCTAATCGACGGCAGCGCTGGATCTATAGTCTCACCGGAATAGATCAAAGTCGATCGGCCACAACAGCAGAAAGGACAAACGGGGGGAAGAGGCTGAAGCTTTGGAGCTGTGATCGGGAAGCTGTCAACGAAAAGAGGGAAAATTTGGAGACCTAATCGACGGCGATGTTGGAGGAAGTTGATCACAAACGATCGCCCCACAGCAGCAGCAGGAAGGAGAAACGGCGGGGGAGAAGGGTGAAGTTTGGAGCTTTGAGAAGAAATACGCGAAAACAGGGAAAAAGAAGGGCAATGTAGGTCGGCCAAATGAGAGAGAGAATAGAGAGAAGGTTGGTCAAATGAGAGAGAGAGAGAGAGAAAGGGGGGATTTTTACTTTTTTAATTATTAAAAAATATAAATGGGTAAAAAGAAAATGAAAAAAGAAATTAAAAGGGTAAAACTGACATTTCATTTTGGACAGGGACCTGAATCACAAAGAAACCTCTTGAAAAGGATCATCTATACAAAAACCCAAAGGTTTGGACCAAAACCACAAAAAACAGCAAACTACAGGGACCATTTTTGCAGTTTTTTCTAATATAAATTTCGGTAAAAATTGTATTTAATTACAAAATCATAGGAATTGGAGTTATTCAAATTCCATTAACTTCTGTATTTGAATTAACTAGTCATTTTTTGGCCAATGACAGATTCTAGATTCATTAAACCTTTTATCATCCTATTTCTATCAAACAGCAATTTCTTAAAAAGAAGAACCACATACTAAAGTACTAAACCTATAAATCAGCGAACATGCAGTAAAGTCAACACCCAAAGTCTGATGAAGATTTGGCAACATTCCTCCGTTTGCAACGATTCATCATCCTCGAAGTCAATTGAATGGACCTTGGTCTTGTCCAATTCTTCTTGTTATCACCTACAACATGTCTGGCTACCTCCGCTATGTAAATTCAAACAATATTTCACTCTACATCAATTCCACAAATGACTTTTAGATAATACAATGCTAAATAAACATAATTAAACAAAAAAAAAAAAGTAGAAGATAGGGAATGAGACACATGGGACAACATATATCTTAAAAGAGCCAGGGAAAAAAACAGCACAACCACCAAAAATACACTTACTGATGAACAACACGCAAAATTACCGGAGTCGGGTGAAAAAAATTATTATATTTAAAAATGGTTCTAAACATACCATAGATTCACTAGATCGGCCAAAAGTTAAAAATACAAATTATGCCCAAATAGTCAAAATTTACTACATAAGATTGAAAACCCCACATTTTCAGCCATTTTCATAAAAAACGAATTAAATTTGACGCAAAACAGGAGTGAGACAAACAAAAAGTATTTATGATTGACGAGAACTTTATTGGTCGAAAATCGTATTTAATCAATCAACCCACTTTAAAGAATGGTTTTAAAATTGGCAAAACTAAGGCTGAGTAAAAAGAATTTGGAACCGAATCAAATTGAATCAAAATCACAATTGATTGAGAACCGATTATACATAAGTTTGGTTTCGGTTCCTCAAAAATCTATGTTTCACTTTCAGTTATTTCGGTTTCGGTTCCAGAACCAAGTTTACATTGATTGAGCAAAACCGGAACCGATTAGGAACCAATTATATATTACAGTTCGGTTCTCGGTTATTCAAAAACTCATTTTTCGATTTCGGGTATTTAGATTCCAGAACCAAGCTCATCTCTATGCCAAATCACAAAAATCAAACTTGACACGTAATTACTGAACTTAAGTTAGGTCCGTTTGAAGTTTCGAAATCTGACCTCTTGTCCCTCACCAGTTATCCATTATTCATTTGGGTTTCCGGTAACGCCGACTATCTTCCATATCAAATACTGAAATGATTTTAAGAAACTTTTATAGATCATATATATACAAGTTGGCACAAAAAGGAAGAGATCTATCGGTTTCCGACAGGTAATCTATTTCACTAAACGTGCATATTAGAGTCTAAACTATACATACATACACTTCTTAAGCTCTTTTTATCCTGTCGGTAGTTCTTAAAAGAATCTAACTCAAAAGGAACCGCAAGAGACTTGATGTTAGCTTTTGCTCCATGACCTATTAACAGCATCGCCACCTGAGCATGCCCTGCCTCTACCGCCCTATGAAGCGGCGTGTACCCACTCCCATCTACCACATCCACCCGACCACCATGATTCAGCAACACCTTCACGCCTTCAATACATCCCTTAAAAGCTGTCTTATGCAATGGGGTCCATCCATTCTGATCCCTCCCGTTTGCCTTCGCACCTTCTGCTAAACAATTCTTCATTTGATCCACATCTCCTTTTCTTGCAGCTCGATGTAAAACATCACCCAGATGTAGCATATCGTATAGATCTGTATGCCCGTTTTCAACTGCAAGATCGAATGCAGTTTTTCCTTCTTTTGTAACTGCATACTTCACGTATCTGATACGGGTTAGCAGGAATTCGATCGCTTCTACATGCCCTTCCATCGAACTGCAATGAAGCGGGGTCCAGCCGTTGTGATCGGCTAAATCAGGGTCACTTCCTAAAGTAATTAAGAAGTCAAGTACTTCAACATAACCATGACTCGCACCAACGTGAAGAGCTGTTTGACCTTCTGAATCAACCCAATTCACATCGATATCTAAGTAACCCATACACAAGACTTCCATTAAATCCACCCGGTTTGAAGAAGCTGCAACGTGCAAGAATCGGTCGTTTCGATGATCGACCACACAACCGGACTCCATCAAAATCTGAACCGTGTCCAGATCTCCAGATCTGACAGCCAGTGACATGACGGAAACACCATCGGAATCCAGGTTGTTTACATCTGCTCCGGCATCAAGCAGAGAGGAAACGACGTAGGAGTTCCCGTTCATAGCAGCGGGTCTCAGTAAACAAGTGAGCTGCGACTCATCGCACCACGAAATAGCTTTTGATAAAATAAATGCGGTCTCTAGGGTTTTGGATGAGGAAGAAGAGATCAGGAATTCGATTACGTGAGGCCCGACAAAGGAGATCGGAAGAGTGACGTCCTTAAAGATATGTGGCCCATGTTTGGAGAACAGTCGCCGGAGATCTTCCTGGTTGGCTTTTCCGGTGGGCAGCATGGATGACCGGACAAGAACGTTGTCCAGCGGGGTCGAAAGCGGCGGATGATCAGACGGTTTAGATAGGTTGAGGGTGAAGGACGCGGTACCGAGAGGAGGAATGACGGAGAAAAGTTGAGTGAAGGAGAGGAGCGATGGGTTGGTAGTGTTGAGCGAAACTGCAACGGACATGGTGTGCATCAGATTGGTTAATTTGAAGGTTGTCGAGCACTTCTGGCCTCTAATGAACACCAGGTTCACCTCCTTCACGTCTGCCTTAACCAGTCTGTCCATTGCCTCTGATTAGGCAATTTCTGAAATTTCGTAGCTCTGATCAGAAAAAGAAAGAAAAAATGGATATGTATTTTGAGATAGGGAGGACTAGTTTCTTTGTTAGATCATGAATATTATCTTATGGGCAAGAGTTAATGTTAATTTGAATCAATAACCATTTAATAATCATAAAGTATGCACGACTTTGACATTTAGGAAGATGGTTGGAAGAGTGAGAGCGATGGAATGCAGAAATTTAATAATTAACAATTATTAGTATTATCAAATATTGAAGAAAGACTCTACTATAATAATGTTGTTTAGAAGTACATTACCATACTAAAATCAAGAAGATTATGAAAATTATTGACAAGGGGACCACTAAAGAAGAAATTAGCCCACTATGTAGATGGAGATGGAAAAATTGTATGTTAAGACAAACAATTTTGTTATTATATTCAATAATATACAAGGATATACCATACCAGTATGAAGAATATTAATAGTGATTGTATTTTATAGTAACACAGGCCAATGGACATTTTCTTATTTTGAAAATTAGTGATTCCAAGTCAATCGCCATCAAGCGTCAAAGGAAAAGTCTAACCTCACAAAAGAAAACAAAGGTTGAAAACGTCCCTACACAACGATTGGTGGTAGAGTTTGAATCCCTGCCCACCTTGTCTGCTAACCACCAAAAAGACAAAGAATAATCAAATTTCATATCTTGGTATATGTAGGAATGAAGAACTGTCTATAAATAAATGTTTACATCGTATATTCTACTGCAAGAACCAAAAACGTTACTATTTGTCTTTTACCTTGCAGTTGAAGATGATAAGAATAACAGGTTAAAATCGTCTATGAGCAGAACTGAATTGATGTAAGCAGAAAGAACAAAGTTTTTACTCTATGTAAAATCTATCCTATATAATAAAAGAACCTATAAATGCCACATGACAGTATTCTACAGCTACATTTTGCCAAGTGTCAAGTTGTTAGAGCCTTGCTCATTTAATTCCCGCCTAAAATCCCCTTTTCTATTTTCTACGTTTCTTTCTATCCTCAAATCAAATTCAAATTGCCCATATATTGCCCCAATTTTCGGTCCATTAAATTAAACTTCCCCTATTATTTTGCCCCAAATCTCGGTGCATTGAATACCGGATTTGATTCAAAGTAACGAACTCTCTCTCTCTTTGTTCCTAAAACCCTAAACCGCACCACCGTTCTATATGCCAGTCTCATTTCCAAAATACATTTATATTCACCCTTCTAGCACCTCCCTTTGCGTTCTCTCTCATTTTAATGGATTTCCAGCAATAGATGGGGCATTGATGGGTTCACCTGAAGCTTCAATGGCTGCACACACACTCAATCACGCTTTTAAAAGTATGTAATACAAACCCCTTACACTCTGATGTTTCTGCTATGTTATTCTTGATTTTCCGATTTAGCTTTCTTCTTACTTTAGGTTTTCCAATTTGCTGCTTGATTTCTTCTTTCGGATTTGCAGGCTTTTATTATGTTTGTACATCTTCAATAACAAAGTATGTATTACAAATCTATTATACCCTGATGTTCTGGTACGTCAATTTTGATTTTTCTAATCAGCTTTCTTCTAATTTTAGGTTTTACAATTTTGCTTTTTTGATTCTTCTCCTCTGGATTTCTAGGTTTAATTTTATGGTTATTAATTAACGTCATATATATGATCCTATGGTCCAGTTTCTTCAAATCCTTCCCAACATGTATCTAACGTTCAAAGGCTTAAGCTAAACAATTTGTTTTCATATGTTTTAGCTTAATTGATGTAACGACATTTTTGTTTTTTTGCTATAGATTTAATTTCATATATAAAATCAGACGTTTAATCCTGTATCTAATTGCAAAACAAGTTTTGTAGTCTTCTAATTGTAGCTTGAGTGTAGTTAAATCGATCAAATTGCTATTCTACTTATACTATTTTGTTTCTTATATATTTTACTTTTGACGCACGATCTGATTAGTGGTTGAATATTGTGCTTATATGTTTTTTTAATTGAAATATGTTTTCTAATTATGGGTTTTTATCTCAATTGTTTTGTAGGGATGTGAGAAAAAGAATACAGGGGTTATTAATGAATGATGGAGATTAAGTAATTTGAAGGTTTTTATCCCAGTTTTTTTCCAAGTGATTGTTTTTGCTTCAGTTTGTTTAAAAATTTGACAATGCTTCTTTATAAAGCTAGACAATTTTATAAAAAGATATTGGTAGATGAAATTTTAAAAGGTTTTTATCATGTTGTTTTCTAGGGTTAATTAGGGTTTTAAAAATAGTGAAAGAGATGGGGAAGAAGATGAAAAAGATAGGGGTAAATAATTGTTTAAAAATATTAACAGATGTGTCATTAAGTTGGACGACACAATGGCCAAAAAGGTGATAAATATACTTTTTAGGGACTATAAATGTTAGAATCGAAAAAGTAGACCTGATTCAAAACTACTATCTAACTCCAGACACGATACACAAAATTTTGAGATTTACAGATTTACATAGTTTAGTTCGGATTTAATGTGCCTTTTTAGATTTATCAACACCAACTAATTCGATTTTGGCTACTTCTTAGAATTTTATTCATATACTTATTGGGAATTCACGAGGTGGAGTAGAATGCTAAAATAATGCAATAAGATTTGTATGTAAATAAGGTATTAAGGGTGAAAATGGAAGTAGAATGTTATAATAAGCAAACAAGTGAAAAGTACATTGTTGTTTCTCACATTTAATCCTTTTTAAGTTAGGGTAAATGCAAGAAATCGAAATATGCTTATGTTTATTTGTTTGTTATAACATCCCACTTTTAATCTCATCTAATAGATCCAATTTCATGAATCAGGACACAAATGTTCTTCATTGGGTATCTAAGTCTTCAATTGATAAAACTACACTTTTTGTAGGTTGTATATTTCATTTTGAAGAACAATTCTCCCGAGTTTCACCGAACCAGTCTTTCCGAGGTGAGTTTCTTACAAAAGCATATTTTGGTCTTTTCATGTAAGACCCATTTTCATTTTAAGATGCTTACTAAGGTAAGTAGAGTTATTACCTTATCGTCGGTGTTGTCTTACATATGAGTTGTTTAGAGATGTGTTAATCTAAAGTTATAATTAGCCTAATCAAGTTGTAGAACTTTTCCTTAGCTTTCTAAGCATATAAGGATTGTTAAAAATGGATAAGAAACGAGAAAGTTACGATCGAAAAACTAAGTGAAATTCCAGACTCACACGGGGCGTGCAGATTTCACACGGGGCGTGTGAAATCCTGCAGTAAGCCTTTCCAGAATCACACGGGGTCGTGTAGATTTCACACGGGGCATGTGAAATCCTGCAGAAGCAAACAATAGAAGCGGTGGATCCACACGGGTCGTGTAGATTTCACACGGGGCGTGTGACGCGCGCAGAACACTTTTTAAAGTCAAATTTCTTTCATTTTTGGGAAAACCCACTTCGTCCAAAACCTCTCCAAAACCCTAGAAACTTAATCCTAAACCTCTAAACTCGAAATTGAAGTCTATAATTCAAGAATTGAAGCTAGGATTTGATTCCTTACGGTTGAAAGGTAATTCCCTTTGATTTTGACTTCGTTTTAACGGCTGGGTTGTTTGATTTGAGATGGTTCCAGGTGGTTTTGATGAACCACCTGCAACTAGCATGAATTAGAATGAGTTTACTTGGATTAGTGTGTGTAAGGGAGTTCTAATTCGAGACCCAAGCTAGTAAAGTGCTTGTATTGTGTTTTTAGGCTTGTATGAGTCAAAATGGTGAAATTGGAAGCTACAACTAGGATAGTATTACTATCTTTTGATTGTAACTCTCCTCTATGATTCCAATTCCTTGATTGATATGAATATTGGGTATGATTGATATTTTCTTGAAATTGAGTATTGAGTTTGAGTAATTGTGTTACAGCTAAAGCTAGACAGGAACACACACGAGGTTCGGGAGTTCCACATATCGACTCAACTTCAGGTGAGTGATTTCTTCGTTTTGGGGGTTTTGAAACCCTAGTTTTGATTTCAGTGTTTTAGCTATATATTGTTATATATGTTGTTAATAGATTGTTAGTGGATGCATTTAGAGTTATTGGTGAGAGTATTGTTGAGCTTCTACGGTTGAATGAGTAGAACCGCGGATTTGGGGGTTTCGGTAAATATAGAGTTGATATTTACCGTTTATACTCCTTTTTCCTCTTTTGATTTGTAAATCTTTGAGATAGATGTTGTTGAAATGATTGTGGATGTTGGAAAATTGATTTAGACTATGGTGATATAACCATGTCTAGTGAACAGGAGCCCGGTACGCGTAATTTGGGGGTTCCAAATACTGAGTTGACATCAGGTGAGTAACTATAATTCATTCTTATGATTAAATTGTGAATTTACAGGTTACTATTGATTTTAAATTGGTTGAGATAGCCAAGTTATAATTGAGAAACATGTGATTTAACATACGAGAATGAGATTTTGAGTGTGATTTAATGCACGATTGAGATTGTGTTTGTATGAGAAATAGGAGTCATATCTTGTTGTAGGTAATACATATGTATATACGTGTGTGTTATATTGATATTGAAATAAATTAGAGTCGAAATGGTTTTGTTACTGGTGGATAACAAGAGATGAGTTGGATTTCATATCGAGTATAATAGTAGAGTATATGATGTAGCGGTAAGTTAAAGAGTCTTTGAGTTTGATTGCTACAACCATGATGGGTGTTATAATTGAGTATAATTGATGGTGAAATGAGTATATGCGAGTGTGTGTGTGTAATTGAGTTTATGAGTAGTATCACTTGTGATACTTATTATTGATTTGATATTATTACTAATTAGCTGGTGTTTGTAAAGCTAATATGTTAGTAGATTTCAGAGTTGAGAGAAGATGGATTTGCTAATGAGATTAGCAAAAGAGAATGATGAGGATGTTATTGAGAAAGATTTATGGAGTGTGATTAAGATTACTCACTAAGCTTTATAAGCTTACACTTGAGTTGTTTGTTGTTTTGCAGGTATCTGTAACAGTGATAAGGGAAGGCATGTGATAAAGAGAGATGGACAACTCAGAGCATGTCCTTTAGTTGTGTTAGGTTTATTTGTAATGCTTGGTCAAATTTTAAGGACCTTTTGTGTAATTAATGTTTGATAACATCTTGTTTTTCCTGGGTTGAGTGCAAGTATACCCATTTTTAATGTATAATTGTTTGCAAAATTTTGGGTGTACTTTGTATGAGAAACCGGGTGTTACATTTCACAAGGCAGTCTCTTGACATATTTTATTTCTTTATACAGTTTGTGGATTCATATATAGCAGAAGAGAGAGAGTAGCGATGGAACCCAATGTTATTCATTTGGATACCGGTGTAATCAGTGACTTAAAAGAACAAGTGTGTATTATATCGTTATAGTAGGAAGAAACATATCACGTATAAAGCTTTTAAATTCTGGTCATTGGGTGGTAGCTTTTTTAAATTAATTTTAATTTATTTTGAATTCTTTTTATCGCCGTTCCCAAATTTATTATCCACATGATTGAAACATATACGCGTGCTTTTCTTTTTCTCATAGGCACATATATTTCGTTCTTTTGAAATTTGTAGAAAAGGTCAAAAGTCATTTTGTCCTATGAGGGGTCATTTATAAATGAATGATAAAAGGATAGTATTGTGAACACATAATTCATAGATAGAGAAACAACCTTTTTAACCTACACGCCATATTGCAATATGTCCTGAGTCCTTGACTTCTTAAATAATTCAATCATATATCAACATGGTTCTTATAAAATAGGTTTAATATGTTGTATGTTACTTTAAGATGTTTCTACATTATAAGCTATAGACCTTCATTAGGACTCATTTGGAATATCCCCAATTTCTTACAAAGTTATCATACATGTTTCTTGTGACATCCGCCTAAAATGGATTCGGGTCAACCCAACCCAATTGGGAAATTTAATAAACCCTACTCAATATTTACTTGACGCTAATAGGATCAAAACCTATACAATACGATATAAATTGACGTTAATAGCAAAATAGCATAGTATAACGTTATAACTATAATCAAATTAAATTATGATACCATATTAAAATCAAATCAAAGTATGATACTCTAATTAAATTAAAAGAGTCAAACTTGAACACTATAATTAAACTTCAAATCAAAGTAGATTGTTATAATCAAATAATAACCTATTTTTTTTATAAAACTCTATTTTTATAAACTCTACATTAAATTTTATAAAATTCTTATATTAATTAGTGTATTACATAGAGATGCTTGTACTAGTGGGAAATTATGAAGACCACCTAAAGTCAAAAGTTATTCCCATGGTCTCCCACTCACACCTCCTATCATCTTTCCTTTTATTTTTCTCCCAACACATTATTCTTATCACCACTCAAACCCTCTCTATTCTTTCTCTCACTCTCAATCTCGAAATTCTTCCAAGAAATATCAATTTTCCAGCCAAGAACAATCCCTCATACTCAAATCTCCATCCCTCTTGAAGCATTCATCAAGGTATGTTGTTAAAAGTTCCAAATTCATACATGAAACAAATTAAATCCACCAAAATATCTAAAACTCATTTTATTCATAAACCTGATTTTTCTCAGACTCTAATAAATAAAATAAGAAGTTCTGGAAATTTTCAGAAAATAACTTATTTTTATTGAATTACTATAATTATTGCAATAAAATATGGCAATAATTCACATAAAATACTTTTTGCAGTCAATAAATTCTGGGAAAATTTTGGAACAACCCTTATATTGAGTAAAGTGGATTTATAAAGTTTCATGCATTTATATTGCTGTTTGATGCTTATTTTGTATTTTATTTTGTTGTAGATAAATAAATTGCAAAATATAGTTATGTATGTTAAAAACTAGATTTTATATTTTTCGCACCTTATTAACATATTAGAGACTCCATGGACAAATTTACAGATTTTTGTAATAATGTTTGCTTATTTTTCCTGATTTAATGATTATTTAATGGTTTAAATAGATAATAAATAGCTACACATGTCCAAAACTTATAAAACCTTATCCGAATATCTTATATAACATGTTAATCATAAATAAAAAGTCTAATGAATTTCTCTTAATATTTTCCTATTATTTATGATTTTAGTGATTAGTTAATAATGAAAAACATAAGAGATACTTACCTTAGTCCAAAATATCCAAAATATTTACAGTAGGCTCAATATAATGTTAGAAAACTATGGTTAATTTACCAGAATTTTTGGGAATCATTTATTATTTTTCCCGAATTTTGTTGTGGTTTAATTATTAAAATACTAAATAAATACTAAAGCATTTAAGAAAAATATGCAAATTTTACAGTAATTACCATTTTATGAAATAATGATTTTCTGAAAATTTCAGAATGTTTTATTACTGTTTAGTATTTAAAACCATTTTCCTAAATATCTAAGCATGTAAAAATGCATTTTTAATGATTATTTCATATAAATAATTGTTTATAATATATAAAATCTGTAAATACTTATAATTTGACTAGTTATTATTTTAATAAGAAATTATTAAAATCTTGTCTAAAGTGAAAATATAAATTAATTAAGCAAAGTAATTAATTCAATTTAAAATTCATTTAACATATAAATACATTAATATTCAAAACAAAATTTGGATAATTGTCAATTCATCTAATATAAGAATATGTGTCTATTTATTCTTATTAATACTATATTACCATTTATCGATTCCTAAACCAAAACTATTAATTATAATAGGTTCCACGTCGTTTTGACCCGAGCCGTCTATCGTACAACACGCGTATTCCGTTTGGACTAATGTGAGTAATCTACCCCATATTTTATAATTTTCAATACTTTTGGGGTGTATCATGTGGTTTTAATATGTTCCAACTTCATTTTATTATTATTTCACCATTTAGACATTGTTGGGACATTTATACTTGAATCATTATTTGTATAATTATTGTTTGTTTACGCTACATGTACTTGTAGTGCATTATCATTTTTAGTCTAATCTCCATGACTATGCCCGTATTCTTGAGGTACGTTATGGACAATAATAGCGCTATTGGGTTGACCACCCCGCCTTGGGACGCTAAGGTGATTGATTGCACGTGGTTGAGTGTGTATGATGATTAGATGCTCCATCCTATATATATATACATATATACATATATGTATATATAGGGTGAGGACTTATTGTTGTTGTTATCATTTGTTAATCAATTTTTGATTTATAAACCATTATCTCAATAATACTTACTTGTCGATTTCCAAAGAAAACAAGTTTCAAATTATAAATTTTTCAAAATCACAATTTTCTTTAATAAAACTAGATTACTCACCAACTCTCGTAGTTGACCTGTTTTTACCCATGATGCAGATTTGAAGAATGAAGTTGATGAAAAGTAGGGTGTATCTTAGAAACCCACAAGAGTATTTAAATTTGATGTAATAAATGTTGTTTGTATTGGAATTTGTATTTGTATGTTGTGGATCTTGTTTGCCTACTTAGTACTTAATTGAATTTAATCATATTATAACATAGTTGTCATGAGACTTTGAACAATATATCACGCCTTGATCGATTCCGCCAAGGATCGGGGTGTGACAGATTGGTATCAGAGCCCTTGACTATAGGGAATTAGGTTAATTGCCTTGACCTAGTCTATAGCCTCTAGGGTCCTCTCGTATGCTAGTTTATAAAATGCACACACCACTGCATGCAATTCGCACTTAGAAAATCCTAGGAATACCTTTGTGTGCTAATTGCTCCCTTATGTGCTTACGTATTATTCCCGACACTTATATGTGTGCATACACTTGTGAATTTTCTCCTCTTTCTCTTAAAATCACACGCATACTCAAATGGTTTCAAAATAAAAATTTATATACATATATATATTCCTTAGAGCTCATAGGAAATTAAAAGTCATCCACTCTAGTTGGGTAGGATCAAAGTAATGGACGCGTAGTAACTGGAAGGGGGAGGTGCCGGTAGCCCGAAAGTCCTGACTAGGTAAGCATTCGTATACATCCCAATCAACCGAGGGACCAGTTTGCTTACCTGGGGACCAAAGGCGAGAGTTCCCAAACCTATAGGCCAAAGCGCGTCATTCACATTACTTTTGAGCCATCAAAATACCCGACCTTATCAAACGTATCCGAAAGGATACACTCCAAAATGGCCAACTCATTGGACTATTAAGTTCCCTAATGGGCCTTGAAGTGGGAAAAACATGTGAAAACTTAGTATTGTGGGGGCCCACGCAATTGCTACATGCTTCACATTTAGTACCCATGGAAAGCCCAAAAGGTGCCCAACACTCCTAACCATGGCCCAACAAGTGTTTTACAATCATTTTACCCAACAATGTCTACAAACTTAATTTCCATAATCAATTTACAAATAACTCACAAGTCCATATGTGTGTTTCTCATAGATGGCATTACGACCCCCATACGCTGCTCGTAACAACCGAAAGCTAGCTGCCCTTATCGCTAAGGAGGTAGCGAATGTCATCCCAACAATTGCAACCCATCTTCAAACTCTTCAGCCGCAAGCTCCAGCAACCACTCATCGTTGCTCGTTTAAGCATTTTCGTAGCTGTAATCCGCCTTACTTCAAAGGCATAGATGGTGCCACCGCACTCCTCACATGGATAGAAGAAATGGAGAGTACTTTCATCCACAGCGAGTGCCCTGAGGACCTGATGGTCCGTCACGCTACAGGGTGCCTCCAAGGTCATGCTCTCTCATGGTGGAACCTAGAAAAACGGGCAAAAGGAGAGGGTGTTGCCTTGGGAATGACCTGGTCAAAACTAAAGGAACGCATGATAGAAAAGTTCTGCCCGGACAGCGAATTGCAAACTCTCGAGGAGGAATTCTGGAATCTGAAACAGGTGGGAGGAGACAACGCGACCTACACTAATAGATTCTATGATCTTTCAAGACTCCTACCTCACATGGTTCAACCTATGAAAACTGCAATACGTCGCTACATCAAAGGGTTACCACGCCAGATCCGTGATTCGGTGACCAGCAGCAGGCCATCTACTTTGGAATCTGCTATTGAAATAGCAGGTCAACTCAACGAGGATAATATGAACGATGGTGTCCTCCCACGCAAGGGTTCAAAGATGACAACTGAAAAGCCGACCCCTGAGACCCCCTTAATTGTCAAGTCCGAGTCCTCACACCGACACGACAAAAAGAAGCGGAAAAGCCATCACCACAACCATGCTGTTATTACCCCTACTGCTCCTATCACCCAAGTCACCCAACCAAACAAAAAGCCGTATACCGGACCTCACCCCCTCTGTAACCATTGTAACTATCACCATATGTCCACCAGCCCGTGTCGCCTTTGTACGACTTGTGGTCGCTATGGCCACTTGGCGGACACATGCCGTGCACCAAAAACTCAGCGACCATTCGCTCTACCCTCAAATCAGCAAACACAAACCCGGTATCCAACTGGAACATGCTTCAACTGTGGTGACCCCACCCATTTCAGAAACGCGTGTCCTAGGCTTGTCAATATCATTAACACTCAAGCCCAGGCAAATCCAACAATGCAGGTTCCAGCTCCCAAAGGCCGAGCATTTGTCATTACCGCAACCCAAGCACAGACCGATAACAAGGTCGTAAATGGTACGTTTCTCATAAATGACTGCTACGTATCAGTACTTTTTGATTCAGGTGCCGATAAAAGTTTTGTGTCTTTGGAATTTGAACCCATACTTCACACACCTCGCACGATACTTGATGAACACTTTACCGTAGAAGTCGCCAATGGAAAAAACATTTCACTCAATGCAGTCATCCAAGATTGCACTTTCGATTTTTGCGGTCATAAATTTTCTGTCAATTTAGTTCCTATGGAACTTGGTAGCTTCGACATCATCGTGGGAATGGATTGGCTATCCCAAAACCATGCTGAAATAGTGTGTTACGAGAAGTTTATTCGTATTCCTCTTGCCGACGGTCAAAGTCTTCGTATTTATGGCGAGACTCGTTCAAAAAAGCTTAGTCTTATGTCATGTACTCAAGCTCGATCGTATCTACGTAAAGAATACATGGCTTTCTTAGCCCATGTGGTGGAAACAAAGGTCAAAGAAAAAAAGATCGAAGATATTCCGATTGTACGAGACTTTCCCGACATCTTTCCCGATGACGTATCTGGACTCCCTCCAGTACGTGAGCTAGAGTTCCGCATCGATCTCGTTCCTGAGGCTGCTCCCATAGCCAAGTCTCCATATCGGTTGGCTCCAACCGAGATGCAAGAATTGGCAAGTCAGCTCCAAGAATTAACCGATAAGGGATTTATCCGCCCTAGTACTTCACCCTGGGGAGCCCCGGTTCTCTTCATCAAAAAGAAAGATGGTTCGTTCCGTATGTGTATCGATTATCGGGAGTTAAATAAATTGACCATCAAGAACCGATATCCGTTACCTCGGATCGACGACCTTTTTGATCAGCTTCAAGGAGCTTCATGTTTCTCAAAAATCGACCTCCGCTCGGGTTATCACCAACTTCGAGTACGGGAAGAAGACATCCCCAAAACCGCTTTCCGAACCCGCTATGGTCATTACGAGTTCACCGTTATGCCTTTTGGCCTAACGAATGCCCCTGCCGCATTCATGGACTTGATGAATCGAGTATTTAAACCTTATCTCGACCATTTTGTTATCGTCTTTATTGATGACATCCTCATTTACTCCAAGACAAAGGCAGACCATGAAAGACACCTTCGTCTAACTCTCCAAACATTGCAAGGAAATCAGCTCTATGCCAAATTTTCGAAATGCGAGTTTTGGTTAAATGAGGTACAATTCCTCGGTCATATTGTAAGTGACAAGGGTATTTTAGTCGATCCCGCAAAAGTTGAAGCGGTTAAGAATTGGAAAGCCCCACGTAACCCCAAGGAAATTCGGTCATTCCTCGGTTTAGCTGGCTATTACCGGCGTTTCATTTCAAATTTCTCAAAGATCGCTTTACCGCTTACTTTTCTCACTTGCAAGGGTACGCCATTTGATTGGGGACCCAAGCAAGAAGACGCTTTCCAAACCCTTAAACAAAGATTGTGTGACGCTCCGATTCTTACACTTCCTGAAGGTTCCGAAGATTTCGTGGTATACTGCGATGCCTCCAATCTCGGTCTAGGTTGTGTTTTGATGCAAAGGGGAAAGGTTATAGCTTACGCATCGCGACAACTCAAAATCCATGAAAGGAATTATACGACTCATGATTTGGAGCTCGGTGCCGTGGTTTTCGCTCTTAAAATTTGGAGGCATTACCTTTACGGCACTAAATGCGTAATTTTCACCGACCATAAGAGCTTGCAACATATTCTTAATCAAAAGGAACTCAATATGAGGCAAACACGATGGGTCGAACTCCTAAATGATTACGAGTGCGAAATACGCTATCATCCGGGCAAGGCGAACGTCGTAGCCGACGCGTTAAGCCGAAAAGAACATGCCAAAGCATTTCATCTAATATGTTCTCCTATCTTGTCCAATCTTAGTGACCGAATTCGAGGAGCCCAACACTCGGCAATTACCGAAAATGACATGCCCACGGGAATTGATGGGGAGTTGGAAAGTAAATCTGATGGTATTTTCTATTATCGAGATCGCATCTGGATCCCAGATCGCGACAATCTTCGAACATTCCTGATGGAAGAAATCCATAAAACTCGATATTCCATTCATCCTGGCGCTGACAAGATGTATCATGGCTTGAGAACCAATTATTGGTGGTCGGGAATGAAAAAGGATATTGCTTTATTCGTGGCCAAATGTCTTACATGTTCCAGAGTCAAAGCAGAACATCAACGACCCTCTGGACTATTGGTCCAACCGGAAATCCCCGAGTGGAAATGGGAAGCGATCGCCATGGATTTCGTAACCAAACTTCCCCGTACCAGAAAGGGACATGACAGCATTTGGGTAATCGTTGACCGTTTGACTAAATCTGCTCACTTCCTTCCCTTCCGTGAAGATTTCAAGGTCAAACAACTTGCTCAGATTTACGTCGACGAGATAGTTACTCGGCATGGCATCCCTCTCAGCATCATTTCAGATCGTGATGGGAGATTTCTCTCTCGGTTCTGGCAATCACTTCAAGAAGCCATGGGAACCCGCCTCGATCTCAGTACCGCCTATCATCCTCAGACCGATGGTCAATCTGAGAGGACAATTCAAACACTCGAAGATATGTTGAGGGCGTGTGTCTTAGATTTCGGAGGAAACTGGGACTCTCATTTACCGTTGGTGGAATTCTCCTATAATAACAGTTATCATTCTAGCATCGGGATGCCACCATTTGAGGCATTGTATGGCCGTAAATGCCGATCTCCTATTTGCTGGCATGAAATTGGCGAGTCCCACGTGATTCGCGCAACAGTGGATTCTCCAATCGTTGGTCCTGAGCTTATCCAGGAAACAACCGACAAAATCACTCAGATTCGCAATAACCTTCTCACAGCTCGTAGCCGACAAAAGAGTTACGCCGACAAGCGACGCAAACCTCTTGAATTTACCGTGGGTGACATGGTCATGTTAAAAGTGTCCCCATGGAAAGGTGTGGTTCGATTTGGACGCAAGGGTAAATTGGCACCCCGCTACGTAGGGCCGTTTAAGATCCTGAAAAGGATCGGACCAGTAGCCTACGAGTTGGATCTACCAATAGAGCTTAATAAAGTTCACCCAGTATTTCATATAGCCAACCTCAAGAAGTGTTTAGCAGACGAGAACCTTCATGTTCCTCTCGAGGATATCCAAATCGACGAGACAATGCAATTTATCGAGAAACCCTTGGAAATTGCCGACCGAAAGGAAAAGCAACTCAAAAGAAGTCGCATTCCCCTGGTCAAGGTCAGGTGGCAGTCAGCACGTGGACCTGAGTATACATGGGAGCGTGAGGATCAAATGCGTACCAAATACCCACAACTTTTCTCTTAAGGTACTCTCTTCTTAAATTTCGGGACGAAATTTCCTAAAGTAGGGGAGACTGTGACATCCGCCTAAAATGGATTCGGGTCAACCCAACCCAATTGGGAAATTTAATAAACCCTACTCAATATTTACTTGACGCTAATAGGATCAAAACCTATACAATACGATATAAATTGACGTTAATAGCAAAATAGCATAGTATAACGTTATAACTATAATCAAATTAAATTATGATACCATATTAAAATCAAATCAAAGTATGATACTCTAATTAAATTAAAAGAGTCAAACTTGAACACTATAATTAAACTTCAAATCAAAGTAGATTGTTATAATCAAATAATAACCTATTTTTTTTTATAAAACTCTATTTTTATAAACTCTACATTAAATTTTATAAAATTCTTATATTAATTAGTGTATTACATAGAGATGCTTGTACTAGTGGGAAATTATGAAGACCACCTAAAGTCAAAAGTTATTCCCATGGTCTCCCACTCACACCTCCTATCATCTTTCCTTTTATTTTTCTCCCAACACATTATTCTTATCACCACTCAAACCCTCTCTATTCTTTCTCTCACTCTCAATCTCGAAATTCTTCCAAGAAATATCAATTTTCCAGCCAAGAACAATCCCTCATACTCAAATCTCCATCCCTCTTGAAGCATTCATCAAGGTATGTTGTTAAAAGTTCCAAATTCATACATGAAACAAATTAAATCCACCAAAATATCTAAAACTCATTTTATTCATAAACCTGATTTTTCTCAGACTCTAATAAATAAAATAAGAAGTTCTGGAAATTTTCAGAAAATAACTTATTTTTATTGAATTACTATAATTATTGCAATAAAATATGGCAATAATTCACATAAAATACTTTTTGCAGTCAATAAATTCTGGGAAAATTTTGGAACAACCCTTATATTGATTAAAGTGGATTTATAAAGTTTCATGCATTTATATTGCTGTTTGATGCTTATTTTGTATTTTATTTTGTTGTAGATAAATAAATTGCAAAATATAGTTATGTATGTTAAAAACTAGATTTTATATTTTTCGCACCTTATTAACATATTAGAGACTCCATGGACAAATTTACAGATTTTTGTAATAATGTTTGCTTATTTTTCCTGATTTAATGATTATTTAATGGTTTAAATAGATAATAAATAGCTACACATGTCCAAAACTTATAAAACCTTATCCGAATATCTTATATAACATGTTAATCATAAATAAAAAGTCTAATGAATTTCTCTTAATATTTTCCTATTATTTATGATTTTAGTGATTAGTTAATAATGAAAAACATAAGAGATACTTACCTTAGTCCAAAATATCCAAAATATTTACAGTAGGCTCAATATAATGTTAGAAAACTATGGTTAATTTACCAGAATTTTTGGGAATCATTTATTATTTTTCCCGAATTTTGTTGTGGTTTAATTATTAAAATACTAAATAAATACTAAAGCATTTAAGAAAAATATGCAAATTTTACAGTAATTACCATTTTATGAAATAATGATTTTCTGAAAATTTCAGAATGTTTTATTACTGTTTAGTATTTAAAACCATTTTCCTAAATATCTAAGCATGTAAAAATGCATTTTTAATGATTATTTCATATAAATAATTGTTTATAATATATAAAATCTGTAAATACTTATAATTTGACTAGTTATTATTTTAATAAGAAATTATTAAAATCTTGTCTAAAGTGAAAATATAAATTAATTAAGCAAAGTAATTAATTCAATTTAAAATTCATTTAACATATAAATACATTAATATTCAAAACAAAATTTGGATAATTGTCAATTCATCTAATATAAGAATATGTGTCTATTTATTCTTATTAATACTATATTACCATTTATCGATTCCTAAACCAAAACTATTAATTATAATAGGTTCCACGTCGTTTTGACCCGAGCCGTCTATCGTACAACACGCGTATTCCGTTTGGACTAATGTGAGTAATCTACCCCATATTTTATAATTTTCAATACTTTTGGGGTGTATCATGTGGTTTTAATATGTTCCAACTTCATTTTATTATTATTTCACCATTTAGACATTGTTGGGACATTTATACTTGAATCATTATTTGTATAATTATTGTTTGTTTACGCTACATGTACTTGTAGTGCATTATCATTTTTAGTCTAATCTCCATGACTATGCCCGTATTCTTGAGGTACGTTATGGACAATAATAGCGCTATTGGGTTGACCACCCCGCCTTGGGACGCTAAGGTGATTGATTGCACGTGGTTGAGTGTGTATGATGATTAGATGCTCCATCCTATATATATATACATATATACATATATGTATATATAGGGTGAGGACTTATTGTTGTTGTTATCATTTGTTAATCAATTTTTGATTTATAAACCATTATCTCAATAATACTTACTTGTCGATTTCCAAAGAAAACAAGTTTCAAATTATAAATTTTTCAAAATCACAATTTTCTTTAATAAAACTAGATTACTCACCAACTCTCGTAGTTGACCTGTTTTTACCCATGATGCAGATTTGAAGAATGAAGTTGATGAAAAGTAGGGTGTATCTTAGAAACCCACAAGAGTATTTAAATTTGATGTAATAAATGTTGTTTGTATTGGAATTTGTATTTGTATGTTGTGGATCTTGTTTGCCTACTTAGTACTTAATTGAATTTAATCATATTATAACATAGTTGTCATGAGACTTTGAACAATATATCACGCCTTGATCGATTCCGCCAAGGATCGGGGTGTGACATTTCTAATTTATATTAAAATTTTAATGTTTCATACTTGGTTCTTTAAATAAAATGTAAAGTTACAATCTAAATATATTTAGTTTTATGATTTTTAGTTGGATTTTGTATTCATATATTTGTAGTTTGTTGTTTATTTTTGCTATTTATTTTCCACCCCGTGTAGTACACGGGTTATAACCTAGTAATCAGTAAAATCTCGTATAGTAAGAGGAGCCATCCGATAAATTACAAAATGAAAAGAAAGATATGAAGAAGACCAGTGGTTTGTAAAGTGTGTCTTCACAACCTATAGCTTTGACCCGTCAATTACAGAGGAAATGGATTTCTTGATGAAAAAGGCCATTCCTATCATATGATTAGAAAATGTCACTAGCCTTATGAAGTTCAAAAGAAGTATAAAAGAGATACTTGTCAATACATGAAAAGAACAAAAAATTAACTCCCTTATTCATGTTTTATATGTGAAGATCATTCTCCCTTGAACTAACTACGATCAAAAGAAAACTGTAAAATTCAAAACAAATGATCTTCAACTCTTAACTAAAACAGACGTAGATGTTAATTTAACAAATAACATAATATTTGAGTTTACCAAATAAACAAAACAAGGATTTTACCATGTTTGTTTGGTAACCATTGATCAAAAACTCGTATTAATTTTTGGAAATATGTGGTTTACCTGAACTCGGGAGTCGGGAAAGAGTAGCTTTATGGTGGGATCAACTTACTTTTTATCATTTGGTTCTAGCCTTCCAAGGATTTTATACTGAACATCTAACATCTAAACTTGTTAGTATCCTTAAAAGGGCACATAGTCATGGTCTGAAAATGCCATGACCATGTTCACCAAGAAGACATAGACCATGCCACTAAATTATCCCCTTATTTGGACAAAAATGGGGAGACTTAGCCCAAAGGCGTCACTTATCTGGTCAGTGTCGTTTGGTCAAGTCGTCGTTGTCAGGAGGGTAATACTATGAAACGGACTGCAGTTGGTAAGACAACTGGTTATGGGCTAGTGCTGCCTCCTTGATGAGCTCACGACAATGCGAAACCAGTTGGCCTACGTATTTGGGAGGGCTGTCTCATGGTTATATGATGGACCTAGGGACGTCGCATGCACGCATAAGGAGTTGTGTGGAACTTGAGTCCATGACAACACGGTCTGGTCTGGCTTATGTAGGTCCGAATTAAAAGAACCCTAATACAAAAGATAATCCAAAATAATAAAGAAAATGCGTGATAAAATCGGTCCAACAATGCATGGTAAGAGTATTTTTCTTTTGGAACGAAAGAATTTTATTAGATAACTAACAAGTTGTTAAAAAAGAGCACAGAACATTACAATATAAAAATAACTAAAATGAGATTTTCCAACCACCCAACTCAGTTTAAATGACAAATTCTACTCCTATTTAAGATTCAAAAGAACGAATTAGAGAGCATGTCAAAAATCTTTTTTAGGCTTAGCCGTTCTAAAAATGAAATTACTATGGAAATTCTGTATGACACAACATCTCGTATTAATGGGCACATCAAAATAATCCAGTTGACTCAGATTATGTTTAAATTTATTCGACCAAATAGGAGATGTTAAGTATGTGAAGTCTAAACCGAACCGAGGAAGGTCTTACGGCCAAAGAAAATCGGCTGACAAAAGCAACCAGGAAAAGGCAAGTATGCCAGCGAGGTTGATGGTAGTGTTTCGATCAGATCCTTGTCCTCATCTAAAGAATGTTTTTCGCCTCGGTTAGATGAAATGATGCATGTTGACGGATTTAAAGTGGTATCACGAGTATAGAGCAATCAACCATTTTGGCATGCTACTTTAGTGGATCAACCGCTCGGTTGGAACTTAAGACTCTTATGCTGTGTTCTTTAGTTAAATAATAAAGGGGAGGGAATGGAGGGTAATTTAAGGGAGAGGAATGGAAGGAAATGGAATGAAAATTCAAAAAATTCATTGTGTTATTGAGTTGGAAGGAGATGGAAAGAAATGGAAGGGAAGTTATGTTCTCAAGTATATAGGAAAGGGAAGGAAATTAACATTTTTACATCTTTACCCTTCATTTTAGAAATAAAATAGTTGCTAGAGGGGTAAAGACGTAATATCCATCATTTCCCTTTATTCCCCTCCAAAAAATAGGATGGTAACTTTTGTTTGTATTTTTGTTCCCTTTCCCTTCCATCCCCTTCCATTCCATTATTTAAAAAAAACTCAAGAACACAATTCATTCATTTTTCCCTTCCTTTCCTTTCCATTACACTCCTATAAAAAACTCGAGAACATATCGTTAGATCAGCAGGACCTAGGCAAGTCTCACTCCGGTCCGAATCAGCAGTAATTGGTTGGGCAATGCGATACGAAACAAGTAACGGCGCGCAGGTGAAACTACTTCAGCATAAGTGTCTCTAAGGCACAAGTTCTCAAGTCTGTTGATGACAGAAAATGTGTTTCTGTCATGTATGGTCCATGATCAATCTCACTCTCGTCAGTTGGCCTAATGTAAAAAAAACATGAAGCTAAAAGATTTGTCATCATCGTTGAAGATCTCGTTTGTCGAGTATATATACGACTCCAGATGTAACAATGAGAATGTTAAGAGTGTGAGCCAAAATTGAGAGAAAGTATAGTAAATATTGTATATATTGTTTTAGCATTGAGATCAATAAAGAATACTCTATTCATACAATAGACGTAACTCGACCAGTCTAGATCGAGTGAACTACTTAAATCCTTGTGTTATTTGTTTTGGTTGTTTGTTTCTTATTGCCGATCTCATCAGTCGTGATAAAATCGTGTTGTCTGTGCACCGATCGAAGTTCTTAATCCCTACAAACTAGTATCAGAGCTATGGCTGAATAAGGAAATATTAAGATTGATAGGATTAAAGGTCACAATTTTGGCTTCTAGAAAATACAGATAGAAGATATACCTGCACCAAAAGAAGCTATACCTACCCCTAATCGGTGTGAAACCAGATGATATGAAGTAGGAGGAATGAGATCTGTTATATCGACAGGCATTGGTGTTGTTCGGTTGTCATTGGCAAAAAACGTAGCTTACAACATCGTCAACGAGAATATAACGTACAGGTTGATCAAAAGCCTAACATGTATGAGAAACCCTCAACTACAAATAATGTGTTCTTAATCAAGAAGTTGGTCAATACAAGATGAAGGAAGGTGGGTGTAACACCCGTTTCCCAATTCTTTATTTTTAGCAACTAAGTATTTATTTTAACAAAATAAATAAATAATAATATTGATAATAAAAGAAAATAATGGAAGTAATGTTTTTAGATTGGAAATTATAGTAGAGGGTTTATGTCATATTTATAAACTTAAATTTGTTGGAATAAATGGGAAATTGGGGTTAAAAATGAAAAGATTTAATTCTTAAACTTTAAAAATTAATATGTAAATATCTATACGGATTTGGGAAAAAGTCATCAAGAAAACTTTTATAGATATTTATGAGATAAGATTATAGGAAAACGATTCATAATATTTGGAGTTATAACGAAGAAGTTATGACAGGTCAAAGATGATCAAAAAGTGACAAAAATGGCTAACGAACAATGTTTGAGGGTTTATAATGTAAAATCTATAATGATTCAGACGTAAGTCAGTAGAAGAAAGTTGTAAATCTCATTCCTACCTTTCTAAAGGTATAAAGTTCATAAATGTTGGATATTGTATAATGGAGTTATGCCCCGGCAAAGTTGAGAAAAAAATAAGGAAATAAAAGAAATATTCACAAGTCTAGACAGCAAGGGTATTTTCGTAAATATGGAAATTTATAAACCAGCAGCTGTATTTTATCATCTGTGGGCTACGCTTTCTACCTAAAACACACTACATCAGAAAAAGGGAAAAGAAAGATCAAGAGCCTCTTGGCTCTCATGGAAACCCTAACCCTCTCTATTCCCGTTTTTGAAGATCCACCCCCAATGTTTGATCATTTCCCGTAGATTCAGATGTTGGATCGCCACGAAATTTTAACTGAAGGTTCCCAAGATATAAATGAAGGTTCTGATCGAAGGATTTTCGATTTCAATGTCTAGAAGTGGAGTTATGAATTTCGCAACATGACTTAGGGTTTTTGACAGATTCCTCTGCTGAGTCTTCCTTCTTGAGAAAATCATATCTGGAGTTCCAGAGGTCAAATAAGGTTAGTACCGGTGCACACGGTTCAAAAATTGAGTTGAGCAACTTTCTACAGTATACCATTATCCGTTTTGAAGACCAGAGGTACGGGGTAATTACTCATCTTTACGTACTGCTCTAATTCCGTTCAGATTAGTCATGCTGTTTTGTTTATTTTATAAAAGGAGTTTGGAGAAAGCTTTTTACATGATTCCGCCTCCTAGAATCATTGTATTTAAGTAAATTTGATATCTGGAAAAGATGGATGTCTAATTCCATTCGCAAGTTTATGATAATTGGGAAATATCACAGACCAATGTTTTTCTCATCAGCATTATCGTTTCTGATTTGTTCTGTATTGTGAATTTTGTATCTTGAGTTTGAAAACGTATTTTGAGTTGGTTCCAACTCTCAGATCTCTATTGTTGAGTCTATGTTACTCATGATTTTTCCTAGGGTCTGATTCCATACGAAAGTTGGGTGGAAGTTGCAATTTGCACCAACTGGTCCAGGACTGTCCTGTACAGATAATTATGCATTGGTAAATTCATAATTAAATGTACAAAAATGGTTTGGGGGCAAGGTCAGTTGCCTTAGTTCCCTGTTGAAGTCTAGTTTGTCCTCACCAAATTTTAGAATTCATTTCTTAACCCATTTTGAGCGAGTATTATTTCTTTAAGGTGTGGTTCAGTAGGTGGACTGATTGCATCAGTCAACTTTGGAGATTTTTCATTTATTCTTGAAAGGTGAAAAAGACCTGAGGTCAGGCCCTGTGATCTTTCCCTTGGGTCTAGTTTACCGATGATTTTTATTGGATTTTATTTTCAATCTTTCCTTGACCTAATATTGCAAATCTTGTTGAGGGTCCAGAAATCAGCCTTGCTGTCAGTTTCCTCTTTTGTGTTAATCATCTTAGTTTTTTTGTTTTGGATGTCTTGATGTGGGCTTGGGTTTACTTAAAATTAATTGAATCATATAATAACTTATTTGTCGAGTAAAAGTAAATAAAAAGGGGTGAGGGTATATGTCGACACAACGTGCATGTCGAAAGTTATAAACATTTAAACTATAAGCAACGCTATAAGTATCTATTTATAGTAACGTTAATTAGTGTACTTGGTAATAATTAACTTAATATACTTTATAGGAGTATAAGGTGTGCGGTTTTAAGCTTGGTTGGATTTGCGGAGTTGCCGCATGGATTTCTACATTGTCGACTCGAGGTGAGTACATGCAGTATTTTTACCCATTCTGGGGTACATGGCAAGTAAGTATTTTCAAGATTTCTTATAAAATTTCTTTATGTGAAATTATATGCAAGAGTATTATCTTTAACTTGTTTGTGAAAGTATAATGTTATATTTAAAGTTATGTTTGGTCTATGAGCCAATTATATGAAAGTATGTTTTGGTTTATGAACTAATTATGTGAAAGTAAATTATTAATACAAGTTATACATGTTTGAAAGTATGGATAGACATATAGCCATAAAATGTTTAAGAAGTATGTTTTGGTACAAATTTTATATGTTTTCCAAGTATGAAAGGGCATATAGCCACAAGATGTTTGGAAAGTATGATTTGGCAATAAGCCTAAAATGCTATAAAGATATGTTTTAAACATATGGTTTATGTGAACGAAATTTATGTATTTGGCATCTAGCCATAAAGACATAAAATGATGTAGTTTGGCATTTGGCCACAAGTTATATGTTTATGAGAAATGTTCAAGCAAGCAACAAGTTTTTGTATGACTGGTAATTGTAGCAAGCAGCGTTAGTAAGGGAACTATGTTCCAACCTACCCGGGTTAGGTAAGGGGTCTACTGGGGACAAGCCCCATCGCGAAGTAGATCGCCTCAGCACTTCTATGGTGAGGATTGATCCGTTCTTTCTAGCCATAGAGACTTGGGGTATCACTTATAGTGATTAAAGCCCTAAGTATAAAAATCCAGCAAGCTTATAAAACCAGTCAAAGAAAGTAAGAAAGTTGTTATTTATTAAAGCATGTCACAAAATGATTTTTGAGAAGTAAAGAGTTATAGTATGTTGCTAATATAAAGTTTTGAATGAAGATATTTTTGCAAGGTATGATATGTAATGATTTTTAAAAGTAAAGAGCTATGGTATGACATTATTATAAAACTTTGAAAGATGTTTTATGTCATAAGTTTTATATATAAAGGTTGGAAAAGAAGTTAAAAGTTTGAGTCTAAAACTCATGTAACTCACGAGACATTTTTGTCTTACGTATTCTATGTTTTGCCATGTATTCCAGGTTAATATAAATTGCTATAGATGGGATGAAGTTTAGCTGGAGTGGAGCTTGAGTTAGCTCCTATTTTGGACACGAGGTTTAATCCTTTTCTTGCTTACTATGGTTAGATTTGGTATGGATTTGTAACACCCACAGTTTTAAACATGTAAATTATCGGTTTTTGATAAACCGTATTTTTGTATTCATGTATTTAAATGAAAAACCATAGTATTTGCAAACAGTAAAAATGGGGGGTGTCACAAGTTGGTATCAGAGCCATAGTTTAAGCGAATTAGGATTGGCTTGTTCCACTCCTAGGCTTAAACTCGTGCTATAGGAATGTTAGTTCATGAAAGTATACTATATGATGTCTTAAATGATTAAGATATTACGCGTCATTTAATATATGTATATATATAACTTTAAGAAATGTTTAGCTAACGCTTTGATTGAGCAAAAGTTTGACCGTTAAGAAAATGGTATGTTATTTTCCATAACTGTCTATATTTAATAAAGGCTATATTATAAAGTAGAAAGATTTTCGGTATTGATCACCATGTATTTATAATGGTGTTATATGTTAAAGGAACCAGTGTCCCATGAAACCTTGTGGTAACAACAGAATCAATATGTGTAGGTGGTTATGGTAATATGGGCCCGTATTATCATAATCACAGGATATGTATTGAGACTGGTGGAACCGTAAAGGAATTATGGTAGTCTGGTGAGTAAGGTTGTGAAGAGAGTAATAAGAATAACATAGAGGTTATATGCCTATGTAATAAGTATTAAAGGTTAATGCAGTGGATATATACCACTTAGTATGACAAGGTAAAAGAAATTAATAAGATAGTTAATACTCTTGAGACAATATGAAAGGAACCAGTAAAAGAGACATGGCCAGAAGGTATAAATATATTGGATATGTTAATGGAGTATACAGTACAAATATAAAAGAAAGAGTATAACTGAAAATTTCGTTGTCTAACGGAAACGAATTATGATTATAGAATAAAGATAAAAGTAGTGTCACTTCAGTGACCAAAGAAAGAAAGATTGGAAAATAATATTAATAATAAATAAAAGTAGTAACACATCGATACATGTGACCCATTACTATAACTTTATAGTAATACATTAAGAAAAGTTTACAGAATTACTAATCTAATCTGAAGAATCAGAAGGAAGCGAAATAAAATCTTCTAGACTCCACTCTTTGTCATCATTAGGTTGACTTGTACCTTCTTGAGGATTTGGAAGGGGTATGTTTTCAGATATTGGAGGAGGAGCTCCAAGATGTGGGGTCTCGATAGGGTTGGAACCCGTAACCCCATGAGTATGGGCTAAAAGTTGACTCGTTTGAGGAGTGTGTAAGTAGGGAAGTGATGAGGAAGGGTTCAAATTTGGAACCAGCTGGGGGTAGCTATATGAAGGAGGAAACCCGGCTAGGTTACCTACAGAGCCTCCAAAATTATCCTCACTCGCATGTTCGAGTAAACCAGGATTAATACTGCTCGTACCAGAATTAGATGGCAGAGGTTGCTGCTGTGTATGAATTCTTGATGAAGTTTCCCCCTTTTCCAGAAATTTTCTTTTCTTATATTCATTCTTATGACCAGCTTGTATTAGTTTCTTTGTGCCGTCAGTGAGACCTGATTGTGACCCTTCCATTATTGCTTCTCTCTCCCTTTTTAGGTTGGGTAATAAATCTTTCGATAATCCTGCTGCTCCACTAAACTCGTTGCCAAATTCCTGTGACATAAATAACTTTAGTAATTACAACTTTATGATATAAAAAAAAATGTAATTCCTTACCTCAACACGATCAATAAGAGTTTGGAGACTCTTAAGTTGTCGTTGGGGCCAATGTTCAATACCTAAGTCTCTACAGCGTTTTTTTAATTGTGTCGTTCCAATGTTGAGTTCCTTCGCAGCTTTCTCAATTGGTTCATTAAAGTGTTCAGCTATTATTTCTCTACTTAATGAGTGTCTGAAACCTCTTCTACTGCCAGCTACTGTGGTTGTCGGAGCTGAAGGATTGAGTTCAAATGTATTATTATTATTATTTGGGATCATTTGAACATGATCCTGATTTTCTGAATCAAAGATGGACATTGATTCATTAAAATCAGTAGCTTCCATCGGTGGTAATTGTACGTTTTCAATCATGGACTCAGGATTTTGAAATCCTTCTAAGTTCCTCTGAATCACCTGAAGGTGATTTCGATATTGAAAACCAACCCCAAGTTCGGGATTCATTTCAATACTTATGTTATGAGTCGTTTGTAATTGATTGTCATTTTGAATGTCAGCCATGAATCCTTGATTCGTGGGGATGATCTCACTACTCGTTGAGGGTACGTTGATGAATGGATTGTAGCCAGATCGATCATCTACAGATGGGTCTACGAATAACAATTGTCAGATAATACAACAAAATTGAACATTCATAGAAGCAAGCATTTAAAAGAATTTAACCTGGTAGAAGGTATGGAGTCTCATCAAGTGCATGGTCTAAAGATACATTCACCGGATCGTCTAAGTTGATGTTCAGCTCGGGAAAAATTTCCGGCTCATCGTTGAGTGGCTCTATAGATTGTATATCTGGAAGACTGTACCATAAATATAAAAATCAACAAAATAAAAAAAAAATAAAATAAAAAAGTAATGGATGTTTAGAATGTTAAAGTAACCGAACTCCGGTAAAGATGTCTGATTTGAAGAACCCTCTCCTTGCTGAAAACCAGGTACAGGGTTTGACAGATCGCCCATTGAAGATCTGTTTTCCATGACTTAGCTTTAAATGTGAGTTCGTATATGAACAAACTAGTGAAAGAAGAGAAGGAGACTGAAAATGAATGTGGAAATAAATGATGCTACTTACCTGTATATATAGCATTTTGCAGCTGGAACCGAAAGGACGTATGTAATTGAAAGGACACTTTACGTTCTTATTACCAAAATTCAAACCATCTACAGTGGATGCGACCCTCCACTACCCTGAGTGCCGGTTAATTTTCAAAATTCGCTGCTGGACTCTAGTGATAAAGGGATATTGATGAGATTTTTTTTTTTGAAATAAAGGTGAATATAATGGTGTCGTTTACTGATTACTTTAATACAGACTGGTGAACGCTGTTGATCAATAGTGATGTGATATCACATAAAAACAAAGTGTTGGACTTTAGGCCTAATGGGCTAAAGTTTAACTTATTTGGGCTCATATCGTTGGGCTAGTAATTATGGGCAAAATATTAGACCAAAATGAAAATGAAAAATGGCTGTTATATTCACAGATAATTAATCTGGTGGAATTATGGGCTAATGAAAGTTTCAACCTTGATTACTTAATATCTTGGTGTTGAATTTCGGGGACGAAATTCTTATAAGTGGGGGAGATTTGTAACACCCGTTTCCCAATTCTTTATTTTTAGCAACTAAGTATTTATTTTAACAAAATAAATAAATAATAATATTGATAATAAAAGACAATAATGGAAGTAATGTTTTTAGATTGGAAATTATAGTAGAGGGTTTATGTCATATTTATAAACTTAAATTTGTTGGAATAAATGGGAAATTGGGGTTAAAAATGAAAAGATTTAATTCTTAAACTTTAAAAATTAATATGTAAATATCTATACGGATTTGGGAAAAAGTCATCAAGAAAACTTTTATAGATATTTATGAGATAAGATTATAGGAAAACGATTCATAATATTTGGAGTTATAACGAAGAAGTTATGACAGGTCAAAGATGATCAAAAAGTGACAAAAATGGCTAACGAACAATGTTTGAGGGTTTATAATGTAAAATCTATAATGATTCAGACGTAAGTCAGTAGAAGAAAGTTGTAAATCTCATTCCTACCTTTCTAAAGGTATAAAGTTCATAAATGTTGGATATTGTATAATGGAGTTATGCCCCGGCAAAGTTGAGAAAAAAATAAGGAAATAAAAGAAATATTCACAAGTCTAGACAGCAAGGGTATTTTCGTAAATATGGAAATTTATAAACCAGCAGCTGTATTTTATCATCTGTGGGCTACGCTTTCTACCTAAAACACACTACATCAGAAAAAGGGAAAAGAAAGATCAAGAGCCTCTTGGCTCTCATGGAAACCCTAACCCTCTCTATTCCCGTTTTTGAAGATCCACCCCCAATGTTTGATCATTTCCCGTAGATTCAGATGTTGGATCGCCACGAAATTTTAACTGAAGGTTCCCAAGATATAAATGAAGGTTCTGATCGAAGGATTTTCGATTTCAATGTCTAGAAGTGGAGTTATGAATTTCGCAACATGACTTAGGGTTTTTGACAGATTCCTCTGCTGAGTCTTCCTTCTTGAGAAAATCATATCTGGAGTTCCAGAGGTCAAATAAGGTTAGTACCGGTGCACACGGTTCAAAAATTGAGTTGAGCAACTTTCTACAGTATACCATTATCCGTTTTGAAGACCAGAGGTACGGGGTAATTACTCATCTTTACGTACTGCTCTAATTCCGTTCAGATTAGTCATGCTGTTTTGTTTATTTTATAAAAGGAGTTTGGAGAAAGCTTTTTACATGATTCCGCCTCCTAGAATCATTGTATTTAAGTAAATTTGATATCTGGAAAAGATGGATGTCTAATTCCATTCGCAAGTTTATGATAATTGGGAAATATCACAGACCAATGTTTTTCTCATCAGCATTATCGTTTCTGATTTGTTCTGTATTGTGAATTTTGTATCTTGAGTTTGAAAACGTATTTTGAGTTGGTTCCAACTCTCAGATCTCTATTGTTGAGTCTATGTTACTCATGATTTTTCCTAGGGTCTGATTCCATACGAAAGTTGGGTGGAAGTTGCAATTTGCACCAACTGGTCCAGGACTGTCCTGTACAGATAATTATGCATTGGTAAATTCATAATTAAATGTACAAAAATGGTTTGGGGGCAAGGTCAGTTGCCTTAGTTCCCTGTTGAAGTCTAGTTTGTCCTCACCAAATTTTAGAATTCATTTCTTAACCCATTTTGAGCGAGTATTATTTCTTTAAGGTGTGGTTCAGTAGGTGGACTGATTGCATCAGTCAACTTTGGAGATTTTTCATTTATTCTTGAAAGGTGAAAAAGACCTGAGGTCAGGCCCTGTGATCTTTCCCTTGGGTCTAGTTTACCGATGATTTTTATTGGATTTTATTTTCAATCTTTCCTTGACCTAATATTGCAAATCTTGTTGAGGGTCCAGAAATCAGCCTTGCTGTCAGTTTCCTCTTTTGTGTTAATCATCTTAGTTTTTTTGTTTTGGATGTCTTGATGTGGGCTTGGGTTTACTTAAAATTAATTGAATCATATAATAACTTATTTGTCGAGTAAAAGTAAATAAAAAGGGGTGAGGGTATATGTCGACACAACGTGCATGTCGAAAGTTATAAACATTTAAACTATAAGCAACGCTATAAGTATCTATTTATAGTAACGTTAATTAGTGTACTTGGTAATAATTAACTTAATATACTTTATAGGAGTATAAGGTGTGCGGTTTTAAGCTTGGTTGGATTTGCGGAGTTGCCGCATGGATTTCTACATTGTCGACTCGAGGTGAGTACATGCAGTATTTTTACCCATTCTGGGGTACATGGCAAGTAAGTATTTTCAAGATTTCTTATAAAATTTCTTTATGTGAAATTATATGCAAGAGTATTATCTTTAACTTGTTTGTGAAAGTATAATGTTATATTTAAAGTTATGTTTGGTCTATGAGCCAATTATATGAAAGTATGTTTTGGTTTATGAACTAATTATGTGAAAGTAAATTATTAATACAAGTTATACATGTTTGAAAGTATGGATAGACATATAGCCATAAAATGTTTAAGAAGTATGTTTTGGTACAAATTTTATATGTTTTCCAAGTATGAAAGGGCATATAGCCACAAGATGTTTGGAAAGTATGATTTGGCAATAAGCCTAAAATGCTATAAAGATATGTTTTAAACATATGGTTTATGTGAACGAAATTTATGTATTTGGCATCTAGCCATAAAGACATAAAATGATGTAGTTTGGCATTTGGCCACAAGTTATATGTTTATGAGAAATGTTCAAGCAAGCAACAAGTTTTTGTATGACTGGTAATTGTAGCAAGCAGCGTTAGTAAGGGAACTATGTTCCAACCTACCCGGGTTAGGTAAGGGGTCTACTGGGGACAAGCCCCATCGCGAAGTAGATCGCCTCAGCACTTCTATGGTGAGGATTGATCCGTTCTTTCTAGCCATAGAGACTTGGGGTATCACTTATAGTGATTAAAGCCCTAAGTATAAAAATCCAGCAAGCTTATAAAACCAGTCAAAGAAAGTAAGAAAGTTGTTATTTATTAAAGCATGTCACAAAATGATTTTTGAGAAGTAAAGAGTTATAGTATGTTGCTAATATAAAGTTTTGAATGAAGATATTTTTGCAAGGTATGATATGTAATGATTTTTAAAAGTAAAGAGCTATGGTATGACATTATTATAAAACTTTGAAAGATGTTTTATGTCATAAGTTTTATATATAAAGGTTGGAAAAGAAGTTAAAAGTTTGAGTCTAAAACTCATGTAACTCACGAGACATTTTTGTCTTACGTATTCTATGTTTTGCCATGTATTCCAGGTTAATATAAATTGCTATAGATGGGATGAAGTTTAGCTGGAGTGGAGCTTGAGTTAGCTCCTATTTTGGACACGAGGTTTAATCCTTTTCTTGCTTACTATGGTTAGATTTGGTATGGATTTGTAACACCCACAGTTTTAAACATGTAAATTATCGGTTTTTGATAAACCGTATTTTTGTATTCATGTATTTAAATGAAAAACCATAGTATTTGCAAACAGTAAAAATGGGGGGTGTCACAGTGGGTCTATAACAGACCACGTCAACAAATTCAGTTCAATCATATCAAGATTGATATCGGTTGACATCAGATTTGAAGACGAAGACCAGGCGCTCTTGTTGCTATATTCGCTTCTAGAGAGTTGGTTCAGTACGGTGACTGCGTTCAACAGTACATCCGGTACGCATCAGCTCATGTTTAATGACATCCGTGATTTGATCCTTGGAGAGGACATCCGCAGAAGGAATGCAGGTGAGTGCTCTAGCAGTATGCTAAGCACAAAAGACTAATGAAGAAGAGCCAACTGATGCGGAGGCGTTGGCAATGGAATAAGTAAATCAAGGTGAGGAGGAACTTTCAGGGGCAGGAAAGATATTGCCTGTTGGAACTCCAAAGAAAGTGGTCACTTTAAAAATCAGTGCCCAAATAAGCGGAATGAGGTGAATGTGGCAGAATACTATGATGATGCACTTATCTGTTGCGTAAAAAGTTCGGTGGGGTATTAGATGATGGACTCAGGTGCCTTATTCCATACGAGACATTATAGAGAAGTAATGTACAGTTTCAGGCATTACAATGGCACGGTTCAAATCGTGGACGGTCAGAGCCAAGATACGACAAGAGTGGGGGATGTTGTCATCTGGACGGGCTTAGGAACAAAATGGACTTTGAAGGATGTCAAATTCATTTTGGATCTTAAGCGAATACTAATATCAATAGGGCAGTTGGATGATGAGGGGCACCGGATCGAGTTTGGCAATCGCCAGTGGAATGTAAGGAAAGGGAACTTGGTTGTTGCTATATGCCAGAAGCAATAAACCTTGTATATAGTTGAAACCTTTGTGGGCGAGGCAAATGTTGAGGTTGAAGAAACAATGACTTCTACTTTATGACACCAAAGTCTTGGTCACATGAGTGAGAAGATGATGAAGATATTTATATCCAAGGGCAAAATCCCTGATGTGAAGAATATCACCAAAATTTTGTGAGCATTATATCCTTGACAAACAGAAGAATGTAACATTTGCTTAGGTATGACAAGTTCCAAAACAGTAGAAACTAGAACTTGTTTATTTAAAGGTGTTTGGTCTGACTTCGGTTATATCAACAGAAGGTTCCAGATACTACGTCATTTTTATTGGCGATTCCACAAGGAAGGTGTGAGCTTATTTTTTTTAGAGAGAGAGAAATGGTGGGTAGGTTTTTATTTTTTTCTTTTTTTAATATAAAGTTAGTTTAAAAAAAGATAAATAAAAAGAGTATAAAAATCTTTTTATATGAGTGATGGACTAACCACGATAAAAATTGAAGCCACAAGGACTTTCCACGAGATAAAAAATAGTTAGGGACGAAACCTGATATTTTGTGAAACCACAATACCATTTATGAAGTTTTGCGTTACTTTAATAACGTAAATACGATGTTTAATGAAACAATTTTCATGTATAAATATATGTATTTTCGTGTATTAAACATTTTTTTCGTTTCATAAATACATATAATATAGAAAAACTACTTAATGTAAAAACATAAGAGAATTCCAAACTTAAGGGTTATTTTGTAAATTTCATTTTATAGTAACCGGGAACCTTTGGTAACATGTCACAATGGTAAAACTAAACATTTCTATCAAACTTAAAAGTTTTAATGGACCAAAAATGCATAAAGGGTAATCCGAAGATTTCAGACAAACTTAAGATCCCTTGTGAAAATCAGGTGACAAACTATCGTCTTAAACCCTACATTCTCACAAAAACCTCCTTGAAGAGAAGTAGACTAGGGGGTGTAAACAAGACGAGCCAACTCACGAGATATTTGAGACCGAATCGGGAAATATTCGAAATCGACTCAACTTTAAGCGAGACGGGCTAGAGCTACTCGAGTACCTTATCGAGCCGAGCTTGAGCAGTAAATACTCGGTGCATAAAGCTTGCAAGCTTAATCAAATATTTATGAAATTACATTTTTACCCTTTATATATATTTTTAAATATTTTAAAATTCTAATAACATAATAACATTAACAAATTTTAGACTTTTAATCTTGGAAATGGGCCGAGTTAGACTATAGTATACCATACATACAACCATTTCTAATGTTACGAGAAATTTCCTAACCGGCTAACCCTAATACGCTCGACAGTCGACAGCCTCCACTCCTCCACTCATCGGCTCATCGGTTCCAGCCTTCCAGTTCACACGAGTACGACTCACGAACCTCCGTCCCTTCTACCTGCCACCACCGGCCGCCGGTCTGCTACTACCACTCTACATTTAATTGTTTGATAACTGAATATGATTGTTTATTTGGAACTTGGGTTATTAATTAAATGCCTAAACAACGGTTCCTGACTTCCTAGTTGCTTCACAAGTTAGTATTTTTTCAACTGTTCTTATTCTTGGAGCCGAACACTTGAATTCTGTCAGACTTTTATGTTGGGATTGAATTTTGTCTCGAACACTTGAATTCTGTTAGACTTTTAGTGTTGAAGCCGAATTAAATACTTTTCTCTGTATATTGCTGTGTACTGAATACAAAGAGAAAGGTGAAATATACATAGACTTTCTCGTACCTCTTTTTTCTGTAGATTGCCGTGTATTGAATTATTTTTTTCTTTGCTGAGTATTGCAGATGGTTAATTGCGATTTTTGCTAGCTTGGACATTTGCAAAATGGCTGCTGCAGTATCAGAAACCGTCCAGAGGTTCACCGCAGAAACCCTAAAAGCAGCAAGCAAGCAATCCAAAGGATGCTATGTCGTCCCCCTCCGCCTACGACGAGCCATCAAAAAGTATATTCGAGGTAAGGAAATTTCTTGAAATTATAGCCTAATTTAGGGATAATGGAAGGATCATACAAACCGATTGAATTTCAATACTGAATACCCATTTAGATCGATAAGTATAAGAAACGATTTCTAAAAAATGAAGGGCAAACTAGCAAGGAGTTCCTTTTATTCATGTATGTTTAGAAAGAAATATGAATTGCAGATCAAGAAGATCAACACATGAAGAGGAAAGTGGCAAGGTTGTCTGAATCCTTCAATACTATCAAGGATGTTAATTTGCAGTTAGCTGCATCAACTGCCAGGGAGCTAGTTGAAGATCCTCTTAAATATGTTGGGTGTTCAAAGAGATGGAAAATTAAGAGCAATTATGGTGATATTGGTCTTAAATACAGAGATGACCAGACAATTGCTTATGTTGCTTCTCGAATGCCTGCTGTTTTTTCAGCTTGTCATAGAGTCCTCACTGAGGTATTTCTATCTTCAATTTCTTCATTCTTTTTTAGTTCTTTTTCAAGTCTATGTATTTTATTATATCAACTTTATGGTATTTTTCTTTCAAGAGAATATTCTTGGATGGCTATTAAGATATATTTTGTATTTGCATCGTAGGTTTTTGTTATGGGATAATAAAAATATGATTTTTATCTATATGTTATTGAATTGTATTCTAGGTTAAAAGAAGGCTACCCGGATTTGCACCAACTAGAGTATTGGATTTTGGTGCTGGTACTGGTTCTGCTTTCTGGTAAGGATTTTGCTACATTAATCTTGTTCTTTATATATTTGTCACACATTTTTAAGGATCATTATTGTTTACCTCTAATACACCAGTTACAAATAGTTAATTTAACTCGATAGTTCTCTATTATTTCTGGAGAACTAGAGTTCTGTTTAAAATAAGGAACTTACCCTTTAAAAACGTTTTGACAAATGATTCTTTTAGGAACATAATTCTAATAAGGGTGTGTATTTATATTTGCATAATTATATGTTAAAAACATTGTTCAGGGCCTTGCGTGAAGTATGGCCACACTCTCTTGAAAAAGTTAATTTAATCGAGCCATCACAGTCTATGCAACGGGCAGGTCTAAGCCTTATAAAAGGTATGGATTCTTGACAATCTCTAATCTTTATTCACATGGTAAATTATCAATAACTAAAATTTACATTTTCTTTTACAATCTTTTCTTATGTACATCAGATTTGAAGAATTTGCCACTTATACAGAGTTATGGTAGCATTCAGGCACTAAGTCAAAACATAAGCAAGTCTGATAGAAAGCATGATCTTGTCATTGCTGTAAGCATATAATAGTTATTTTTTTTTTAATGTTTTATTTGTATAATATATACTATGCTTGGACCTTGTGCTAAAGTTTTTTTTTTTTTTTTTTTTTTTTTTTTGTGTAGTCTTATGTACTTGGTGAAATACCATCATTGAAGGATAGAATTACCATTGTACGCCAGCTGTGGGATCTTACACAAGATGTTCTGGTAAATTTTATCCCCTTGAATAAGTTTTAGAGTAAATTACATTTTTGGTCCCTAAGCATAGCTGTTTTTTTTAGTTTTGGTCCCAAAAAGTTCTCTTGCAATTTTGGTCCTTATGTTTAGTGACTTTGCACGCAAGGTACAACTCCTTGATGCATTATTCATTCTTAATACTTTTAATGCAGAGCAGGTTTTGATGGAACCCGGTACACCACACGGATCAAATATCATATCTCAAGTGCGATCCCACATTCTTTGGATGGAGAAAAGGGTAATTCAGTCTTTTACTCATGAACTAATCACATAAGTTGTGTTAACTCATACACTCAACAATTCATTAATTTTTCAGAAAACCCGCAAGTTATCAAAGCCATCTAATCAAGCTTCTAAAGATTTATCAACACACATATGTGGTGCTCATATAGTAGCTCCAGTAAGCCCAAATTCTCACACTTATTAAAATTTATAAATAGAATAACTTGTATTTTTTTACGTCATAGTGTCCTCATGATGGAGCTTGTCCTTTGGATAATACTGGAAAATATTGTCATTTTGTTCAACGTTTACAGAGGACAACATCACAGCTTGCATACAAGGTTTCCATCACAATTATATAAATTAAAACCTTTTTATATTATGTTGTATAAAAAGTAACTTTTATTTATTTTTTGTAGCAATCAAATGGCGTCCCTCTACGTGGGTTTGAAGATGAGAAATTTTCTTATGTTGTATTCAGGCGAGGTCCTCGACCCACGTAAGTGCTTCATTTTTTTTAGCTTTATTAATTTATAAAATTCAAAAAAGAAAACACATATTTTTAGTCCTTGTAACATTCAAGTGTGTGTTTGGTTGATTGGATTCAATTGCTTTCCATTCTGGCATTTGGTATGGAAATGAATTCCGCTGTAAGACTGATGAGTTTCAACATTCAATCATAAAACCCATGGAATTCAATTCCAACCAGTATATATATATATATATATATATATATATATATATATATATATATATATATATATATATATATATATATATATAAGGCAATTTAAATATTTGTAACTTGTTTTCACTCAAAAATAACATGTACAACTTTTTACCTAAAGATACTTCTCTTGAACAAGAAATTGATAAAAGGGTAATTTCCCAGGTATTTGTAATCTATTTTCAGATACATATTTCCAAAACAAAAAACCACACCGCATCACCATTTTAACAACCAGGTATAAATATAACTCGAAAATTTTCAAAAATAGATTTCATTTGGCATTTAATAATAATCACAATTTTGATGAGTACTTATGGTACACTAGAGCATCTCGAATTTTACAAGAGTGTGCTGACGTTGGTCCATCAATAAGTACATTTTTATATGCTAAAAAACCGTAAAATTTCACATGCAAATATTTTTCTCCACTTAAACATGTCACATTGTCACCATCTTTATGTCCATTTTACCTTCCTTTTTTATGTATTAACTTTTTGTTCTTGTAACAGCCAGGCATGGCCACTCGATGGCATGCAATTCGATACATTAAAAGAACAACGTGATAGAATCAAAGTTGAACATCTTGATACTGATTCCGGTAGTTCCTTGTTTCCATTTTTCTGTATATTTAAAAGAGTAATTTTTATTTTTGGTCCCTCTGTATAGATTTTCTTTTGCAATTAAAATTACTATTTATGGTCTCTCGGTGTATGGCTGATTTTGTACAATTTTGGTCTAAAACGTTGGAAAAACCAAAATTGAAAAAAATTAGATGTACTCGAGGACAAAAAATGTAATTTATCCTAATTTAAATTAAGCATTCTAATTGAGTAACTATCCAATTTGGTCCCAGAGTATAGCTGATTTTCAGTTTTGGTCCCCGAAAGTTTTTGTTTTGCACTTTTTGTCCTTATTTTAGGTTTTTGTAACTTTTTTGGCCTTTGTTCCAAGTAAAAATACTATTTTTGGTCCCTCAGTGTAGCTGTTTTTTCAATTCTGGTTCAAAACATGGGATCAAAACGTTACAAAAACCTCAAACAAGGACCAAAATTGCAAGAGAACTTTTTGGGATCAAAATTAATAAAATCCGATATACTTACGGACCAAAAATGTAAATTAAGCATTCTATTTAAGTGAATAACAAATTTTGTCCCTGAGTATAGCTGTTTTTTCGGTTTTGGTCCCCAAACGTTTTTCTATTGCAATTTCAGTCCTTGTATGATGTTTTTGTAACGTTTAAATTGACAAATTTTGGTCCTCAGTACTGATTTTTGCAATTTTGGTATAAAACAGGGGACCAAAATGTTACATAAACCTCAATAAGGACCAAAAGGGCAAGAGAAAGATTTCGGTGACAATTGAAAAAATCAGATACCAAAAATGTAATTTACCCTAATTAAAATTAAGCATTCTAATTAGAGTAAACAACAAATTTGCTCCCAGTGTAGCTGATTTTTTAACTATGTTCCCCAAAAGTTATAAACATTTAAACTATAAGCAACGCTATAAGTATCTATTTATAGTAACGTTAATTAGTGTACTTGGTAATAATTAACTTAATATACTTTATAGGAGTATAAGGTGTGCGGTTTTAAGCTTGGTTGGATTTGCGGAGTTGCCGCATGGATTTCTACATTGTCGACTCGAGGTGAGTACATGCAGTATTTTTACCCATTCTGGGGTACATGGCAAGTAAGTATTTTCAAGATTTCTTATAAAATTTCTTTATGTGAAATTATATGCAAGAGTATTATCTTTAACTTGTTTGTGAAAGTATAATGTTATATTTAAAGTTATGTTTGGTCTATGAGCCAATTATATGAAAGTATGTTTTGGTTTATGAACTAATTATGTGAAAGTAAATTATTAATACAAGTTATACATGTTTGAAAGTATGGATAGACATATAGCCATAAAATGTTTAAGAAGTATGTTTTGGTACAAATTTTATATGTTTTCCAAGTATGAAAGGGCATATAGCCACAAGATGTTTGGAAAGTATGATTTGGCAATAAGCCTAAAATGCTATAAAGATATGTTTTAAACATATGGTTTATGTGAACGAAATTTATGTATTTGGCATCTAGCCATAAAGACATAAAATGATGTAGTTTGGCATTTGGCCACAAGTTATATGTTTATGAGAAATGTTCAAGCAAGCAACAAGTTTTTGTATGACTGGTAATTGTAGCAAGCAGCGTTAGTAAGGGAACTATGTTCCAACCTACCCGGGTTAGGTAAGGGGTCTACTGGGGACAAGCCCCATCGCGAAGTAGATCGCCTCAGCACTTCTATGGTGAGGATTGATCCGTTCTTTCTAGCCATAGAGACTTGGGGTATCACTTATAGTGATTAAAGCCCTAAGTATAAAAATCCAGCAAGCTTATAAAACCAGTCAAAGAAAGTAAGAAAGTTGTTATTTATTAAAGCATGTCACAAAATGATTTTTGAGAAGTAAAGAGTTATAGTATGTTGCTAATATAAAGTTTTGAATGAAGATATTTTTGCAAGGTATGATATGTAATGATTTTTAAAAGTAAAGAGCTATGGTATGACATTATTATAAAACTTTGAAAGATGTTTTATGTCATAAGTTTTATATATAAAGGTTGGAAAAGAAGTTAAAAGTTTGAGTCTAAAACTCATGTAACTCACGAGACATTTTTGTCTTACGTATTCTATGTTTTGCCATGTATTCCAGGTTAATATAAATTGCTATAGATGGGATGAAGTTTAGCTGGAGTGGAGCTTGAGTTAGCTCCTATTTTGGACACGAGGTTTAATCCTTTTCTTGCTTACTATGGTTAGATTTGGTATGGATTTGTAACACCCACAGTTTTAAACATGTAAATTATCGGTTTTTGATAAACCGTATTTTTGTATTCATGTATTTAAATGAAAAACCATAGTATTTGCAAACAGTAAAAATGGGGGGTGTCACAGTGGGTCTATAACAGACCACGTCAACAAATTCAGTTCAATCATATCAAGATTGATATCGGTTGACATCAGATTTGAAGACGAAGACCAGGCGCTCTTGTTGCTATATTCGCTTCTAGAGAGTTGGTTCAGTACGGTGACTGCGTTCAACAGTACATCCGGTACGCATCAGCTCATGTTTAATGACATCCGTGATTTGATCCTTGGAGAGGACATCCGCAGAAGGAATGCAGGTGAGTGCTCTAGCAGTATGCTAAGCACAAAAGACTAATGAAGAAGAGCCAACTGATGCGGAGGCGTTGGCAATGGAATAAGTAAATCAAGGTGAGGAGGAACTTTCAGGGGCAGGAAAGATATTGCCTGTTGGAACTCCAAAGAAAGTGGTCACTTTAAAAATCAGTGCCCAAATAAGCGGAATGAGGTGAATGTGGCAGAATACTATGATGATGCACTTATCTGTTGCGTAAAAAGTTCGGTGGGGTATTAGATGATGGACTCAGGTGCCTTATTCCATACGAGACATTATAGAGAAGTAATGTACAGTTTCAGGCATTACAATGGCACGGTTCAAATCGTGGACGGTCAGAGCCAAGATACGACAAGAGTGGGGGATGTTGTCATCTGGACGGGCTTAGGAACAAAATGGACTTTGAAGGATGTCAAATTCATTTTGGATCTTAAGCGAATACTAATATCAATAGGGCAGTTGGATGATGAGGGGCACCGGATCGAGTTTGGCAATCGCCAGTGGAATGTAAGGAAAGGGAACTTGGTTGTTGCTATATGCCAGAAGCAATAAACCTTGTATATAGTTGAAACCTTTGTGGGCGAGGCAAATGTTGAGGTTGAAGAAACAATGACTTCTACTTTATGACACCAAAGTCTTGGTCACATGAGTGAGAAGATGATGAAGATATTTATATCCAAGGGCAAAATCCCTGATGTGAAGAATATCACCAAAATTTTGTGAGCATTATATCCTTGACAAACAGAAGAATGTAACATTTGCTTAGGTATGACAAGTTCCAAAACAGTAGAAACTAGAACTTGTTTATTTAAAGGTGTTTGGTCTGACTTCGGTTATATCAACAGAAGGTTCCAGATACTACGTCATTTTTATTGGCGATTCCACAAGGAAGGTGTGAGCTTATTTTTTTTAGAGAGAGAGAAATGGTGGGTAGGTTTTTATTTTTTTCTTTTTTTAATATAAAGTTAGTTTAAAAAAAGATAAATAAAAAGAGTATAAAAATCTTTTTATATGAGTGATGGACTAACCACGATAAAAATTGAAGCCACAAGGACTTTCCACGAGATAAAAAATAGTTAGGGACGAAACCTGATATTTTGTGAAACCACAATACCATTTATGAAGTTTTGCGTTACTTTAATAACGTAAATACGATGTTTAATGAAACAATTTTCATGTATAAATATATGTATTTTCGTGTATTAAACATTTTTTTCGTTTCATAAATACATATAATATAGAAAAACTACTTAATGTAAAAACATAAGAGAATTCCAAACTTAAGGGTTATTTTGTAAATTTCATTTTATAGTAACCGGGAACCTTTGGTAACATGTCACAATGGTAAAACTAAACATTTCTATCAAACTTAAAAGTTTTAATGGACCAAAAATGCATAAAGGGTAATCCGAAGATTTCAGACAAACTTAAGATCCCTTGTGAAAATCAGGTGACAAACTATCGTCTTAAACCCTACATTCTCACAAAAACCTCCTTGAAGAGAAGTAGACTAGGGGGTGTAAACAAGACGAGCCAACTCACGAGATATTTGAGACCGAATCGGGAAATATTCGAAATCGACTCAACTTTAAGCGAGACGGGCTAGAGCTACTCGAGTACCTTATCGAGCCGAGCTTGAGCAGTAAATACTCGGTGCATAAAGCTTGCAAGCTTAATCAAATATTTATGAAATTACATTTTTACCCTTTATATATATTTTTAAATATTTTAAAATTCTAATAACATAATAACATTAACAAATTTTAGACTTTTAATCTTGGAAATGGGCCGAGTTAGACTATAGTATACCATACATACAACCATTTCTAATGTTACGAGAAATTTCCTAACCGGCTAACCCTAATACGCTCGACAGTCGACAGCCTCCACTCCTCCACTCATCGGCTCATCGGTTCCAGCCTTCCAGTTCACACGAGTACGACTCACGAACCTCCGTCCCTTCTACCTGCCACCACCGGCCGCCGGTCTGCTACTACCACTCTACATTTAATTGTTTGATAACTGAATATGATTGTTTATTTGGAACTTGGGTTATTAATTAAATGCCTAAACAACGGTTCCTGACTTCCTAGTTGCTTCACAAGTTAGTATTTTTTCAACTGTTCTTATTCTTGGAGCCGAACACTTGAATTCTGTCAGACTTTTATGTTGGGATTGAATTTTGTCTCGAACACTTGAATTCTGTTAGACTTTTAGTGTTGAAGCCGAATTAAATACTTTTCTCTGTATATTGCTGTGTACTGAATACAAAGAGAAAGGTGAAATATACATAGACTTTCTCGTACCTCTTTTTTCTGTAGATTGCCGTGTATTGAATTATTTTTTTCTTTGCTGAGTATTGCAGATGGTTAATTGCGATTTTTGCTAGCTTGGACATTTGCAAAATGGCTGCTGCAGTATCAGAAACCGTCCAGAGGTTCACCGCAGAAACCCTAAAAGCAGCAAGCAAGCAATCCAAAGGATGCTATGTCGTCCCCCTCCGCCTACGACGAGCCATCAAAAAGTATATTCGAGGTAAGGAAATTTCTTGAAATTATAGCCTAATTTAGGGATAATGGAAGGATCATACAAACCGATTGAATTTCAATACTGAATACCCATTTAGATCGATAAGTATAAGAAACGATTTCTAAAAAATGAAGGGCAAACTAGCAAGGAGTTCCTTTTATTCATGTATGTTTAGAAAGAAATATGAATTGCAGATCAAGAAGATCAACACATGAAGAGGAAAGTGGCAAGGTTGTCTGAATCCTTCAATACTATCAAGGATGTTAATTTGCAGTTAGCTGCATCAACTGCCAGGGAGCTAGTTGAAGATCCTCTTAAATATGTTGGGTGTTCAAAGAGATGGAAAATTAAGAGCAATTATGGTGATATTGGTCTTAAATACAGAGATGACCAGACAATTGCTTATGTTGCTTCTCGAATGCCTGCTGTTTTTTCAGCTTGTCATAGAGTCCTCACTGAGGTATTTCTATCTTCAATTTCTTCATTCTTTTTTAGTTCTTTTTCAAGTCTATGTATTTTATTATATCAACTTTATGGTATTTTTCTTTCAAGAGAATATTCTTGGATGGCTATTAAGATATATTTTGTATTTGCATCGTAGGTTTTTGTTATGGGATAATAAAAATATGATTTTTATCTATATGTTATTGAATTGTATTCTAGGTTAAAAGAAGGCTACCCGGATTTGCACCAACTAGAGTATTGGATTTTGGTGCTGGTACTGGTTCTGCTTTCTGGTAAGGATTTTGCTACATTAATCTTGTTCTTTATATATTTGTCACACATTTTTAAGGATCATTATTGTTTACCTCTAATACACCAGTTACAAATAGTTAATTTAACTCGATAGTTCTCTATTATTTCTGGAGAACTAGAGTTCTGTTTAAAATAAGGAACTTACCCTTTAAAAACGTTTTGACAAATGATTCTTTTAGGAACATAATTCTAATAAGGGTGTGTATTTATATTTGCATAATTATATGTTAAAAACATTGTTCAGGGCCTTGCGTGAAGTATGGCCACACTCTCTTGAAAAAGTTAATTTAATCGAGCCATCACAGTCTATGCAACGGGCAGGTCTAAGCCTTATAAAAGGTATGGATTCTTGACAATCTCTAATCTTTATTCACATGGTAAATTATCAATAACTAAAATTTACATTTTCTTTTACAATCTTTTCTTATGTACATCAGATTTGAAGAATTTGCCACTTATACAGAGTTATGGTAGCATTCAGGCACTAAGTCAAAACATAAGCAAGTCTGATAGAAAGCATGATCTTGTCATTGCTGTAAGCATATAATAGTTATTTTTTTTTTAATGTTTTATTTGTATAATATATACTATGCTTGGACCTTGTGCTAAAGTTTTTTTTTTTTTTTTTTTTTTTTTTTTGTGTAGTCTTATGTACTTGGTGAAATACCATCATTGAAGGATAGAATTACCATTGTACGCCAGCTGTGGGATCTTACACAAGATGTTCTGGTAAATTTTATCCCCTTGAATAAGTTTTAGAGTAAATTACATTTTTGGTCCCTAAGCATAGCTGTTTTTTTTAGTTTTGGTCCCAAAAAGTTCTCTTGCAATTTTGGTCCTTATGTTTAGTGACTTTGCACGCAAGGTACAACTCCTTGATGCATTATTCATTCTTAATACTTTTAATGCAGAGCAGGTTTTGATGGAACCCGGTACACCACACGGATCAAATATCATATCTCAAGTGCGATCCCACATTCTTTGGATGGAGAAAAGGGTAATTCAGTCTTTTACTCATGAACTAATCACATAAGTTGTGTTAACTCATACACTCAACAATTCATTAATTTTTCAGAAAACCCGCAAGTTATCAAAGCCATCTAATCAAGCTTCTAAAGATTTATCAACACACATATGTGGTGCTCATATAGTAGCTCCAGTAAGCCCAAATTCTCACACTTATTAAAATTTATAAATAGAATAACTTGTATTTTTTTACGTCATAGTGTCCTCATGATGGAGCTTGTCCTTTGGATAATACTGGAAAATATTGTCATTTTGTTCAACGTTTACAGAGGACAACATCACAGCTTGCATACAAGGTTTCCATCACAATTATATAAATTAAAACCTTTTTATATTATGTTGTATAAAAAGTAACTTTTATTTATTTTTTGTAGCAATCAAATGGCGTCCCTCTACGTGGGTTTGAAGATGAGAAATTTTCTTATGTTGTATTCAGGCGAGGTCCTCGACCCACGTAAGTGCTTCATTTTTTTTAGCTTTATTAATTTATAAAATTCAAAAAAGAAAACACATATTTTTAGTCCTTGTAACATTCAAGTGTGTGTTTGGTTGATTGGATTCAATTGCTTTCCATTCTGGCATTTGGTATGGAAATGAATTCCGCTGTAAGACTGATGAGTTTCAACATTCAATCATAAAACCCATGGAATTCAATTCCAACCAGTATATATATATATATATATATATATATATATATATATATATATATATATATATATATATATATATATATATATATATATATATAAGGCAATTTAAATATTTGTAACTTGTTTTCACTCAAAAATAACATGTACAACTTTTTACCTAAAGATACTTCTCTTGAACAAGAAATTGATAAAAGGGTAATTTCCCAGGTATTTGTAATCTATTTTCAGATACATATTTCCAAAACAAAAAACCACACCGCATCACCATTTTAACAACCAGGTATAAATATAACTCGAAAATTTTCAAAAATAGATTTCATTTGGCATTTAATAATAATCACAATTTTGATGAGTACTTATGGTACACTAGAGCATCTCGAATTTTACAAGAGTGTGCTGACGTTGGTCCATCAATAAGTACATTTTTATATGCTAAAAAACCGTAAAATTTCACATGCAAATATTTTTCTCCACTTAAACATGTCACATTGTCACCATCTTTATGTCCATTTTACCTTCCTTTTTTATGTATTAACTTTTTGTTCTTGTAACAGCCAGGCATGGCCACTCGATGGCATGCAATTCGATACATTAAAAGAACAACGTGATAGAATCAAAGTTGAACATCTTGATACTGATTCCGGTAGTTCCTTGTTTCCATTTTTCTGTATATTTAAAAGAGTAATTTTTATTTTTGGTCCCTCTGTATAGATTTTCTTTTGCAATTAAAATTACTATTTATGGTCTCTCGGTGTATGGCTGATTTTGTACAATTTTGGTCTAAAACGTTGGAAAAACCAAAATTGAAAAAAATTAGATGTACTCGAGGACAAAAAATGTAATTTATCCTAATTTAAATTAAGCATTCTAATTGAGTAACTATCCAATTTGGTCCCAGAGTATAGCTGATTTTCAGTTTTGGTCCCCGAAAGTTTTTGTTTTGCACTTTTTGTCCTTATTTTAGGTTTTTGTAACTTTTTTGGCCTTTGTTCCAAGTAAAAATACTATTTTTGGTCCCTCAGTGTAGCTGTTTTTTCAATTCTGGTTCAAAACATGGGATCAAAACGTTACAAAAACCTCAAACAAGGACCAAAATTGCAAGAGAACTTTTTGGGATCAAAATTAATAAAATCCGATATACTTACGGACCAAAAATGTAAATTAAGCATTCTATTTAAGTGAATAACAAATTTTGTCCCTGAGTATAGCTGTTTTTTCGGTTTTGGTCCCCAAACGTTTTTCTATTGCAATTTCAGTCCTTGTATGATGTTTTTGTAACGTTTAAATTGACAAATTTTGGTCCTCAGTACTGATTTTTGCAATTTTGGTATAAAACAGGGGACCAAAATGTTACATAAACCTCAATAAGGACCAAAAGGGCAAGAGAAAGATTTCGGTGACAATTGAAAAAATCAGATACCAAAAATGTAATTTACCCTAATTAAAATTAAGCATTCTAATTAGAGTAAACAACAAATTTGCTCCCAGTGTAGCTGATTTTTTAACTATGTTCCCCAAAAGTTCTCATGCAATTTTGGTCATTATTTGAGGTTCTAGTAACATTTTTGGTCTCTGTTCCAATTAATTCACTCTTCTAATTATATATATATTTTTTTGAATATGATTTGTTTTGACAGATGATGAAATTGAATCAGAATCCGAGGAAATTATTCATGATAAAAAAATGATTAAATACGAATCCGACATCAACGAACCGTACGCCACTTCCGAATCCGATAATGAAGAACCATTAAACGAGTCGACACGGGCCGACCTTGGAAGTGGCTGGGGTAGAATCGTCTTTTCACCAATAAAGAGGGGTAAAAGGGTCGAAATGGACATTTGTCGCGCCACAAACCGTGAGGGTTCAGAAGGCTGTTTTGAGAGAGTAATTGTTACAAAAAGTAAAAACCCCACGTTACATCATCAAGCTAGAAGATCTCTGTGGGGTGACCTTTGGCCTTTCTGAGCGTTCACCATAGCTTACTTGACTTGTACCATTTACTACAAAGGTACAAGTTGTCAAGCGTAGGGGTTGGGGATGCATGTAGTTCTTTTTTGTAATAAAACTACAAAGATATGAGGCCAAAAAATATACCCTTTAAAGGCTAAGGTAACAGAGTATGGTCATTTGGGTTTTCGGAGTCCGGTTTATTTATTTATTATTTATTTTTGTTTGTTGTCAGAATTCAATGCTATACAATAATGATAATTTATGTGGACTGTTATGTGAGTACTCTTTTTTTTTACACTTCATATCAGAACAAGGTTCGTTGAGAATTTGTATTTTATTCTGAATTTTTATTTGGATCTAAAAATTAGAAAAATGTACAAATTTTAGATTTTGAAAACTAAATAATTGTAATTCAGTTGGAATTGATTTGACATTAGTTTGGTGGACATGTCGGGTCATAAAAGGTTAAAATGAATTAAAGGCGGTTTGGTTTGTGGTATTTGATAAAAAAAAAAAAATACGAGAATAAAACCGGGTATGCATATAAGGTGTAATATTTTGTTTTATTCACAACATAAGAAAAATATGAGAGGTACTGTTTAGCTTCGATTCAAGTATTCAACGGAGTTAGTACGGATGATATTTAATCTGGTAAGTCGTTTATGCATATTTTATTATTTTTCTTATTTAATCCCTAACATGATTTAATGCGGAAAGATTCAGGCCTGTTTTGGCGGATTCCAGTAGAGAAGGTGTATTTTGACTTTCAACTACATACAAAGAAATGACAATGGTTTCAACTTCTCTTAAGCCAACATCCTAGCTCTCTAACCTTAAATCATCCACAGCTTAATGCGACAAGATCGTGCCTTTTTTAGTCGTTCAAGCTCTTCTTTTCAAACTAAGCTCATGTTGAAGAAGGTGAAACCCACCCATCTTCACAAATCATAATCTTATGAGTTTATAATTTCTCATGCCCTCAATTGCATTCTAACGCAGATGGTCCAAGTATTTTACTGTTAAGGTAGTAATCTAACTTTTGATTTTTTTATTTTTAAAATAGAGTAAGTTACACTTTTGGTCCCTAAGTATAGCTGATAGTTTCATTTTTGGTCACAAAAAGTTTTCCCTTGCAATATTGGTATTTATTTGAGGTTTTGTAACGTTTTTGGTTCCTGTTCAAAGGAAAAGACTGTTTTTTGGACTATTATTGCAAAAATTGGATATACTCAAAGGACTAAAAGTAGTCATTTACTTAGAGAAAAAAACAAAGCTTTACCAGAACCTTAAATAAGGACCAAAATTGCAAAAAAAAACTTTTTGGGACCATAATTACAAATAATAATAATAATAATAATAATAATAATAATAATAATAATAATAATAATGAATATACTCGGGGAATGAAAAATATAATTTACTCTATTTATAATCTTACAATTTTGGTTCTTATTCAAGGTTTTTGTAATAGGGATTTTCTAACATGTGCCCTAAGGGCACATGTAAGAGTCATTAATTATATTAAATATTCTTATTGTAACTAGCGCTTCATATTAATTAGCTTAGGTTTTTTATGCTTTTCTTGATTTACCCTTTTATTATTGTGTCCTAATATTTCATCATTAATATGAAATGCTAGTTCCAATAAGAATATTTAACATAATTAATGATTTTTTAGAAAATCCCTTTGTAATATTTTTGGTTTCTGTTACAAGTAAAGTGACTATTTTTAGGACCATAATTGTAAAAACGCATATACACAGGTGTAACACCCGGCTTTTAAAACAAAACACCCCTGAAAATTTTTCATTTAAAATACAAGTTTTTATACATAAAAATATAACAAAGGGGTATATTTTAATAAAAACGGGTACAAGTGTATCAAGGAGAGTATAAAATACCATAACTCCTTTAAAGCCGGTCTGCTACTGACAGCATCTACGAGTCCCACTTCAAAGTCACGGACTCTATCTTGTCCCCTATCATTATCATGCAAACCTGCAGGGACATTAACAAACGGTATGAGCTACAAAGCTCAGTGAGTAATCATATCTGCAAATAACATGTACAATGAAAATACAATCCTATAACTATCTGGATATCGAATCCAGACTACTAGCCTTACTGGCTAACCGTATGTATCTGAGGATTTCATATCCTACCACATAGCCTTACCGGCCGAATCGTAATGTCATGTGATTTTCAATCACATCCGAACATTGTACAATTTGTCATATCCAGTCTGTTATTTGCATACCCTTCCTATCTATTCTGTATCATTTCTGTCCCCTCTTTCTTAGTCATACCTGACTATACCATATATCATGACTATATAAGTCATATCATTTGTTGTGGCTATACAAGCCGTACCAAAGCATTTCTAGCATATGAATCATAGCCCGTAGGCCGCACCAGTTTGTCATAGCCCGAAGGCCGCACCAAAATATCATAGCCCAAAGGCCGCATCGGAGACATAGCCCGAAGGCCGCACCAAATCATAGCCCGAAGGCCGCACCAGAATATCAGCAGTTTCTTTCACGGTCAATTATGGCTCACGGGTTAGCCCGCTGTTGCCTATATAAGTTTGACTCATCAAAGTAAACCATGGCTCACGGGTTAGCCCGCTGTTGCCTAGACTCACGGGTTAGCCCGCTGTTGTCTATATAAAGGTTTGACTCATCAGAATAAACTATGGCTCACGGGAAGATCCCGCTGTTGCCTAGACTCACGGCTGGTTCCGGTATTGTCTATAAAAGTAAATATATGGCTCACAGGAAAATCCCGCTGTTGCCTAGACTCACGGCTGGTTCCGGTATTGTCTATATTTTATTGACTCACGGCTGGTCCCGGTCTTGTCAATAAAGGTTTGACTCACAGCTCCGTTCTTGTCTATTATAGACTCACGGCTTATCTGGTATTGTCATCTTCATATATCTTCAAACTTATCATTTTCGTCCCACAAGTCAATTTCAACCTGTAACAATTCAATCATCATATATCATATATGATATCAGTGAGATTACTCACCTGGATGCTAGCTGCATTTAAATCCCGGTTGTTTCTTGCCTTTGCGTGCACCACAACCATTTCGTCCCACACCTATATAATCATTTATATACCAAATGATAATAGGTTAATAGCCATTCCAATTAACTCTAATACCATAGAGTTCAATACAATGTCATTACAAACAATGCCTAGTTAATAAACTTTCCGTTTACTAACTTTTTATGAATTTTACTATTCACCGAGGCATTCGAATCGATCTACAGTTCCCCCGAGGGGTCGAAAACTCAACTTAATAATTTTCCCAAACTTTTCAGACCATAACGAGCCTATGGTCCAAATTTGAGCTAAAACGGACAAGCCAAACGAAAGTTAGCGAGTCAGAAGTCCCCTGTCTGGAGGCGCACTGCGCCAGGAATCAGGCGCACTGCGCCTGGGCGCACCCCGCCCTGATCCTGGGCGCACTGCGCCCTGCGCCTGCAGGTGTCTCCTGTCCAGCCGCGATTTATGCACTGTAGCAAGCAGTTTTTGGCCATTAAGTCCTTAATCAGGTCCTTAATCGATTGGGGTTTGTTCTAGGACTAAAACCTTATACTTTAACAAGGTTTTCAACCATCCAAAACAACCAATTCAATCAAAATGAAGAATTAGGGTTCTTAGTTCTAACAACCCCAAACTTCAAATTCATCACTAATAGCAACCTACTTCCTCTTTCTTTAGTTAAGTCCTTATTCTAATGACTTAAGGGAAGTATTACATCAACTTAAACACATAATCATCACTGCAAATGCAGTTTTGAGTTACTACAAAACCCATCAAGAAATAACAAGCTAGAACTTGGAATACCAACCTTCAAAGCTTCCAATCCTTCATTCCAAAGTTAGGAATCGAAATTCAAGCCTCAACCTTCAAGAATTCCTCCAACTTCTGCAGAATTTCTAGAGAGAAACTCTCTCCCGTAGCTGCACCCAATGGCCAGTCAAAGAGAGTCAACTCTCTCTATATATATCACAATATTTTGCAAATTTGGTCCCTAAGTTCATTTCCTTGAACTTTGACCACAATAACCAAGTTTTATTACAATAAAACTTTCATTCTTTATACATTTGCCACAAACAACAATATTTTTACATAATTGGTCGTTGACTTGGTCAAATGACCAAATTACCCTTTTGCGGTAAAACGACCAAAATTCCGTTTTTATAACATTTTAAGTCTAAAACTCAAAATATTATTTCATACCAAATACTTTTCTGTCCAAAAGACCAATTTACCCTTCCAAGGTAAAATGACCAATTTACCCTTTTTATTATATTTATAAAAAGTGTATCTTGGCGTTACAAATTCTCCCCTCCTTCAAAAGATTTCGTCCCCGAAATCATACAAGGAGTTGAAGGTACGTCTTCCTCGATTAGTTTTCGGTCTTCCGCATCATCTCGGAATCTAAATGGTAATGCCCAAGCACTTAACCATACTAGCCTTCTACCTAGTGGTTAGATCACAATCCGCATCTCATTCCTCCGGTCGTCCCGGGTACCTTATCTACGTATCTTTTTTTTTTTTTTTTCTATTTTCATCTTGTCATAAGGGATTTGTTGGAAATTATTACACATAATTCCTTTCTTGTCGTTCCAACAATTTTTAACCTTTCCAAAGGTTTACTCTTCGCACTAACATATTCCTTTACTTGAAATCTTACGGGCTTTTACCCAGCGATTCACACACCACTTATAATTTATTAACCATTCGTCACTTGCGTTCATACCTGTCAGGTATTTTCTTCAGTTTGTATAACAAACTAGGATCTAGTCAACAGCTTTGCCACATCTTCATTTCAAAAATCGAATGTTATTACGGTATTCCGTACTATACTTCATACGAATCATTAGTCTACAAGTATGTACGCTGTTATTTCTTGCAATTTCTATCAGAGATAGAAAATTTCCTCATTTTATACTAGGGTCTTCTGTGCAATTTCCAAGCACACCTTCTCAAATCTGTATCACCAGGTCACTTTGTTCACCAATATACGGTACTTGCGGAGACTTTATCGCAAAGTCTATAACAATGTTGTCCCATTTCTTTACTGGGGCCAACAACGGTTCAATTTCTTCGCATGTTTCTAACGGTTTGACTTTATTTAGCGTACAAGTCAAACATTTTCCACATGTCTTTCCATATCTTTCTTCTGTCCCGGCCACCAATACCTAGGTTTTATCGACCTATCCAGTCTGGTATTGCTCCAGATATACTGTATATCTAATACAAAATACATCTTTTCAAGATGATTTTCATGTTCCAATTACTTTGGAATCCACATTCACAACCACCAAGGGTTTTAAATCACTGTGATTTTCCAATTAGCTCCTGCTAATATCCAGTAATTCATCCATTTTTCACGTTTTCAATCTTGCACACTTCTCCCTGTGCTACCCGAATCAACTCAGGTAATCAATTTGCCACACTCATACATGTGGATGTAACCTTCAAAGGTTACTCTTTTCAATTCCAGGCATCTATAGCCACATCTTTCTTTCTGAGATGGTACAAGATTCCATAACCGAAATCTTTAAGTAATCCATCTATCTTTCATCTAGCTCATATATAGCTTCTTTTCTGACCAATAAAGTATTTCAAGCTCTAATGATCCACATAAACAATAAGCTTTACACCATATGCGTAGTGTCTCCAAAGCTTAATACCAAAATCATAGTTGCTACTGCAACATCTTGCATCTACGATCGAATCGGGATGCATTTCTATAATCCAATTTATCCGCTTAGCATCAAAGCTAACATCAGAATTTCACATAAGGTTTATCCCAAACCTTGGCAAGATATCTGTGGTCTTTCTACCACTCAAACTTTATACTTTTATTAGTCAACCTTAGTCAACCCTAGTCAACTGAACAACAATTAATGAGCAGCTTACTACAACTCTCCCATAGCAACCCGCCAATCCAAGGAAACTACTACTAATTCAGTCAGATTCCAAGGCGGTTTCTGTCTTATCACATCAGTATTTCCACTGTATCTACTTTATCATCTCTGGCATCATTAACATGCCCAAAGAATGTAAGTCTTCTTTTAGCCAAATTTTCATACTTGGAGAATTTTACACATCACTTAACTCAGTGAAGTAACTCCAATATCTGGTACAAACGTACCTCATATACGATCTGGTTTCGAGAATATCAGATTCTCATCAGTCAATGCACACATGCATCAACCTGTCTTTCTTCTTTTCAAACAAGGTAGGGCTCCATACGATGACACATACGGTCATAAGAGACCCCAAAACAACATTTTCTTTTAGTTGTTTTCCAACTCTGCCATCTCTACAGATGCAAATCAATGCAAAGCCCGTATACCAAAACGGCTCCCAAAATCAGCTTTATCATAAACTCTTCTCGCCAATCTGGCAAAAATCCTGGAAGTTCTTTTCATATGAAACATCTAAGAATTTATTCAAAGTAGTACATTACTAGCACTGCTTTATCTAACTTGGCCAATACTATGTATGCCAACTACAACATCATTCCTTTACTAACTCTTATCCGAGTTTAAGCAAAGGAAATAACCGGTATTCTCAACAACGGTCATTTACCATGGATTTCCATCCATTTCATTTCTGTTTTAAGAACCATACTGTTCTTATTTCTACAATTCATGTTAGCATAATTCTTTGCTAACCAATTCATAAGCACAAGTGCTTCAGATTCGCTGGTAGTCATCGGCTTCAGATTTATAGGGAAAATGGTCCCGTAAATCCTAGGCAGACTACTGTCCCGGTGTTCAATATCTAGAACATACATGCTATCTGCTATAGCTGTTTCCAAAATTTCATCCATAATCATTGATGAAACATTCAAACAAGACATCCATGTCACTGATCCCAAGCATAGCTCCCTGGATCAAATATAACATACACGAGTTATATCCAAAACAATCATATCAGAGATCATATCAGTCTCCTCACGAGCTTCTTCCACAATCTGTTGAAATGCTTAAGGTACCACTGGTCCTTTTCGACCATTCATTTCTTCTTCCTTTCCTGGGTTCATCACCCGTTACTCCACCTTTAGCATGTGAGTATTTCATAAGGAGGTGATCTATAGTTCCACGCTGGAACCACTTCCATCCCATACAATAAACTCGAGCAATATGCTCCCATTTCTGAAATTTCAGCATGTCAACGATAGAGTCTCAACTCTAAAATGTTTTGAGTGCTTTTCCTGCACTTCTTTTACAAATCATCTTTTCATTCTGGTCCCTTCCCTTTAAGGTTAGACCCAATTCGTGTTAACTTCTTCTGAGAAATCCACTAACATTTCTGCTTTTCTTGTAGTCTCAACTACTGTTCTTTCACCTTGAATATCAACCAAGGTGAGCAACCGATTTCTTTTTCTAACCACTACAGCTACTACTGCTTGTCAAGTGGATTTTTCTGCGTTTCGTCCCCTTTTTGCTCCACGAACAACGGAGTCTTGAGAAGGGTTGGTCCATTTCCTAGAGCTTCGCGCCCTAAATGTCTCCCAAGGAGTTTTACAATTCATACTTCTTATACGTCAGAAGTCGGCAACAGTTAGGTTATATATGTATAATAACAAATATATACACCTAACTATGCATTACGTCTACTATCTCAGGGTTTAAGTCCAGGAATCTACTCTATAGACACCTAGTTCACTTAAACCACGGCTCTGATACCAACTTGTAACACCCGGCTTTTAAAACAAAACACCCCTGAAAATTTTTCATTTAAAATACAAGTTTTTATACATAAAAATATAACAAAGGGGTATATTTTAATAAAAACGGGTACAAGTGTATCAAGGAGAGTATAAAATACCATAACTCCTTTAAAGCCGGGCTGCTACTGACAGCATCTACGAGTCCCACTTCAAAGTCACGGACTCTATCTTGTCCCCTATCATTATCATGCAAACCTGCAGGGACATTAACAAACGGTATGAGCTACAAAGCTCAGTGAGTAATCATATCTGCAAATAACATGTACAATGAAAATACAATCCTATAACTATCTGGATATCGAATCCAGACTACTAGCCTTACTGGCTAACCGTATGTATCTGAGGATTTCATATCCTACCACATAGCCTTACCGGCCGAATCGTAATGTCATGTGATTTTCAATCACATCCGAACATTGTACAATTTGTCATATCCAGTCTGTTATTTGCATACCCTTCCTATCTATTCTGTATCATTTCTGTCCCCTCTTTCTTAGTCATACCTGACTATACCATATATCATGACTATATAAGTCATATCATTTGTTGTGGCTATACAAGCCGTACCAAAGCATTTCTAGCATATGAATCATAGCCCGTAGGCCGCACCAGTTTGTCATAGCCCGAAGGCCGCACCAAAATATCATAGCCCAAAGGCCGCATCGGAGACATAGCCCGAAGGCCGCACCAAATCATAGCCCGAAGGCCGCACCAGAATATCAGCAGTTTCTTTCACGGTCAATTATGGCTCACGGGTTAGCCCGCTGTTGCCTATATAAGTTTGACTCATCAAAGTAAACCATGGCTCACGGGTTAGCCCGCTGTTGCCTAGACTCACGGGTTAGCCCGCTGTTGTCTATATAAAGGTTTGACTCATCAGAATAAACTATGGCTCACGGGAAGATCCCGCTGTTGCCTAGACTCACGGCTGGTTCCGGTATTGTCTATAAAAGTAAATATATGGCTCACAGGAAAATCCCGCTGTTGCCTAGACTCACGGCTGGTTCCGGTATTGTCTATATTTTATTGACTCACGGCTGGTCCCGGTCTTGTCAATAAAGGTTTGACTCACAGCTCCGTTCTTGTCTATTATAGACTCACGGCTTATCTGGTATTGTCATCTTCATATATCTTCAAACTTATCATTTTCGTCCCACAAGTCAATTTCAACCTGTAACAATTCAATCATCATATATCATATATGATATCAGTGAGATTACTCACCTGGATGCTAGCTGCATTTAAATCCCGGTTGTTTCTTGCCTTTGCGTGCACCACAACCATTTCGTCCCACACCTATATAATCATTTATATACCAAATGATAATAGGTTAATAGCCATTCCAATTAACTCTAATACCATAGAGTTCAATACAATGTCATTACAAACAATGCCTAGTTAATAAACTTTCCGTTTACTAACTTTTTATGAATTTTACTATTCACCGAGGCATTCGAATCGATCTACAGTTCCCCCGAGGGGTCGAAAACTCAACTTAATAATTTTCCCAAACTTTTCAGACCATAACGAGCCTATGGTCCAAATTTGAGCTAAAACGGACAAGCCAAACGAAAGTTAGCGAGTCAGAAGTCCCCTGTCTGGAGGCGCACTGCGCCAGGAATCAGGCGCACTGCGCCTGGGCGCACCCCGCCCTGATCCTGGGCGCACTGCGCCCTGCGCCTGCAGGTGTCTCCTGTCCAGCCGCGATTTATGCACTGTAGCAAGCAGTTTTTGGCCATTAAGTCCTTAATCAGGTCCTTAATCGATTGGGGTTTGTTCTAGGACTAAAACCTTATACTTTAACAAGGTTTTCAACCATCCAAAACAACCAATTCAATCAAAATGAAGAATTAGGGTTCTTAGTTCTAACAACCCCAAACTTCAAATTCATCACTAATAGCAACCTACTTCCTCTTTCTTTAGTTAAGTCCTTATTCTAATGACTTAAGGGAAGTATTACATCAACTTAAACACATAATCATCACTGCAAATGCAGTTTTGAGTTACTACAAAACCCATCAAGAAATAACAAGCTAGAACTTGGAATACCAACCTTCAAAGCTTCCAATCCTTCATTCCAAAGTTAGGAATCGAAATTCAAGCCTCAACCTTCAAGAATTCCTCCAACTTCTGCAGAATTTCTAGAGAGAAACTCTCTCCCGTAGCTGCACCCAATGGCCAGTCAAAGAGAGTCAACTCTCTCTATATATATCACAATATTTTGCAAATTTGGTCCCTAAGTTCATTTCCTTGAACTTTGACCACAATAACCAAGTTTTATTACAATAAAACTTTCATTCTTTATACATTTGCCACAAACAACAATATTTTTACATAATTGGTCGTTGACTTGGTCAAATGACCAAATTACCCTTTTGCGGTAAAACGACCAAAATTCCGTTTTTATAACATTTTAAGTCTAAAACTCAAAATATTATTTCATACCAAATACTTTTCTGTCCAAAAGACCAATTTACCCTTCCAAGGTAAAATGACCAATTTACCCTTTTTATTATATTTATAAAAAGTGTATCTTGGCGTTACAACAGGCACCAAAAATTGTTATTTTGCTTAAAAAAAACTAAATAAATTACTGGAACCTCAAATAAGGACCATAATGGCATGCAACCTTTTTGGGACAAAAATTGCAAAAATCAATTATACTCAGATGACCAAAAATGTATTTTACTCTATTAATACACTTACAATTTTGTTTATTATTTAAGGTCTTTCCAACATTTTTGGACCTTGATCTAATTAAAACGACTATATTCTTGGGACAAAAAGCAGTAATTTTAGTTGGATCAGAGAGAAAGACGTTACAAGAACTTCAAGTCCTCAATCGAGGATCCAAATTGGAAGAGAACGTTTGGAGACGGAAATTGAAAAAAAAGACCGGACACGTTTTATATTGATTAGTTGCATTTTGTTCACTTAGATAAGAAATACTATTTTTCATACGCCTTTAGTTCCACTCAAATCGACCACAGATCTTTGCTTTTATATTTTTTGGAGTCATCTGAAATATTTTTTTTTAGTTTTGTTGATTAGATTATGATTTCAGTGGTAATGTGGCTCCAGATGAGATTTTTTTTTTAATTTATGAGGCTCCTAATGGCCATATTTTTATGTTACTTATGTTTTAGGTCTCTTTATACAACAAATGTGATAAAAAAAATTTCTTTGTAGTCAAACCTAAAGAATAAACCATTCACATTTCATTTTATCTATAAATTTATTTTTGTTTACAACAGGTACAATATCATACATATGCGCATTATCTTGATAACCTTACCATGTTTGCCCAAGTGTTTGGAATGAACACCGCATATGTAGCTTCAACATTGTTCTTTTGCTCAAGTTGTGTCTGATGACATTTTTTGTCTTCTTAATTAATGAATAATAATAAGCATTTCTTGAAATATATATTACTTTGATCATATTACAATTTTCTTTATGATAAAAAAAACTACAAGATTGCGTAAGATAAACCTTTTCACTAATATTTACCTTAAAGGATTTGGGGTTTTGGTATTATTGTTATATATTTATGCAAATTTTGGCTCCTTAAAAAGCGGATTTAATTTCTTAATTAAAATTATTAGATCATGTCTTGTGGCAGTAAAGTATGCTGCACTTTTTTGAGTCATGACATCAAGACATATAGCAGAATTCATCACATTGTAATGTGCGTTAGTTTCCCTTGCCTATATTAGCTAAACTGTCAAGTATGTTGCTATATTCTACTGTGTTTATGATACTTATATTTCCAACATCAATAACAACTGTGTTACAAGATTTTTAGAATTTTCTAAAGAAGCCTCAGTGGGCCGTGCTTAGCACGGCCTTAACACGTGCCTACTATATATATATATATATATATATATATATATATATATATATATATATATATATATATATATATATATATATATATATATATATATATATATATATATATATATATATATATATGTGTGTGTGTGTGTGTGTGTTTTGTGTTCTTTTTTGTATTTTGTCCATTGATTAAACAAAGAAGGGATGGAGCATGGTATAATACTATATATCCAGGTTATGTTAAATAAATAGACCGGAAAAAAATTGATTTCTTGATGCATAATTCATTTCGTTATCAAGTGGCATTTTAACAAGTATTTTTTTATTTGTTTTATTGTAATGTACATTTAGTTCTCGCTATAATTATGGATTCCACATACAATCCAATTATTAATATGCCAACATGACATTAGGTAATGTGACACAATAAAATATTATATAATTTCTTTTAAAACATTCTTCTACAAGTCTTGGCATCATAAAGTTAGTATAGATTCTATTGAAAGCTTCACAGAGTCTCTGATGCTAGTAAACTAAAAGTATCAAATGTGATTGTAATAAACATGTATTAATTATTCATTGATAATTTCTTGTATTATGTTACTAAAAGTATCAAACGCGAGTATAATAAACAGACGAGTGTAAGGCAATTTAAAAAAAAAAATTCTCACAATAAACCTCCACTTTTCAAGCCCACAAGAGAGAATCTTTGTTAGATCCACAAATACATGTTTCCCTTTTATCCATCTAAAAATTAGATCTTTTCTCTGTCTAAATGTTGATCTTCCTTCCGACGAGTCACGAGTCCATCAAAAAGTTTACAAGGATTTCTTTCTTTTCGAAACCATAAAAAGCCTAAGTACATCAAAAAGAACATCTTGAGCATATCATGCAGATACTTGAAACTCAAAATATACGAATCAAAGTAGTTTTTACACAAATTGTGCATCCAAATATTACAAAAATATAAGACCATTTTATATAAATAAACATTCAAATAAATACGAATATACGATAGGTATGTGTATTCCATAAGATAAAAAACCTACACAATCTTATTGTTCTTTTATGTTAGTTTTTATTTTTATTTTTATTTTTATCGGCTACAAAACCATTTATTTATTATAATTTATAAATCGAAATGAAACCAAGGAATCAAACGAAAGGATATTAAATAGGAATATAACCATATGGTGTGAAAGGTGAACAACCGACCAAATTAACTACGAAACAAATTCACGAGGGTCTAATGTAGGATTAAGTTTGCATCAAAATGGCTTGAATTGATTTGTTCAAAAAAGAATTGATTTTAAAAGTTTTATTCTATCGAAACAATAAAAAAAAACCTTTAAATAATTGACTTATTATAAGCATTTGAAAGAAAAAACTTATGCTACATTGAATTGTTTGCTTTTGTAGCTAATTTTTATGTTCTACAATTTAAATGATTTGCACGTTATTAATAAATAAGATTAATATTGGCCTTTTTATTAGATCAAACATAATACAAGTACCACATGGGTGTTTACGGAAGATTATTTCAATCAGGTTAGCCACCTCTTTATTCTAAGCGTTTGTTGAGAAATGATCGAAAACGTTTACGATGGCTCGTAGAACTTGGATGCAATGTCATGTTTATGGATGAAAAAAACATTATATTTTGTGCACCCTATGTGTTCGATCAAATGCCTGATAGAAGTTGAAGGCAACCAGATGAGTAAATGCAAAAAGTTATGGTAACAGAACAACTGTGTAGGCTAAATAGCTTATTCAGGTTTTTTTTTACGTATTATATTTTATCATCGATCCTATTAGTTCTTTCTTTATGATGATGTTTTAGACTTTTAGTTATGAAATTTTGTCTACAATTTTGTTTTTGAATCAATAATTGGTTTTGAGTTGGGTTTCATTCATAATTCATTGTAACAAATGGTTTGGAAAAGTAGGGATGTTATTAAAACTAAATTTTGTGGATAATAGGATCCTATTTAAAATTGACTTTGTACTGTGAATCTGTAATTTGTGTGTGTGTATGCGCATCAACATTTCAACACCACTTTTGCAGTTATCTGCAGTTTGTGCATCGACTCTCCTCCAACTACCATTCATCTTATATCCACTTTACTCCCATGGTTAAAACCTCATGGTACTTTACCATTTTTGCCTTTTTATAATCTAGAGAAATTACATTTTTGGTTCTTAAGTATAACTTACTTTTATTGCAATTTTAGTTTCAAAAGGAGTTTGCTTGTAATTTTGGTCACATTAAGAAAGGCTATTGATGGTGCAAGCTCATTTTTCAATAATTTAATATTGGTGTTTTGGTTTTCATTATAGGATAACGAGATTGGCGACCATGGAGGATGAAAATGAAGAGCCAAACGAATAGTCGAAATTATTTAAACATCATTGCTTATCTTCAAAATGTTATTAAATCGAATGTTGTATTCAAAGAAGTTTTTCAAAATTTGTGATTTATGATAATTCTTTAAAAATAATCATTGTTTTACTGCTTAGTTGAAGCACCTATATATTTGAAAATTTTCTTATGGAAATTTGTTTTTTAAAAGATTAATGGTAGATATTAGTAATTAACCTTTTTTATATCATCATATGCAATACACAGGTCTCACAACTATACATATACACACACACACACACACACACACACATATATATATATATATATATATATATATATATATATATATATATATATATATATATATATATATATATATATATATATATATATATATATATATATATATATATATATATATAGAGGTGGCAAAACCTGACATGACACGACAATCCGACACGAACTCGACACGAAATAAACGGGTTTGGGTAAGAGATTTCAACCCGTTTAATTAAACGGGTTGACACGACACGACACAATAATTAAACGGGTAAGGTCAAGGTCAAAACTTTCAACTCGAAAATGACCCGTTATTTATATTCAAGTTTTTCTAATTCTTATGTAAATTGGACAGGTCAAAAACCAATACCATCTTTAGAAGAAAAACTTTTGATTGACGTGTTTTATAATGTGGAAGTCGCTTAGCCACAAAGGTCATGAATTCATTTTCACTTTTCTACTTTCTTACTCATACTTCGTAGTTTCACTCGACCTCTCTCTCTCCTCCTTGCAACCTCGTCATTCATCTCCCAGACTACTAATCTTTTAACGTTGCTCTATAAACTTAGTGTGAATGCTTCTACTACTAGTTTTTCATGTTTTCCTTTTCGCCTCTTAAACTCTTATTCTTTCAACCTACTTAGTGTATCAACTCGAAAAGTGACATGATATATTTACAAGGTCTAAACCCCAAACCCGAAAATCGACACGAACTCGACACGAAAATAAACGGGTTGACACGACACGACACGATTATTAAACGGGTTGGGTTAGGGTTGAGCACTTTCAACCCGTTTAATGTTTTGATACGACACGAAATCGACACGACACGACACGTTTGCCAGGTATATATATATATATATATATATATATATATATATATATATATATATATATATATATATATATATATATATATATATATATATATATATACACACCCACACATACTACATACTAGGATAATTGTTGAAAATTTGAGATAAAAACATGATATTATCATAAATTGACCATTAATTAACAATAGACTTTAAAAGCAGCGGTATAATCAAAATTGATAAGAGAACTTAAATAGTAGTATTATATAAGGAAAAATTAAAGGTTATATATGTGCAATGTAACATCATTGCCACTTTTTTACGACATACTTTAAACTTCCAACCTAGTTAGTTTTCAAAAGTTTTTAGTAATATTCATGTTTATTTGTAACTCCCAAATTCCGTAATAAATTTTTTCAATTTTTAAAACCATACAAATACTTAAAACAGTTTATAAAATGAAAGCCATCTAACTAAAACTTAATATTTAAAAACATAACAATCGCATTTAACAAAAGCATTTGTAAACATTATCTAGTGGAAGACTTAATTATCAAAACCTCAGATGTGGTACAATCGTGCCGTGCTCCAAGCTCAAGTCAGCAAATACCTGAAAAAAGTTAGGGTGAAAGAGTAAGCACAAGACTTAGTGAGTTCCCCAAAATACCACAGGATCCATTCCATAACACACAATCACAAAAGGTCTCCGTGCTTGCCCCGAACAACCTGGCTCACGGGCTTGCCTCGATCCGCCGGTAATCATCATTTGACTCTCAGGTTTGCCCCGATCCGTCAGTAATCATCGTTTGGCACATACATCATATTTCTACACACAATAATTAAGCTACCTACGTATGTAACTTTACGCGTAGTATAGTAAGAAGACTCACTTGATCCACAACCTCAAGCTAGACAACACTCTACGCGAGTGCCCTCCAATCCCGACCATACGAACTTCCTATCAAGGATAAACTCCACTTAGAACTTCCTAAACTCTAAACAGGATAAACCTCTAAGACCGGTATCCCAAACTCTCAAGTTTGACCAAAAGTCAAACTGGTCATAAAGTCAACGCTCAAAGGTCAAAGTCAACAAAAGTCAACAGGCACAGTTACCGTCGTTAACTTCCCTAGTTAGCGTCGCTAACTATGAACAGCCTCAAAAGTCCATCAAGCTCTTAATCCATTCAGCCAAAGTCTTAAACCCTCCTGGAACTTTCCAAACAGTCCCTAAGTCCATAAAAATCCTAACTTTAACATCCAAACATAACCATGGTAGCTCAAAAACAAGATCCAAGTCCAAAATGGCCCAAAACTCAACAAAACCACTCAAGAAAGCTTGGCTTACTCTCTAAACCAACTTATTGGTTCTAAATTAGAACTTAATGGCATAAAGTTCCAAACATATCCTTTCCAATCATAGACAATCACCCAAAGGGACCATCACACTAATTTGACCCATAAAAACCCACTTAAATCATAAGAAGAACCATAAAAATGCATAAAGGCGGGAACTTTACTCACAATGGTCCAGAAACAAGAAGCTTTAGCTGACTCCTACATGAAGAACGCCTCTTAGCAACACCAAGCATCATCTAGCATCATAATCTCTTCAATAAAACCTTCCAAGGTGACCAATGAGCCAAAACACTCCAAATAAGCTAGAGAGGGCAAAAGGACGAGTTTGGGGGCTAAAATGTGATGTTTTGCTGCTACCCTAGGGTTCCCTACCCTAATATATGGCCCAAACTTCAAAATTTAGGGGTTTGGCCAAAAACAGCAATTAGCGTCGCTAATAATCCTATTAGCGTCGCTAACTGCACAACGTGCAAACCCACTCACTAGGCTGAACAAGAGCGTTGCTAAAAGAACATTAGCGTCGCTAATACCATCATTAGCGGACGCTAATGCCCTCTCTCCTATCTTTTCCATTTTTGCTTCCTTTTTCAGTGTTTGAGCTCGAACCTTTCGGGATTAGGGTCTTACATTATTTTTGAGTTTTAATACTTTTGGAAACTAAAACCTATAAATAAAAGCCTCTATCACTTTTAGAAAATATGTTTGTATGATAAAATGATATTTAATTAATAATAGACTTTGAAAATTATATTATGATCAAGATTGATGGAAAATGTAATCAATATTATATAAGCGAAAGATGAAATATTAGATAAATACGTGAAACGATGCGAGACAAAGAAAAATATCAACATAATTTGGTAAAAAATAAATCATTAATATTGAACCACATTGTTTTGAATGATATCATTTATAATACATAGTTAAAACATTAACAATTGAAAATTTTTATGTATATACATATTCGTGAATCGAAAAATGTTTATACATGTGTCACTTTTTACAAACGACAAACTATAAACTTACAACGTAGTCAAGTTTTAAAAAGTAATTTTAATTTTCATATTTGATTTTCAATACTTTTTAGAATTGAAACTAAATAATAAAAATCTTTTAAAACTTGCGATAGAATCATG
>CM042009.1:1935000-1972500 GCA_023525715.1 Cichorium intybus
TTGTTTAACATACCCAATAAAACGTGTCTTCAAAGCAATGAAGTCAATAAAAACATTCAATGTTATACAACTCACAGACGGTGCAATATATATATATATATATATATATATATATATATATATATATATATATATATATATATATATATATATATATATATATATATATATATATATATATATATATATATGAGTGAGTTAAATATAGAACCAAAATTAGACATAGAACCATAGAACCATCTTCATGAATGAACATATGTTCATCTATGAACATATAACTAGCTAAACAGAATACTCAGATCGAAACTACAGTATAATCAAGTGTAATAAAATCAATTTATACAACTATGAACAACTAACATATCAAAATCAAAGTTCAAATGCCGAATTGTGACTGGAAATCATACCTGTTAAACAGAAGTCGGTAATCATCAAAGTTCAAGTAAAAGCTGCAACCTATTTCACTGAAATCAGTTTTTCTCGTTGAAGTCGCAACCAATGAACGAACCTCCAATCATCGGTAATCATAATCAAAACAATAATCGGTAATCAGAATCAAAACAATCATTAGAAACCTACAATCATAGGTAATTAGAATCAAAACAATCGAACTCGCAATCTAATCAAACTTCGATAGCATTGATGCGATTTCATTAATCAGACTTCGCTGATGTGATTTATCGAACTACGCTGATCCAATCGAACTACAATCGATGACACACTGATCGAAACTCCCCTGTATATTCGATTGGTGATTGAACGAGACTACAACTGGAGTCGTACTGTGCAATCGTTTTCTGCAATTGATGGTTTTCGGACTGTGCAATCGATGTTTTCAATCGGACTGTGGCATGGAGTCGAACTGTGCATGTAGTTTATCATCGATTGGAATCAGATCTCTATTCGTTCTCTGCAATCGATTAAAATCATATCTCTATTCGTTCTCTGTAGTTGATCATCAATTGGAATCAGATCTCTATTGAAATCAGCTCCTGTTGCACTTGACAATCGATTGGAATCATGTTAAGGTTAATTAGAAAATCGGAGAGAGGGAGGGAGACGTGATGAGAGAAACAAATTTTTCATAAATGTTCACTAATGAACATTGAAGATGAGAACGTGAGCCAAGACGTGAAATAAAGATCTATGACTGATTTCCAGGAAACAGAAATTATCTATGCCAAAATTACCCTTAATCTTATTTTACTTTATTTCTTTTGATATTATATTAGTCTATTATTCTTTTCCATTGATTGTTTGATCCAAGGGTTATTATATTGGTTCTATGGTTCTATGGATAAAAATGGGTTTTATGTTGATCCTATATATATATATATATATATATATATATATATATATATATATATATATATATATATATATATATATATATATATATATATATATATATATAGAGAGATAGGTTCAATGGAGTCCCTTTAAAAGGTAGAGAACTGGATGCCAGATCTTAGCCATCTATTATTCTAGATCTAGGGCTCTGATTAATTGTAAAAATTATAATTATTAATATATTTAAATTCAAATAACTTAAATTAAATATAACAAAAGGGTATTTTGGTAAGAAAATATTAACCTATTTTTATCAACTCCTAATTTTTCTCTAACCCTTCTCTCTCTTACGCTCTCTGCCTCTCTTTATTAGGGCATGGCCGTATCCCACAATGAGAAAGAATGAACGAGTTTGGGAAGGTCGGATTTGGCTTTGTGGTTTGCGATTTCTGGCTGAGAGACGACGGGATCGACCAAAAGGTAGAGCCCTTATATATCGATCGATGAATGTCTGATCGAGAAAGAACATGGAACTGAGGAACAACATCGACTCCTCTTATTGTTCACCCCCACCTCACTCGATTTTGAGCGATGGCTAGGGTTTATACCAAAAAGAAAACCTTGGGTGTGGCTTTAATCGGAACAATATGGAAAACATCAACAGGTAACGTATGAAAAAGTTTTTTTTGTTACTTCCAATCGGTTTCATATATGATAATTCTTCACATATCCATCTCGTTCCACTCTCGTTGACTATTTTGTTAATTATGGATAATTGCTTCCATCCCCATCTTGTTTCACTCTCCTTGACTATTTTCACCATTTGTTAATTGCTTGCAGGTCTGATGTGTGTCTCACTTTGTGTCCTACTGTCCTTACCTCTCTCCTTCTTATCTGAATCAAAAGTCAATAAACATGGTGATGTCGATTCTTTCTAGTCAATAAACATGGTGATGTCCTTACCTCTCTCCTTCTTATCTGAATCAAAAGACAATAAACATGGTTATGGTGTCGTGATGGTGGTTGGCATGATGGCGTGTTATGGTAGATACCAAAGAATTCAAGGTCCATAACTTCTGTTTGTCTTTCTCTGTTTTCGTCCTTCATATTTCTCCCTGTAATCTAAACTGAAGTGCTAATCTCTTTCCCAATTCTTATGTGTTTCTCACTTTGCATCCCTTGCCTCTCTCATCCTAATCTGAATCAAAGGTCAATAGCAACATACTGTTTATTTCGTTATATTCATTGATGATTATAGCAACATACTGTTTATTTCGTTGTATTCATTGATGATTATAGCAACATACGTGTTATTTATTAATGATTATTAGTAATATTCATTTATGATTATAGCAACATACTATTTATTTCGTTATATTCATTGATGATTATAGCAACATACGTGTTTATTTCGTTATATTCATTGATGATTATATCAATATACTGTTTATTTCGTTATATTCATTGATGATTATAGCAACATACGTGTTATTTATTAATGATTATTAGTATGATTATAGCAATGTACTTTTGATTTAGTTACTGTTATTGGTATATTTTATTTTATGTTTGACAATGTACAGAAAAAATCAAGAATATCAAGATAAATCAAGAATCTCGATCATTTTGGAATGAAGTTTTCGAATGCTAATGTACAACCAAAAGTGGAGAAGATAATGACTTATTCATTGATGATTATATGATTTTCATTAACGGATAGAACTTTAGTGTTATATCATTGTTTTATTTATTTATGAATATAATGTTATTTTTATGTTTTTAATTATGATTATAAGAAAAATAGTAAATTTCTACATTGTAATTTTTTTTCTTTTTGTATTATACATTTCAGAATAGTGGTTTATTCATTTACGATTATAATTTTATTGAAATTATCTTCAATTTATGCTTTATTATTTACGATTACAACCATATTGATATATGAATACAAAATACGTTTATTCATACATGATTAGAAAATTTCTGATAAAATTATAAAATTTTCAATATCATTGATACTTTGATTTATAAATAAAAACGTTTTTTGGAAGAAAAAAAATATTAAATGACAATTACTTTTTTTAGGTAACAATTAATCAAATCCCTATATTTTAGAAAATTATCAATTAATTTATTATATTATAATTTAACTAAAATACACAATTACTAATATACCCTTCTAAAATGATTGGTCCACGTTTGGCCTCTAGTTCTCCACCTTTTATTGGTTTCTATATAACCTCTCCCTATATATATATATATATATATATATATATATATATATATATATATATATATATATATATATATATATATATAGAGAGAGAGAGAGAGAGAGAGAAGTAGGTCCCATTGAGAATGAAAAAAAACGTTGAGAACGTGAAAATAAATATGGGCCCCATATTTTTATATTGCCGATCTAGTGCTTTGCACATATGATTTTCACCACCACTACCACCTGCACCACATGTGTCACCACCACCACCATCGTCGCCGCCACCAGTACCGCTACCAACGCCATCGCCACCTCCGCCACCGCTGCCGCCACCAACCACCACCACCGCTACTGCCAACTCTACCACCTCTATCACCATCTTGACCACCACCCACCGCCACCACTACACTCTACCACCTTTACCACCACCCACCGCCACCACTACCGCCTCCATCACCGCCGCCACCAGCACCACCTTCGACACCACCCATCTCCACCAACACCACCGCCACCATCATCGCCACCCTCTAACACCATCACCATCATCATCACCACCATCAACCACCACAACCATATATGTTTATTCATATATGATTATATGAATAATCATATATAAATATATACATGATTATTCATATATGATTATATGAATAATAATATATAAATATATACACATTCATATATATGAATAATCATATATGATTATATGAATAATCATATATGAATATACACATTCATATATGAATAAATCATATACGAAAAATTAAATTTATCTCGTCGTCGTAGAGCGGCGCGTCAGCGCTGACGCATCTAGTGGCCCATATTCATTCTCGCATTCATATATGAATATACACATTTATATATGAATAAATCATATACGAAAAATTTAATTCATCTCGTCGTCGTAGAGCGGCTCGTCAGCGCTGGCGCATCTAGTGGCACAGATTCATTCTTGCATTCTCAACATATTTTCCATTCTCAATGGAACCTTCCCCTATATATATATATATATATATATATATATATATATATATATATATATATATATATATATATATATATATATATATATATATATATATATATATATATATATATATATATATATATATATAAGCGATCGGGTGAGGACATTTCTTAAAGTAAGGACTCGTGAGGACACCTTAAAAAAATTGAAAAAAATAAAAAAAATGTAAATAATAAAATCGATCATAGTACTATATTAGAGAAAACAAATTCGAAAAAAAAACTTTTGGATCATTATTTTTTTTATAATGAAACAATGATCCACAAAAATAAAAAAAAAATGTATCATTACTATTTATCAATGATCCAATTATTTTTTTGATAATGATATTGAAAAAAATAAAAAAAATGTAAATAATAAAATCGATCATAGTACTATATTAGAGAAAAAAATTCGAATAAAAACTTTTGGATCATTATTTTTTTTTATAATGAAACAATGATCCACAAAAAAAAAAAAATTGATCATTACTATTTTGCAATGATCCAATTTTTTTTTTTGATAATGATATAGTAGTATACTTGATTTTATGATTTGTATTTTTTTATTTCTTTTCTATTTTTTAAGATGTCCTTACGAGTACTCACCGAAAAAAAAGTCATCACCGGACGGTACCATATATATATATATATATATATATATATATATATATATATATATATATATATATATATATATATATATATATATATATATATATATATATATATATATATATATATATATATATATATAGGGTACCGTCCGGTGATGACTTTTTTTCGGTGAGTACTCGTAAGGCATTTGTGAGACGAGGAGACATAATACTAGCCACTCATTTTGGAGATCAAAAAATAAAATTAGAAAAAAATAATGAGAATTTAAAAAAAAAACATGGAAAACCCAAAAAGTATTTCAGTAGAATGTTGCTGGATGTTGCATGTTCTAATAGAATATTGCATATATAGTGTAATAATCTACTAGAATATGAAAAAAAAAACGCTAATTTTTTTATTTATTTTATTTATTTTTTTGAATAAAAATGACGAAAATAATAAATTTATATTTAAAGATAAAAATTTAAAACAGGAAAAAATAATGAGAATTTTAACAAAAAAAAAAGCTAATAATTTTCGCTACTTTTTATATAAAAAAATTTTAAAAATAAAAAAAAAGTTAAATAAAAGTACAAGGAAAAATAAAAATATATTCCAGTCGAATATAGTGTAATATTGTATTAGAATATGAAAAAACGCAAGTTTTTTTTTTGAATAAAATAGTAACGAAAATAATAAATAAATCAAAATTTTTAATTTTTTTGTTTTTACACCCAAAATGAATGGCTAGAATTGCGTCTCCCTATCTCACACGATCTCACGGTCTCATATGAACCTAATTATATATATATATATATATATATATATATATATATATATATATATATATATATATATATATATATATATATATATATATATATATATATATATATATATATAAAGAGAGAGAGATAGAGAGAGAAAGAGAGGCAGTTAGGATATAATCTGACGTAATTACTTATAAGGGTATATATGATATTTTAATAAGAGACAGAAATTAATATTTAATTACATATCAGGCAACTAAGTCAAATTAATTAATATAAATCAAATCAATTCTAAGATTTTTATCTAATATATTCAAACTAAATCAAATTTTTTAGAGAATTTGAATTTCATTGGACACGTACGAAACATTTTTTCCAGTTCGTTCTCATAAAAATCTATTTCATTCCTAAAGGATACGGTTACATTCAAAGAGTGTTTTTTTCCCGTCTTTTGGGTTAACTTTGTTTCATTTAAATTCTCGAAGAATTTGTACAATACTTCTTAAACCAATCATTCTCTATATGTTAAAAATGTAAAAGGGGTTTCAATTACGCATCAGAAATATGTATTTGCTTTGTTCTGAATTATATAATATTTTTTAGCTTAAAAATAACATTTTAGGATAAATAAGTTTGTGTTGGTCAGTTTACTATTTTTTAGAGAAACTGCACTGCATATATTATGCATATGACAATTCCTGAAGAATGCATTAAATATTAAGTATATTCTCAAAGAATACATATATGTTGCATATGGCAAATCTTGAAGAATATATTAACCACGGAACCACTGTAACTTTCAATTGTTAATTAAAATGGTACATTCTCAAAGAATATTGAGTATATTCTCAAAGAATTTTAAGGAATGCAACAATACACATTTACACCACGGTGTATAATATTAAGTACATTTACACATGTAGTATGAAGTGTGCATTCTCTAAGAATAACTTTGTGTTTGTCTGTTGGTCTATAGAGAACTATTATCTTACATTCTCTAAGAATACTAAACAAATTACAAACTAAATTCTAATTCTCTAAGAATGCAACTTTCACCCAAAGATCAAATCTTAGAGGAAAAAGACACTAGAAATCGAAACAAACAAACCAATAACCTTAATCACAAAAAAATCGAGAACAATGACCAAAACCTGAAACATAGAAAAAGATCCAGAAATATTAAACTAAAAACCCAAATCAACGACCATTGCAAGCGCTCTGCCAATTTTTAGGGTGGGTAGATGGTGGTGGCGACGATAAGCAAAATTGGTGGCCGGTCGATTTCTTGCGTGCTTCAAGGCGGAGGTGAGACGCCGACAATTCTTTTTGGATCACCCGCGGTTTTTTCTTTTCAAGACCACCGCTCTTTTTTCTTAACTAACGGCCACCGCAAGTTTTTTGTTCTTCCTTTTTTTCTTCGCTGCAACCGGTTCTATCCCCCACGATTTTTTCTTTTCAAGACCACCTATCCTTTTTCTTAACTAATGGCCACCGCAACTCAAGTTTGATTTACAGTTTCAGTTTTGTTCCAATCGAGAATCCAGAACCGGTTGCAGCGAAGAACTCGATTATCGAGAACCGAATAATCAAGAAGAAGGTGAGAGGAGAAGAGAGTGAGGCGGCGGTGGGCGGGTGGGCTTAGAAGACGGTGAGATGGAGGAACAAACGGTTGCAGCAGGGAAGATGAAGAAAAGCCATCGGATCTGTGTACCTTTTGGAGAGACGGAGAGACGATGGAGAGAGAGAGAGAGAGAGAGAGAGAGAGAGAGAGAGAGAGAGAGAGAAAGAGATCCGATGAGAGATACGATATATAGATGTGCGATTACACTTAATAAGGCTAATTTTTAGGGATTTGAATTAACATAATTTTCTTTTATCAAATTAATTACGATGTTAATTTACTAAATTGTCTTTACAAATGATTGGACACTAATCAGTCATACATTCACATAATATATATGTAGTATATACATGAATCTACATGCATGCATGCAATGCATGCATACATACATACATACATACATACATACATACATACATACATACATACATACATACATACATACATACATACATACATACATACATACATACATACATACATACATACATACATACATACATACATACATACATACATACATACATACATACATATATATATATATATATATATATATATATATATATATATATATATATATATATATATATATATATATATATATATATATATATATATATATAAAGGGATAGAGAGAGTCAAATTCCACTAGAAACTCAAAATATCATAAGAACCGCAAATACAATTCTTGACCACACATTTTGTTAAGTCATAAACGTCAAACACAATCATTAGATTTGTGCTGCGATCGAATGAGACATATGTGTGGAACGTAATATTGACTCTAGGATAAGATCAATTTGCGGATGTCTCCAAAATTCTCATTGTTGTCGACAAATGCGGTTACCAACGCCACCTCTTGGGTTGGAATCCATGTCTATGGGTGGAGGATGATGCAATCATTTTTTAAAATTTTAGAGAATTAAACATATAGATAATTGATTTTGAGAGTTGAGAAATATATAAGAAATATGTGATTTTTGAGATGGTAGAAGGATATATTTATAGGAATGTGATTTATTTTAAGAGTATTTTTGTTTTTTCTTAATTGAAAATGCACCATATGTCACGGGTTAGGGACCCCGCACCTTGCCTGTCTCTCGCTATTTTTTGATCACCGGAACACTCAAGCCGGGGGCCTCGGCGGTGCCAACAGCCCCACGGCCAACCCTCGCCCGTCTCTCGCCATTTTTTGATCGCCGGAACACTCAAGCCGGGGGCCTCGGCGGTACCAACAGCCCCACGGCCAACCCTCGCCCGATCTTCCAGCAACTCCGTACACCCTAAATACGTGAATAATGAAAATGTTCATCATAATATAAAAACGTGATTTTCAATGGCGTTTGCTATTTTAACATTATTTTGATAACAGTTGTCACTTAAAAATATGATTTTTAGTTTTTTTTTTCAGAACAATATATGATTTTCAATGGTATTTGGCCTTTTCTATTGATGCGAAGTATTTTCTTAACTTGTATGTAGATTATTTTAATGTACGCCATTTACAACCTCTGCATTAGCAGAAAAACAATCATTTAAACGATATCCAGGATTTCCAAATCGTGTCAGTTTAATCATTTTATTTGTGGAACTGAATGAAGGGGTTGTATTGATAAACAAAATCAAGGAACAACTCGATGCTTCGATTTGTATCCAATCAAAATATGACTTCAACTCAATTGCATAAAAACAAGTCGGTTCAAATAATAATTTATTGATAAATTTTCTATTACCCACCCAAGAACTATGGATTGTAAAGAGGTCATGTTACCCCCTTTAACTTTTGCAATATCACCAACTACAACCCTTGTGAGAGAGAGAGAGAGAGAGAGAGAGAGAGAGATGGAGAGATTTCCAACCTCAAACTTGTCCCCATTTCCCCAATCATTTCACCTCCTTTCTTATTGATTCGCCATGCTCCACCAACCCCATTGCAACAACAAACAACCATCCTTATAAAACAAACAAACGCCATAAATACCCCTCCGAAATCGACCCGTTTCAAGTAACGTTACAAGATTCAAGAACGAACGTATATGTACTTATATAATAGATCACTAAAAGTAGATAATGCCTAGTCATAATATTACAAACGGCAGCCATGGATGCCTCCATTGTTGTTCTTCAAAGTTAGCTTCCATTAACAATCATCAAAAACCCGATGGGGGTATAGTCGTAGTATGGCTTCAAATTTAGCAACAGATTTCTTCCCATGAAATCCTAATCTGAAACCATCAACACAAACAAGAACAGGAACCAATAACCGATGTACACCTGTTTCCTCTCATGATCTGACATAAAATTAGAAAATAGCGGTACTAGTACTAGTAGTAAAAATGTCAAAAGGTTGTGTTATGTATGCCTTCTTCCTTCGCCGGAAGTTTAACTTTTCTGGGTTTCTTTGCCGGCGAGACTTTATGAACAAACCGGTGAAGGTGAAGGTGAAGGACTAACGAAGTTCTTCATTTCCTCCATTAATGTGTAGAAATGCTCGTTGTTGGGCAAGAAATAGAATCCGATTGTGGCTTTTTTTAAGAATAAAAGCTTCACATCTTGCCCTGCTTTCTGCAACCCTTCAACGTACGCCAATTGCCAGTCTTGCACAAGATCCAGTCCGGCGACGACGACAAGACTTTTTGGGAAGTTAACGCCGGCGAGATTAGACCCACGAGGACCGAAAATATTACAAGCGGGATGATCTCTGTCTTCACCTTCCGGCAAAAATGCTCTCCAATACCAATCTCTATCTTGTAATTTCACGAAATATTTTCCGTCTAATTTCTTCTCCGATTCCGTTCTTTCTTCGCCACCAAACAACGGGTGTAGAAGTATATTTCCAAGAACCTCTAAGCCGGAAGACGCCGCCCGGTGAGCCACATGATGAGCTATATTCCCGCCGGAGCTGTCTCCGGCTAAATAAACATGGACTTTAGAGTCTTTACCACTCAAAAGCCATGATCTTGAATGGACCCATTTAAGAGCTTCCCACCCATCTTCATAAGCACAAGGATACCGATGCTCAGGAGAACGCCGGTAGTTTACAGAAACGACAACACCTTGAATAAGTCCGGTGAGTCGCCGGCAAAATGTATCGTATATAGCACTGTTAGCTGACGAATGAGTAAAGCTTCCGCCATGAAAGAATATAATAACCGGGACGATTTCGGTAGTACTAAGGGGTTTCTCCAGCTCTATGATTCCGGCGCCGAGTTGCCGAGTAGACTCGTTTTCAGGGGGAGCGCATCTGTAAATCCGGTTGAGGAGACTAGTGGCACGGTCAACCACGTCAAAAGAGTAAACACCATCCACCGGAACGGTATTTGCAACGACTTTCCGGTCAAGAAACTCGGCGAGCTCCCGGTTGAATGTCCCGTCCGGCCGCCGGAGCATGTTGTAAGCTAGCTTAAAGTTGGAGATTAAAATCCATGTGTGAAGTGGAACAACTTTCTACACAAAAAGACAATTTTTTTGGCAGAAATTAGAAATAAATTCCATACGATTTACAAGATTGATCGAATCAAAAAAACTGTAAAATGGGTGGATAATCAAAAATAAATAAAAATAAAAGGGAAATTTTAATGACTAAATGCAAAAAAGAAAGATCAAAAGAACCCATTGAAATCATTAGTTAGAAAAGAAAAGACTGAAATTTTAGCCCCCAATCAGACAACAAGAAACCACCGAAAATCAAATAAAATTGCCCAATACGTCCATCAGAAAACATAAACAATCAACAAAAACATTTTAACTATTTTGGGAGGAACATGACAAATAAAAGAAAGAGGGGCAGAGAAAACAGATCAGAAAATAAAAATACCTTGGCTTCATTTGCGTTGATTTCGTTACTACCAGCCATGGAGAACATAAACTTCTTTGAATCGCCTTCGCTTTTCCCTTAATTTTCTTCTGGAAATTCAGAAGAGCAGATAGAACTCAGAACCCTAAAACCTTTAACTGTTCTTCAGATGGATCAGCCTTTGGACCGCACATACCGATTTCAAAAAAAAAAAAAGAACCCAGTTATTCCTCGTATTTCAGAGGGTTTCGCAGCGCTCGAATGTTGAGAAAAAAAAGGGGGAAATAAAGAATACGAGATTTACAGAGAGAGAGAATTTAAGGGGTGGGAGCCGAACAGAAAAGAACGACGGTGGTGGACGGAGGCGAGAGAGACGACAAAGCAGGCGGCCGAAATAAACTTTTTAACATGGGACCCATAAAAGTATTATTATTTTATTTTATAATTTGATGGTGTATTTAGATTTTAGTCCTTGAGCTTTGGTCTTAATTGCTTTTTTTGACAATTGCTTTAATAAAAACAAGCGTAATTATAACAACTCCACCTAAGTCTCCTTTCTTTTGTCTTGTATTGCTTCATTCATTGCATCTCCACCATTTATTTATATATTTTATCAGGTAAAACATACCAAGTATTTTGCCGATTTTAATTTATGCAATATATTTTTATATTATATATAAATAATGTATATGTCATTTTATCCAAAATCCAGACATGCCTAAAGTTCATGTATATTGATAGCAATTCGTCTATTTTAATTGTTATAATATAGAGTAAATTGCACTTTGACAATTTTTTGTAGTCTCAACCTAATTTTTTGATTTTTATTCATCAGTGGTATTTATTAAAAGTTTTGGTTTTAGATATGGTCTGTATCCCTTAACATCGTCAATATTTTTCTGTTAAGTGCGTTTAAAATAACTAAAATGCTCATAATTTGTTTTTTTTTTTTTTCTATATTTTATAATTTACATTTTCTTTAATTATAACTTTTTTAAAAAAAAGAAAAAAATAATTAACACCTCCATCCTCTTTTCCCCTTTGGTTCGTCTTTTTAAGAGACCACCACCATCCATTTCCCCTATCTCCTTCCACCACCGCCCTTTCCGTTCACCACTGTCAAACACCATCACCATCCATCATTGGTCTTGTAATTCTGGTAAAGAAACCTACCCAAATCCAATGTCACATAGGCATATCAAATGAAATGTTTAAAATCTAATATGCAAAATAATAAACCCAAATAGTCGATCTATATCTTCATCCTCCAACTCAGTTTAATACAACGTTTTTACAACCATATTATTGCCATCAAAATTTTTGATGTAAAACCCCGATTTATGAAGAGTAAATAAAACTAAGATCTGCCTCAGCCTCAGAGTCCATCACCTGTTACTAAGTTTGGGGAAAATTTAAATGAGACATATTATAGATAATCGATAACTAAGAATAAGAAGTCGAGTTTCCAGAAACAGTAGATGGTGAGTGTGAGGGGAGACGAAGATGACATGTGGTGGTGTGATGGTCGTCGTTGTGGTGTTAGTGTTATTCTTTTAGAGAGAGAAAGATAGACAGAGAAGGAGAAATAAATGTGGATGAAGGGTTATTGTGATGTGATATTGTGTGTGTAGTCTGGTGGTGCGTTTTAGCATAAACTTTAGTCCGATCGAACAGTGGTGATTCGGTGTGGCAGATGTTAACCATGGCGGTGAGTAGTATACAATTAGGGTTTTATGAGTGGGGAGAGAGTCAATTCTAGAGAATGAGAGCTACAATACATCATCAATGGTGATTCAGGAATTGAGGCAATGATTGTTTAAAAATACCAGTCCCTATGACTATGTTTCTTCTTCCCATTTAAAATGAGCATGATGATAGGGCTTTATTCATGTTTCATACGACTTTCATAAATGGTCCCTATATTTAATTAGTTTTAATATTTTAGTAAGAACGATATAAAAGCATAAAAAGACAAAAGTAAGGATCTTTTAGTCATTTTAAATGCACTTAACCGAAAGGCATTGACGGTGTTAAGGGATAGAGACAAAATGGGTAATCAAAACCTTCAATAGGGAGTGGTGTTTTTAAACAATCATTGTCTCAATTCCCGCTTTTGTAGGGGACTTTACGTCCAGCTCCCACCAGTCGAATAATTAGTTCTATCTTAGTGGGGATGAGCGTGGTCCAAAAACCAAACCGAATTGGACCGACACTGAATTAGACCGAAGCCAAATTAGCATTTTTTTTTAAACCGAATTCAGTCCCAGTACAGTTCGGTTCGGTTCAGTTATGTCAGTTTTTGGTTCGGTTCAGTTTTTCAGGATTAAGAGTAGTGTTACGGGTAAGCATGGTTTCGGGACTGGAACAAAACCGAATTAGCATTTTTTTAAAACCGAACTGAATATGTATATTCGTTCCCGGTTCGGTTCAGTTTCGGCCAATTTTAAGTTCGGTTCTATTTTTCCGGTCCATATGCTCATTCCTAATCTTAAGACAACAAGCAAACAAGAACATACAATAAGACCAAATCAAGAATTCTAAGCCTGTGTGGTCTTGATCATGCACAAAATTGGAGCACTCGTTTTGCAGGTCGTCTAACATAACAATATCATCATGCTTACAAAATTGAAAGGCATATAAAATTACAGATCATTGTAAGGAAGTAAACATTGCATGAAAATGCATATAGCGTTCAGTTTCACCCTATATCATCATAAACTGTAAACACATAGTATAAAAGGCAATCACTCCTATTAGGCAGTTCTTTTAAGGTTTTCCGCAACAATGAACTAAATAACCTAAGTTCACATGCAACCTAGAAAAGATCTATGTTTTCTTACTTTGAACATGTAACTAATTCCTAAAGGCCAAACAAAAAATTAACTAAAAGAATAAATCAGAAAAACTAACATTTAGTTTTAATCTTGAAGCTAAGCAGCACAAGTGTCCTGCCTCAAATGAGATCACACCCAGGGAGCCAGAGGGTGGATGAAAATTCCAGAGAGAATAATAGAATGAGCGACTGATAATGAGGTCTAGGGTTCCCTATTTATAGGGAAACAAGAAACCCTAGCCGTCAGCCATTTTCCGGATTATACGTACGCGCGTCGCGGCCTTTACATTGGCGCGCCGCGCGCCGCAATTCAACTATTGAATTCGTACGAATATGTACGCGCGTCGCGGCCTTTACATTGGTGCGCCGCGCGCCGCAATTCAACTATTGAATTTGTACGACTTTAATCCCTGACCTCTTGATTAATCTAATTAATGCCACAGAAATTAATCCAATTAATTTCTGATTAATTATTAATCAATCAATATAGTTTCTAATTAATATATTATCACTTTAATATATTAACAAACCATATCTTTGATTTATTAATCCCATAATAAACCAACCTTTCTCTCTACCGAACTTTCTACCAAACCTCCAGCTTTGAGGGCAACCCAAATGGACTTTGCTTCTATTAATTAGGTAAATACAAATTATTAGTCATGGCTTAGACACCTAATCCAACAGTCTCCCACTTGGATAAGTCTATGACTATAATTACCAATTTAACCTCTGATTAATCAGCAACCTGCAGCTTCCTAGAAACTGCTGCCGAACTCTGACCTAGTCAGTTCTGTCCATAGATAAGTGATCAGATGATCCTCCGTCCAACAAGATATTTTCAGACATGAGACATGGATTGAGATCAATCTTTGTCTGACACTGTTTCCCGATTTCCGATTTTGCTTATGACTATTAGACTTCTAATTGAACGCATCAATTTAGTCCTGGCTGGCCAGCACTTCAGTCAACTTCAAAATCATCGAGTGGCCAACAGATATCTGTTTCCCGTCAGGGTCAAGGGACGAATAAGCTTCGACTGATATGTTATATCTTTTACCCGACAAATCACTCACAACAGCACGTTTCATAACATCGAGTTACCGATGCGGTTTCGTACTATCAATGAACAACCGCCTTGCAAATTATAACTCATATCTCTCCACTTTAAGACCATAAGATATTATCGTCTCAACATTGCTCGTGATATAATCCATGAAGCAATCCATTGAGCGCGGGTTTATCCAATACTCAAATCTCCATTTCCAAGTACTCATGAACGTTGCAGCAATCTTATTGCTATGTCTAACTCCTTAGACAATCTACAAACCAATTCATGACAGTCTTCCTTCATACTTACTCCCTAAAAGTATGAGCGACTGTGGATATTTGAGTAATCCAATTACTCAGGAAGTAAACATGCGAAAAGCGAAACATAAAATCTGACTGGCAGCTACTCCTGCTAATTACCAAGTCTCCACGAGGTAATCACCAAGTCAGATTTATCATAACTATTATCGGTTTCTTATTCCTTTTTAAACTTTTAGTTCAAACCTTTTATATCATGTCTATTATGACCTTTTCACTCTTTCTATGTATCCAAGTGTCCAACACTTATACACTTTAATTGCAGATAATCCAATCGGATACTCTTCCAATGATATCTCAATTTGTCATTCTGTCTTTCTCTCTCACATCTCCATTCTGGTGATCTGTACCGTGACTGTCCATGGTTCTCGGGGTCTTTAGTCTACATGACTACACCCTAAGACAATTTCGAGGTGTCATGATGTGCCGGTGAACCACACGCGCTCCATCAGAAACCAACGAAATTCTTTAACCATGAAGTCCTACAGCACCACATTCTGGTGTAAACAATTACCGATTTGAAAACCCTTTCAAATCAATCACCCTAATCATTTCCCAATGATTTCTCACGTCTGTTCAAAAATCCATTCAGTATTCTCAGCCAGGCAATATCCTGAATCCAACTTAAAATGCTCTAAGCATTAAGTCATCAGGATATGTTCATAACACTTATGATTTTGTCCAAGAGGCTCGAGGAACCTGATGTAATCTCATTCCAAGCCCTTTCGGAATCCTAAGATTACCAATAATCCTTGTGTCATGATTTCCGAAAACCATTTCCTTTCGGGGACTCATTCTTATGCATCTTGATTTCCCATCAAGATCATATTCTCAATGGCTAAGTCAATACTGTCAGTCTCATCTATATGATAGATGTCTATGAACTACGTGAGTATGCTGCACCTTCTTTGTTTCTTTCATGCCAATTCATTACACTTTGCAATGACAGGAAACTCCTTTCCTTGGGTTATGCATCTTGAATCTCATCAAGATCACATTGGCAGAATTCTGATCTATCTAATAGATATCCACAACCACCTGAGTATGTTGTATCTCTTAAAGTCTTTTATAGCGAAACGTTTCTTAACACCAAGTCATTACACTTTGTAATGATAAGAGACGTTTCCTAGAACCAGTATGTAATCCACATACAGTGATAGCAGACAACAACAATACTCCCATTGGCTTTGACACCGTTATATGACTCTTTTGGACTATTCACAAAATCCAGAACTTATGGCACATTTTGCGAAACCGAAATCCAAACCTTTCCGACATATTAAAGGAAATCTTTCAGGCTATTCACAAAATCCAAACCTTTTGGTCTATTTTCAGAATCTGAATATCCTTTCTTGCGAGATGCCCATGCGACGAATCCCAGGGCCATGTACCTTTTGTAATGGCATGCTCTATGTGAGTCCATATTAGTGTGCCGGTAAACCACACACGCTCCACTAACGACTCACACTGTGCCACGCAGAATCCTCTCGGATTACATCTTCTATTTAGAGTGCTTCTCTCAGAATCAATTGCTTGACTCCAAGTGACGACTCATCCAACCAGATGTTCTGTAAGTACATTTCTATGTTCCCTTCTTTTGATGATTCAATTACTCCCACTGGTTCCTAGACCAGTTGTAAAGATCAATCAAACTGTCACATAGACTGTGTCTCGCGGTAAGGTTCTCTTATTTGGCAGCAACCGGGCTCACCAATGCTTCCAGCAGTCGGATTACTTATCCATACCACCTTTAGTGTTTTACCACTACTCGGTGTATCACCCAGATCATAACTCCTTATGATGGTGACAATAACTACTGGTCAAGCGAAGAGAGGGTATGTCAGGTTTAACAGGAATCTAATTCCTGGTCAAGTCCCAGTGGTGACTAAAGGTTCTTTCACTTGGCTAATCCCTGAACTCATTCAGAATTATTCTTACTCCCACTGTTTCCTTAGAACTTGAGTTCTTTCTAAAAGTACTCTTCTTTCAAAGGATAACCGGATTGACCAATGAAACGACATTGCTGATCAGTTTCAGGCTTGTCATGAGATTCAGACGAATGCTACATGACCCTGGACTTTCTATGTACTAGTGGGACGATCCCAGCTTTACATTTCAGACAGTGTCGACATAACCTACTTAGTTTAAGATGTGGTCGGAATATGGCTTCTGCGGTCTGACTGGTTGAATATTCAATTCATTGAAATATCAGTCGGAAATGTACCCAGTGTATCTTATACACCGAGGATCAAAACTATTTCGATCAATACTCCATCATCTTCCCTAAGACACATTATAACCATTAGTGTTCTTGGAAGAGGATAAACTGTGAAACATTTTCTCAGTCTATGTTGTTACTCAGGTTCTGTTGATCTCATACTTCCTTTGAAATCCTTGAACACTTCAAGGTTCCAATCAATCGCTTATTCCAATAAGCGAAGCCATATTTGTCAAACTATTTGGCAAATATCATGAAGTATAACTAATCATGTTCTGTTCGAAGATTCGAGCGAAACACAGTAACTTATGTGTCTGTTGCTCAAAATCTTAATACCTTTACACTTCCATGTAAATTTATGACTTTGTTAATATTGTTCAAGACATGCAATCATCACCTGACTCCAAGTTAACTGATTCCAAAATCCTATCCATTGGATCTTTGGGTGATTCCTTTCTTGCCACAATTAATTTTATTAAGCACTCAATTCATCATGTGACTCTAAGTCAAATGATTCCAAAGTCCTGTCCAACTGGACCTTTGGTTGAAGTGATTCTCATAAAATTCACTTTAACAATCATAAAGAACACAATTCATAAATCCAATCTCATTGGATGTATCAACATTCAAGTTATTACCATTTACGCCATTAACACATTCACACAACATTTCGAGGATAAAACAATCAAAAGAAAATCAACATTTTATTAAAACACAAAAATCCTCGAACAATGTACTATATGAAAACAATGTCGTTTGCATCTAATAATCTAATAACATGAACAAATATCTAGCTTAACTCAAAAACCGCACGAGCTCCAGATCCAATCCGAATATGCTCCTGTGCGACACCATCCCGCATCCTCCAGAGTTCATGCATACAGAGCAAATGTGTGAAACACATCCTGTATCAAGGAAATGAGGATCATGTGTTCTGAATTCTAAGATATTTATGAGTTTGCCAAACGGTTTGGCTTTGGAGCATTTTTCCAATCTTTCCGTGACTGTGTCCCACCTTATGGATTCCCAGTTTGAAACATCGAACAATCGGTCCAGACGATCTGGATCATTTCTTGATGCACCTTAATACTGGACTCAATCCTGAAGCAGCTGAATTAATGGAACTATGCTTCTCCATGAACGACTCATACAGAGTCGACATTGAATGCACTTCCACGATTGTCTTATCCGGTTACCTTTTCTGTTCATCTGGATGAACAGATCAGCGAGTTGAGCTAATGCTTAACTCCCGATCACAAAGGGAAACCAGTTTTATACTGTTCGCCTATGTATCCCTCAATCTCGGGAACACGCAAACTGGTGCTACTTCCTTCTAACTTGCAACTTCAAGCTCTTTGAAGATCCTTGTTCGTTCCCTTTTCAACTAGTTCTCGGAACCTTTCCTTAACCAGCTGTGCTAACTTATCTGACCCTAGGAATTCTAAATCCCTGCGGAACTCGGGGTCAATGATCAATAGCATAAGGCAACGAACTTCCTTGGACTCAATAGTCAAGGAGTCATGCTCATCACAAGCTGCTGTGTGATGCCATGTTTGGGAGCGGACACTCAGTCGGATATGGTTCTCCAGCAAAACTAAGAACTATTCTCTAATTGCAAAACCATATCACATAGTTCAGGCCAGTCAGCCTTACCATACTAAACAGATGCTTTCTGAAGCTCTCAGAAATGGGTGAAGAAGGAGGAAGAGGAGAATGATATTTTCTTCAGACATATATAAAATTTGAATTTATTCGTTTAATTAATCCTTTTAAATAATTACCCAATATATATTATTTAACAAGGCCAGGATCCAAAATACCCCAACTATGCTGTGAAGAGGGATGCCGTAGTCACAACACAGTGGTCATTAAGGTAGATAACTTTTATCAATTTCAGTCTTATGAAATTCCTAGATCTGTGAGATTCATTGAACTGTTCAATGGCATGTTTAATCTCGGATATGCCCCACCGTTTGTGACTGGGATGCCGAGGATCACAAACCGGGTGTGAATAACCATGCAAATTAGCTTGGTACTCTCGGGGTCCATTATCATCTCAAATTGATGTGCCGGTTAACCACACACGCTCCATCAACAATGATAACACCCGAGAAACCCATTGCCACTCTTTATGAACCCCCATTGGTGTGCCGGTTACCCACACACGCTCCACCAACGTTTCATAAAGTGCAATGTGCAATTTCATGGATTAGCATCAAATTCACATTTTTCTAAAGTAACTAGATTGGGAATTTTGTAAAGGTTCTAGTACTTTGATCATTATACTTTTAATGATTAAGTGGTCCTATCAAACCCGTTCGGCTAACGACCCTCCATTGATCAGGCGAGCGGTGGGCGAGAGTGAACACCCATTAGACCGCCATTTTATAGGCAGTCTCCTTATACCCACTTTATAGATCAGCTTCGTGAATGAGGCCTACTAATGATTTGACTAACCAATTTATCTTATACATACATTATTAACCTTTAATAATATATATAAGATGTATTTTAAACCTTTTAAAATATTCCTGGTTTATCTTTTAATTTCCTGAAATTCAACTATTAAATTTCAAATTAAATTAAACCTTTAAATTCGATTTAATTTATCTTTTAATTAAACTATTAATTAAATTAATTAAATCTAGATATTTTAAACCTTTTAAAATATTTTAGGATTTATCCTTTAATTTTCGAAATTTAACCATTAAATTAAAATTAAATTAAATCCCTTGAATTATCTTTTAATTAAACAACTAATTAAATTAATTCAAATGTAGATAGGTTTTTCCAAATTAATCAAATTAATTTTAACCTATCTTAAACCCCTAATTATCGAATTCAAATAAACTGAGTTTAAGGTTATCCATTTAATTAACCAATTAAGGTTACCAAAAATAGAAAACCTCCTAAAACCCTAATTAAGAAAATCGAAAAAGAAGGGGGAGGGCTAGGGTTTCAAAAACCCTAAACCCTAAAATCGAAATTTAGGCCAAATAGGATTTATAAACTTTAAACCCTAATTAGGAAAACTATTACAGCCATTCAATAAGAAAACAACCAAACGCTCTGATACCACTTTAAGGTTTTCCGCAACCATGAACTAAATAACCTAAGTTCACATGCAACCTAGAAAACATCTATGTTTTCTTACTTTGAACATGTAACTAATTTCTAAAGGCCAAAAAAAAAAATAACTAAAAGAATAAATCAGAAAAACTAACCTTTAGTTTTAATCTTGAAGCTAAGCAGCACAAGTGTCCTGCCTCAAATGAGATCACACCCAGGGAGCCAGAGGGTGGATGAAAATTCCAGAGAGAATAATAGAATGAGCGACTGATAATGAGGTCTAGGGTTCCCTATTTATAGGGAAACAAGAAACCCTAGCCGTCAGCCATTTTCCGGATTATACGTACGCGCGTCGCGGCCTTTACATTGGCGCGCCGCGCGCCGCAATTCAACTATTGAATTCGTACGAATATGTACGCGCGTCGCGGCCTTTACATTGGCGCGCCGCGCGCCGCAATTCAACTATTGAATTTGTACGACTTTAATCCCTGACCTCTTGATTAATCTAATTAATGCCACATAAATTAATCCAATTAATTTCTGATTAATTATTAATCAATCAATATAGTTTCTAATTAATATATTATCACTTTAATATATTAACAAACCATATCTTTGATTTATTAATCCCATAATAAACCAACCTTTCTCTTTACCGAACTTTCTACCAAACCTCCAGCTTTGAGGGCAACCCAAATGGACTTTGCTTCTATTAATTAGGTAAATACAAATTATTAGTCATGGCTTAGACACCTAATCCAACAGTTCTAGCATTTATAGCATTAACCATTACATATCTCATTAACTTCTAGTATGTAACATAACTTTAACTTATGCTCACTAACAATTGAACTAAGGATGACTGCACGCTTCACATTCTCTTTCCTTTTAAAAATTGTATATGAAAAATATATAGTTTGAGCCTTGATTTGAGTTTAAATACACACAAGTGCATGCCTAAACCTCTCAAACAATGCTATGATACTAACTTATAACGTCCCAATTTTTTTTCAATTAAAGCATAATATCATATTTTTTATTAAATTCTTAACACCAAATCAAAGTACATTTAAAAAAGAAATGCAGAAGTCTTAACCTAGGTTACAAATCATAATGTCATAATGAAATATAAAATAATGAGAATGCTAGTCGACTACAGTTGCCCTAATTCCTTTCATCAGTTAACCTCAGAGGGACCTGTAAAAGTTTAATAAACAACGGGTAACTTAGTGAGCCTACACATTACTTACACATTATATAAATCTCATACATGATAGAAATATTGATAACATAATATGTAAACACATAAAATTTGACACTTAGCCTCTAACACATTTCTGATCTGGTCAATTCCCCCAAAGGGCTTTTCTCGACCCTGTTACCCATGAACAATTCCTTGAAAGGCTTGTCTTGGACAGTCTGTCTGACCAATTCTCCCGAAAGGCTTGTCTTGGATAGTCTGTCTGACCAATTCCCTCGAAAGGCTTGTATTGGCCACATGATCCCATAACATGAAACACACGGAACAAGTTACACTTAACATGTATGGTCAACATATATAAGTTAGTGTAACTCACCTGATAACAAAGTTTGAACAGTACAAGTGACATCAGCTAGGATGAACTTCTATTTCTGATCAACCTACATACATTACCGATAGTTATTATCTAGATCATGCTTCAAGTCATTACTTAATAATACTTATACATATTAACTTTAAGCTTTACTCTTTGTATATCAGTTTGTTCATGTACTAATATTCCCCCTTAAACATATACTTTTAATAAGATTATTACATATTGTTAAAATACACTCTTTTAGCTTTCCAAGGATACATACTCACACAATTTTTGGTTGATTTATTACTATTTTTACGAGTTGACTAATGAAATCAATCAACTTTCAGGACCAGTTTACAAAGATTGAAAATTTCACCGTACTTGGAGTTGACATCAGGTTATGGCCCTTCGATGGAAGAAAATAGACAGCCAACCCAAGCCATAGGCTGTAACTCATATCATTTGGAACTTTCTATAATTACATATGAATTTTACAAGTTAGATATTCTAATTTGTCAGTTCTTGGTCCAAACTATAAATATTGTAATTTTCACCCAACTTCGACTGGAATCAGGTCAAGGCCTTTGGATGGAAAAAGTAAACTTCCATACCACCTACATACCCTAACCTTGCCCCCAAGTGATTTTTGTGGAATTTATGGTGATTTTTCAAAACATTGTTGAATACTTGACTTAACAATATTAAGTTGCATTTAAGTTTCGTTTTTTATCTACTTACTGAGCCTTAAACTATAGGTTTAAGCCACTCGACCGAGTGAAATTATCAAAGAAAATCCACTCGACTTGGCGGGTAGAGTGTCCTTGTATGATGGGTAAAGACATTTCTTTTTAGGTTTAAGCCCAGGGGCGGTTTTTAATGGTGACTTGGGCTGGCCAGGGCACCTGCTAAATTCCGTACACGTAGTGTAAACATAACGCAATTTTTTTTCTAATAGAGTGCAACCCCGCAGAAAAAAAAGTCACTATTTAACAAGGTGCATCTCCGGAGCCACGACTATTGTTAAATCCTGCATCCGCCCCTGTTTAATGTAACGACCGTTTTTCAAAAAAAAATTGTGAATAGTAACTCCGGCGTGAATAGTAACTCCGGCATGAATAGTAACTCCGGCGTGAATAGTACTCCGGCATGAATAGTACCCGAGAAATGAAGTAAGCGCTTACCTCGTGATGACGTCGACGATGATGTCGTGATGACGTCGTGAATAGTGTTTTCAAGCCCTATAAATAGAGGCTCAACTTATTCATTTCAACCCACAACAAACACCAAACAACCTTACGATATCGAGGAGTGTTCTGGTGAGGAAAATAGGTCGGGAGGAGTTAGGAGCGAGCGGTAGCTGGTAACGAGGTGCTCGGGAAGTGTTGGAAGAGCGGAACGGGAAACGTGCCAAGGTTTTGCGAAAACGCCAATCTTAAGTGAGTAATCGCTACCGTATCTCCCTAATAGTTTATATGTGTTAAACTATAAAATACGAGGGGTGTAATAGACTTATTTCCAATAATTCATAATTCAAAGGGTAATGCCGATTGATTTATTTACGAGGACGGTGACTAGGCCGATTACTTGGGATCTGGTTGTTGGATTTTCCGAAAGGCTAAAATGCTGAAAGGATCCTGCCACCCCAACTAATCTTCTACATGGCCGTTCTTTACTTGATAAATCATGAAGTGCCGTATTGGAATTATAAAGCTGTAAAGTATTATAATAATACTTATGTGGGAAACAGGTGTGTTGTCGTGAGGGTAGGTCGAAATTATAAATCTGAAAGTGTCACAAGATGATACTGAGCAGAGTGATTAAGTAATGGTATATAATGCATGTCAGGGGACTGCAAGATTTACCATATACTAATAAAAACGGGGTAATCATAGATGTACTATGACCATACCTGTATGAGAAAGCCGTTAAGTGAGTGGGTATACCGTGTGACGGTATAAGAATTCGTGAAAACCAATACCAAATAATAAATAAAAAGAGGTGACAGTAGCTAAAGAGGTGAGTCGTGACGATGTAAGATAAGGCTGTGTGGGACAGTCTAATAGTGAGTATCAGTGGATGATACGGTATAGCGAGTGACGTCGGGTAATACGGTAGTTTCACAGTATGAAGTACGAGTCGGATAGGACTGTGAAGCTGGCAGAAATGGTGATCATGTAATGTGTGTGACCATATAGGTCATACTGTGATTAGATTACTCACTAAGCTTTATAGCTTACCCCTTTATTTTATGTGGTTTTGCAGGATAGGTAACGCTTGGCTTGGATCATGAGACGATCCCTAGTGATATTATCTTGTAAATTCCAGGCTGAAAAACCAGGCGTTACATTTAATCCCCAAATCCATGTTCAAACCATCCTTAATTTTATTTTATTTTTCAGTTCTAGTGGCTTAGAAATGTTGTTTTGGATTTTTACGGAAAATAAAAGGTCGACATATATTAGTATTTTGTTTAATTCACAAATTTCAATACTATAAAAGAGAACATGTAAATTATTATCAAATATTAACAAGAACTAAACATTTTCCATGTAGGGATGGCAAAAAAACTCAAACCCGACGGGACAATCCGAAACCCGAGAAAAAAACCCGAAACCCGAAAATTTAGGGTATAGGGTCGGGTTTGGGTCTCCCTGCCCCCGACCCGACCCGATAAATAAATAAACAAATATATATATATATATATATATATATATATATATATATATATATATATATATATATATATATATATATATATATATATATATATATATAGAGTTAGGATCTTTTGAGAACCACAAGTCCCCCGAGAACCCGAGAACTCCCAAACCGATTTTTTTTTCAAAAAACCGACCCCATAGGCCTCTAAAACGCACACTTTTAAGACTTTTCGAAAAAAAAATTTCCGAAAAAAACAACTTTTTTTTTTTTAAAAAACTTTGCACATGTAAAAAAAAAAAAATTTGCACATGTGCAAACTTTTTTATACGTACACTTTTTTTGAAATTTTTTTTACAGAACGCCTTAAATATATGTTAGAAAGACATCCATAAAAAAAAACTTGAAAAAAAATGTACGTATAAAAAACTTTGCACATGTGCAAAGTTTTTTTTTTGTACATGTGCAAAGTTTTTTTTAAAAAAAAAAGTCGTTTTTTTCGGAAATTTTTTTTCGAAAAGTCTTAAAAGTGTGCGTTTTAGAGGCCTATGGGGTCGGTTTTTTGAAAAAAAAATCGGTTTGGGAGTTCTCGGGTTCTCGGGGTGAAGTTGGTTCTCAAAAGATCCTAAGTCTATATATATATATATATATATATATATATATATATATAGTTAGGATATATTAAGATCTATAATTATTGTGTGGACGTAAGACCCAATCACAATTTAGAAATAGACAAGGGTATAATAGGAAATCAACATAAGATTTAATTAATTGCATTTTAATTATCTCCATTTATTTAGGGAAGTTTGACTTATTATCCCTATTCTCTCTCTAACTTCTTTACTTATACGGCTCACATTTGAAACCCATGGCATTGCCGTCGATCACCCAGACCCATCACCAACATAGCCGAGTATCAACCACCAGGAGCATCTTCGATCGACAATAAATCAGAAGTCAAATCTGCACCAAGAGGGAAGACCTGAATACCGTTCATCTTGGATGAAGATGACGATAGGTCTTATTCTGATTTTGTGATTATCAATTTGATCTTAAAAATGAGACTTCAATTTCAGCAACTTCAGCCGAGTATCAATCACCGGGAGCATCTTTGATCGACATTAAATCAGCAGTCAAATCCACACCACGAGAGAAGACCTGAATACCGTTCACCCTGGATGAAGATGACAATGGGTCTTATTATGATTTTGTGATTATCAATTTGATCTTAAGAAGGGAGACTTGAATTTCGTGATCAACATTGTAAGAACTTCAAAGCCAACAGTATTGTCTATTCTGGTTTTTTGATTATTAGTTTGATCTTATTGTAGTGATACTTACATATTATTTAAGAATATAACAGTTCTGATTCAAGATTAACTATTATTTTGGATTCTGATTTAAATATAGTGATTCTAATTCTATTGGAATAAATCTCTTTAGAGTTTTGGTTTGGATGCATTACAAGTATGGGTACCGATTCTTGCAGCTTATTCAGAATCTGTTTCTATTGGAATACATCTCAATTGCAACTAATTCATATTTATCTTACCATATTTTGATGAACTATCATTGTATTCTGTCAGAATTGTATTCTGTCTTAATGTGATTCTGTTTGTATTCTATCAGAATGACATTGTATTCTGTAAAGAATGAAATGTCATAACAATAGGTCTTAATGGCTATGTTTCACATACAATTAAGCAATGCTCATGTTCGATTCACCAATTTCTTTTCATGAAAGCTTTTCAATTTTTAGCATAAAAAGAATCTTGATGTAGAGGACTAGTAGCACGTTTGTGTTATTGTTCTTGATATTTTTTCTTCTTGACTATTACATTATGATAGAATGTGTATAAGAGGGTTAATGTGCATACGTCTGTTATTCTGAAAGAATACTTATGAACACAAAACTATAGCATTCTGTTAGAATCTGTTTCATGAGATGGTTTTTAGAATGTGTAATAATATTTTTTTTGTCATTCTAGTAGAATTACACAAAAGAAATTACATTCTGTTAAAATCATGAGATGTTTTTTCTATGTTATTCTTTTGTTGTATTTTAGTTCATAGAATTTTTATTTATAAGACATTATGTTAGAATGGACTTTTTGAACAAAAACGATTCTGTAAAAAAATGACTTATATTTTGAAGACGAAGAATGAATTTTTTGTTAAGAATTTTTAATATTTTTAAATAGAAAATAATTATTTTGAAAATAAGTTTCTTTATTTAATGTATTTAATAAACTTTCCTAAAAATTAGTTACTTTCCTTTATTTTCTCTAAATAAAATGTCTATTTTACCATTTTGTAACCGTTTTTTTCTATAACCATTTAATAATATAATAGATAATTACAATCATGCCATTTTAATCAAGACCATTGATATTTGTCATCCTACGCATCAGATTTGGTCTCACGTCCACACAATAACTAATGGTCTTAATATAACCTAGCCATATATATATATATATATATATATATATATATATATATATATATATATATATATATTCAATGACACGAACCCCGACCCGAAAACCGACAGGGCATCGCCCCGAACCCGACCCGAAACTTTTAGGGCCGGGTATGGGTTTTCCCGCCCCGACCTGAACACGACCCGTTGCCATTCCTACTTCCATGTATTTCCAAATATTGTTTATTTATTTTTGCCAATTTATGTACCTACAAAATACTTTTTTTAAATGAATTATTCTGTTTACAAACACTAAGACCCACAACATGGGTTATTGAAATATATCTTACCGACGGTCTAAAAACCCAAGAGATAGAATAAAGAATGAGACGGAATATTTCGACAATGTTTTTTGAAAAAGATGATGATTATCTGTTTCCTTATATCCGTATTTAAATTATTTACTTCACCTAGAAACAACTGATGAAACACGAAAAAAACAAAATATTCCAAATGCACTAAAACTAAAATTAATCATCTCGACCCGGGGCGGACCCAGAGATGCCCGTGTGTGCACGTGCCCCTCCTGAAAATTTACCCCGTAGTGTAAATTTTTTTTTTATATATAGGTGTCCTTCCTGAAAAATTTTTATATATAGATGCCCCATACCTATTTTTTCTGGGTCAGCCCTATCTTTAAATCTACTCCTTTGGTGTTTCTTTCTTAATTTTTTTCTTATAAATTATTCTGCCTTTTCGAGCTGTATTCTTGAAAATTTTAAACAATAAACGACTTTTTGCAACTTTCATTTATTATTCTTGTTCTATATGGAATAATGCTCAAAAAATTTTACACGGCAAGTTAGCAACTGCCAATAAGAGATTATTTGGCTTGAGCTTTATGGTCAGGATCGTATAATACAAATATATAATATCCAATAGAAGATGAATTTGTGATTTTGAAATTTCATTAGAGTTTAAGCATTCTTGATGTGTAGTTGCTTTTATTATCTTAAGCATTCTTGGATGTGTAGTTGCTTTTATTATCTTGAATTTACCATGCTTGATATCTTTCTATTTGTCTTTACCTCTATATTTATTTTGAACTTTAGAAAGAAAGACGTTACTTTCAGTATTAATTTCAGTGTTCGTCACATGCTTTAATCGTTCATTATATATCCTTTTTAATTCTGCGAAAATTAAAAAAATTAGAGTGTGTTTTTAACTTGCAGAATTACACTAATGGTTCGCGTGCAATAGTATGAACAAATGATAATAATCCATGGAGTAAATTACAATTTTGGTCCTTGTGGTTTGCTCGGATTTTCAGTCTTGGTCATCCTTTTGGATTTCCACGGTGAGGGTCCCTAAACTACCAATTTTCTTACACTCTTGGTCCCTTGGGCAGGTAAAATGACTAATATACCCTTTTTATTTTCTTTTTCATTTTTTCTTTTGAAACATTATTATTTTGATAATTAAAAAAAAAAGAAAAATTTGTCTTTGTGGATTATCATCGTTTGCTAGTGAGGTTAATGAGCATTCATTACCGGCGTAACTCGAAATCAGGTAATCAAATGCTCAGTTCCTAAAACAGCCGCGACGATCGCTTTCTCTTCATCATTAAAATTTTCACTGCCCATATTCGCCTCAACTTTCATACCACCTGCAGCCATTGAAGCTCGATGAAGCATCTGTTCATGATTCGCAGACTGTTGATGAAGACGAGAAAACGAGCCATTTGCTTTTGTTCAATCCTCGAAGCTGATCGACGGGTATCTTGCAGAAGTCGGCCATGATCGGAACCTCACATTCACTGGTTTCATGACGTTATCACGATCAATCCCTAACTCGCCAAGGCCAGTTCATGACGGACTGTATGGCGCCGTCGATCCCCGATTATACCGTTGAAAACCTCTCAAGCTGGAAACAGGGAAGTGATTGCTTTTGCTCTCTTGAACTTGCTGCCATGATGGGTGTCATTGCTTTTGCTCTCTTGATTCTCGCATGCTCCTTTACATACGGGACCCGCCGCCGATCATCTCCATGGGCACCGTCGACTTGGCTTTCCGGCACACCGGAGCAACCACTTCTCAGTGGGTTGCTTGGGCGCTCAACCTCGGTAGGCCCGGCATGCTTGGGTCTCAAGCGCTTGTTGCTGTCACGAGTTCAAACGGATCGATTCAAGCTTACACTTCTGCAGTAACCGATTACGGAACGAATCTACCACCGAGTCCATTGAGTTTTGAAGTGCCGAGGATAACGGCGGAGAGTGCGGGCGGCGAGGTGTGAAGTTGTTATCCCCGCCGCTGCATCTAGTCCTTCGCAACTGGTTCTCGTTGCTGCAAAATTCTGAAGCGTGAGGATGAAGCCGACCATCTCTCTCAATGCTTCTCCCAATTTTGTTTTCTTTTTTTTTTCTGATGCACATCGGGAATGGGTGAAATCCCCAGATTTAGATTTATGCGACTTGTATCCAACTGAGTTAAGCTCCATCTTCAGTTATGGTGTTTTCCGGCGATGAAGTTGTTCCAAAGACAAATTTTTCTTTTTTTTTTTTAATTATCAAAATAATAATATTTCAAAAGAAAAAATGAAAAAGAAAATAAAAAGGGTATATTAGTCATTTTACCTGCCCAAGGGACCAAGAGTGTAAGAAAATTGGTAGTTTAGGGACCCTCACCGTGGAAATCCAAAAGGATGACCAACACTGAAAATTCGAGCAAACCACAGGGACCAAAATTGTAATTTACTCTAATCCATGTATTTAGTTTTCCAAAAAATTACATAAATGGTCATTGGATAATTAATTTGTAGAATTACCGAAATACGTGTATAATAGCAGGATCAAATGACTCAATGACAGAAATGACCTTTGTGTTTTTACCTTTGTAAAAGTTATAAAAATGACCCCTATGTGATAGTATAAAAACAAAATTACAGAGATGATCCATATCTAATAGCAAAGTACGAAAATGGTACATGTGTCATTATATTTTACATGAAATAACTTTTTGTATTAATTTATTCAGTCGAAAATACAAGACTAATAAACTCGTTGCAAAGCATTAGCATCACTACTAGTTTATCTGATATTTGAGTAAGCAAAACCTTTGTTAAAGAATAACAACTTTGTAATCAAATTACAATTTGAAATTTTTGTAACATTCGGTTGTTAAAGATTTTCTCCATAACTCGCATTCTTATTTTGTCATTTTATGCATAAATCATATCTTGCGTGTAATCCAAAATGACCCTGATACTTATAGTAATATCATCAATCTTGTTGTGACCATGGATATATTTCCAACATAAAATATATACAAAATTTTAGACTTGCATGGTAAAATAAGTACGTGAACCAATGATAAAGTCGTACATCCTAGTCCTCTAATGATTGTATAAAGGTCATGTTCCTAACATTTTGAAGTACATATACACCTCGTAGTTAGATATGTAATCCCTTTACATCATGTACATGGAATAAACTTTTTCCAAAGAATTATTATGAAGATAAACTTCATCCTTACCAAGTACATATCCATACATGCAACGATTCTAAATGTGTTCCAATCCATAAGTATGAGCTTTTCGCATTCAATTCAGCCTCTAATTCCATATTAGAGAAGAATTGAGTGTCTCGCCATCACAGGTTTACAAAATCATTTAACACCACCTAATTTGTATTAAATCATAGTTTAAATCTACATTTGGAACTCATGTCAATTCTAATTATATCAAATGAATGGTGTTGCGGTTATACAGAACTAGGGTAAGTTTCTGGAATCACAGATTGAATCAAGAATCGTGTAGGTATTATTCGAATTTGATATTTCGACCCTAATGTCCGTGTTGCACTAAATTCAAACTATTGAGATAATTCTTGAAGAACAAACTTGAAATCATACACAATAACAAGTTCACGTTTTGGATGGATAGAGAGAATTCGTGTTCTAAATGTATATCAATATGATTAAAATTATATCCTTGTATATTCAGTATTCCTATATGATTAGGATTAAGATTAGTATTTATCTCTTGGGTCTATACGTAAATGTTTTACTCGTTTTGTTGGCAATTCATTTCTTTCATCGATAAGAGAATACAATTTTCTATCCTCTGTTGAATTCTTAGCACAGGCCCTAGGAAGTCGACATATTTTCTAATTCTATTTTATTAAAATACATTATAGATGTCTACATATTTTCAGAGTCTATTTTATTAAAATACATTATAGATGGCAAAATAATAATAAATCATTTAAAACCTAAAGGCTTCATATTTATCTAGATAAAGAAAGTAATAAAATAGTAAATGAGGAGAAAGTGTTGAAAAAAGTAGTGGTGAATTTGGACGCATTAGTTGTCGCATTAGCAGGTGGGTAAGCATGTGCCACACGGTTTCCCCTCATTACACACATCTCCCCTACCCTTTTCCTAACCCTTGCTATCTATTTATTATTTTGTCACCACAAGAATTTTGATAGTTTTTTATTAATTTTTTCTAGAAAGGCGGATAGCTATAAAATTAAAGTTTATGGGATTTGAAGAATGTAAACCTTTTTTTATGTTTAATGAATTAAATGGATAATGAATATTGGTGTTTGTCTATATTTAGGTAATTATATATTTATTATATATTTAATTAGTATATTTGTTTGATCGGTTTATAATAATGTAATATTATCTATGATTATCCATAATATTATCTTATTATGAATATGTCAAACAAGTATACTTGTTAAATATGTACGAAAGAAACATGGTTACCTAAAAATGTATGAAAAATACATGGTTATCTAAATTTTGACGGATGAAGGGAAACTCTTTAATTGGTTTTATGCTTTTAAATACTTCTATATACAATCATTGTAGTTTGGGATCAACTTCAATGAGCTCAGTGTCAAGAACATACTCTTTGTTCTCAAACCTCAAAGCCATTTTGATATTCCTTATCCAATCATTGTAGTTCGTGCAATCTAATGTCACTTTAGAACACATAGAAAGGATAGAGGTAACATGACTGTTGTTGGAGTGGGGTGCGGATTGGGAGCAGAGTTATCAACGGAATATCTATAAAAGAATGTAGTTTTTAATTAGATATATAATAATCCTTAATATTAACCCAAGAATAATAATAAGGCTAGGACCCAGCTATATAATTCACAACTTAGAAGAGGGATGCCGTAATCTAATCGTAAATTTTATAAAGGTAGGCGAATGACGATTCAGCCAATTCCACCGCGGAAGATAATCATATTATAGTGAAATTCCTAGATCTTTGAGATTTATTGAACTGTTCAATAGCATGTTTAATCTCAGATATGCTCTACTGTTTGTGACTGGGATGCCGAGGATCACAAACTAGATGTGAATAACCATGCAAATTAGCTTGGTACTCTCAAAGTCAATTACAATCTCTAATTGATGTGCCGGTAAACCACACATGCTCCATCAACAATGATAAGATCGAGAAACCCATAGCAACTCTTTATGAGCCCCTATTGGTGTGTCGGTAAACCACACACGCTCCACCAATGTTTCATAAAGTGCAATGTGCAATTTCATGGATTAGCATCAATTCACATTTTTCCTAAAGTAAGTAGATTGGGATTTTATAAAACTGTTCCGGTACTTTGATTAATAACATTATACTTTTAATGAGATTAAGCGGTCCTATCAAACTCGTTCGGCTAACGACCCTCCACTGATCAGAAGAGCGATGGGTGAGAATGGACACCCATTAGACCGCCATTTTATAGGCAGTCTCCTTATACCCTCTTTATAGATCAACTTCGTGAATGAGGCCTACTATTGATTTGACTAACTAAGAAGTGTCCAGTGATGAAACCATTCCACCCTCGGATAACGAGGAGGAGCAAGAGGAGGAGCACCAAGATGGGCAAGAGGAGGAGCAAGAGGAGCAAGAGGAGGAGGCACAAGCAGATGATCAGGCGCAAGAGGAGCAAGAGGAGGTTGTCCCAGAGACACAACCCTCTACGCGTAAAAGGAATTACACTCACCGAGTGAAACGCAGAAATTGGGAGGAAAGGAAGGAGATCGCCTTAGCGAAGGCGTACATTAGTTGTTCTGAGGACCAAAAACGCGGAAACACCCAACGGTCCGACTCTTTCTGGCAGAATGTGTTGGAACATTTCCAGGCGCAAATTCAAGGTACCGATCGGACCAAGCATCAAATCAACTCCAAGTACAAAGACTTGCAAAAGAAGGTAAATAAGTTCAATTGTATATTCAACAATAAAACGAACATGCCTACAAGTGGGAGGGGGGATGCGGATATTTTACAGGCCACCCATTTAGAGTACCGGAAAGTGTACCGGTCCACTTTCGCACATACGGGGGCATGGGAAATACTCAGAGAGCATGCCAAATGGGAAACGGTCAAAGAAATGGGGATGCATTCCCCACATCATTCCGCCAAACGAAGTAAGACATCCGACTCCAGCCAATTCACTAACTCTCCTTCTGATGCACACTTTTCGCCTCATCCAATCTATCTTGATGAAGGCAATGAAGCTTCCCCACAACCATCATCACATTCCCGGCAAAGAAAAGGGAAAAATGCGGCGGGATCTTCATCAATGCCTGATGGTTATCAGACCATTGTCGATAAGATATCCGCACTGGCGAATATTAATGAGGCTGAAGCGAAGAAGAAGGACAACCTTTGTGAAAAGAAAATGGTTGTATTGGCGAAACACGAGGAAGAATTGACAAGGAAATCAGCCCTCCTTGAGCAAGAGATGGCAGCGCTCAAAAGGGCTCGTGAGCAAAAAGATTTAAAATTCTTCCTTCACCCCATGAACATTTGACTGGATCAAAATTGGCATTGGTCCTTGTGAAAAAATAGGAAATTGCAGAAATGTATGGATGGGAACTTTAGGATTTTTATTTGCGTATTTAGGATTTTTATTTTCGTATTTAGGATTTTTATTTCCATATTTAGTTTTTTTATCTTGTACCGGTGTGTTTTTTAATTAAATGTTATTTGAATTTTCTTAAATTTTTGTGCATTTTATTATTATTTATAATATTAATTTAAGTGTTAAAATTAATTTATTCATTTAATTAAATAATTTAAAAATCAAATATCTGATGTGGCATTGTGGGTTCAGTGGGTACTGGTTCCATGGGTGAAAGATTGGTGAAAGATGAGGAAAGATGGAAGTGAGAGGAGAGAGAAAAGCTGACATGGCGCGTGGGTTCAGTGGGATGAGAAAGACCTACTCTCCCACCCTAAGATAATTGTATACGAAGAAACTTTATACCAAACACTACCTAATAATCTAATGTAATCCAATCTTACATAACAAAACACACTCATTGAAAAATATACTAACTGATCCTTTTATATCTCGATTAATTTTAGTAGCAACATTCGTTAATATCATATAACTAAGAAAAAAGAAAGAAAATAGAGAGGGAAGCTAATGGATCTGTCACCACGAGGTCTCTAATCAACGGGGCCGCCATAGGTAGCATAATATTTTTAACATAAGCGATATTTTACATCAGCATCCCATAAAATATAGGTAGTGTATAATACATAGCCTTATGTTTATTAGTTTAAAAATAACTTATTTGACAATTGTTGAATTTTGATCAAGAATATTATTTCTAATATTAAATGATTTTTTCATTGAATATATTATACTTTTATAATATAATACTATTTTTATCTATGATTACTGTTTATTATTATAGAAACTACATATCTAAAAAAATATTATTATAAAAATAAGTGTTGGATACTGTTTTAGTTAACTTAGCTTTTCGATTCAGGTAATGTATATAACATTGTATTTGATTTTATTAACTATTAACAAATAGCCTTTTAGCATTTTTACGTTTAATTGACTCTTTGATTTAAGTTTTGTGTTTAACATCTAATTATTTAATTAACAAACTAATTATATTACATTAGTAATTCAGAAATTGGATAATCAAAATGATAATGTTTTATATCGAGTAATATATTAAAATTAATAAATTAAGTATAATAGATTGAAAATAAAAAAGGTTAGCATTAAAAGTAAAATAATTTGATACTCATATATACTAAAAGGTTGACGACTTCAAGATAAGTAAATTTTAGTATCATATAATTTGAATGTTTTAAGTTTATTTAATTTATAAATATCAATTATTACAATTCAATATATTTAAAAAATATTATTATTTATATAAACAATGTTCAGTAGATATAAAAATTCATTATTCCATGTTGTATAATATTCATAATTGGTTCTATTGAATTCGATATTGCTTGATAACATCTTATTTTTTCTAAAGATAATATAATATTCTAAAACATTAAAATTCCAAGAATTTTATAATACACGACTGACTTATTTTAAACATTATAACTATAAATATTTTTACCATACAATCGTTCATCATGTACGAGTGAAGACACACATGCTATCTTATAAATTTGTTAATACAATTATCTATTAGAATTGTTAGTATAAAGTATTATTATTTTATCATGTGCAGCTCACATATATAAGACATTTTTGATTATATTTTATGAGATTTTCTAACATGTGTCCTAAGGGCACATGTAAGAGTTATTAATTATGTTGAATATTCTTATTGGAACTAGCGTTTCATATTAATTAGCTTAAGTTTTTTATTCTTTTCTTGATTTACCATTTTATTATTGTGTCCTAATATTTCATCATTAATATGAAATACTAATTCCAATAAAAATATTCAACATAATTAATGATTTTTACGTGTGCCTTAGGGCACATGTTAGAAAATCTCATATTTTAATATATGTATATAGTATCACATGCTTCATTATAATCACAATTTTTATCTTAACTTATTATAAAATTAACATTTCATAGTTATTAACACTCATATAATTATTTTGAATAATATATATTTCAACCATATAATTATATTTTATGTAACACACGAATATTCGTTTATTAAAATATATAAGGAAGCCCAAGTAATGCTGCTACAAAATATCCAATTACGACATCATTTGAAAGTTTTGACAATAGGATCAGAATCCCACATCAACTAGGACCCGAAAAAGAACGGTGGATTAGCTTCATTAAATAGACCAATCACATTTGAGTGGTGTCTATCCTGACTTTGAATATATATGTAATCGAAGATTTTGCCAAAGGCCATGGTACTGTTTATGTTTTAAAAAAAATTTAGATTCACAAATTTTTTTTGCCCTTTATTTACAAAAGAGGTATCTATCAGGTTTCCCATTTTTGTATCCCAACTCTCTATTATTAAAAGATGTTTATAAATAAATCTGATAATATTAAATAAGGAAAAAGTCAAATGAAAAGTCAAAAAAATATTTTTATATTGTATTTAACGGGAAATACTAAGAATGCTATAATTTATCATAAAAACGATCTGTATCAATACTTAATAATACAAATCAATGACCAAAGTATAATTTCCTCCTAAGAATATTAATACATCAGTTCACTGTTGGTTTAAATAAAATTTCAATTATTATACTTTAGTTTGGATTGTAGGGAAAGGGGTTATTCCATCATTTTCCACGTATTGAATTGGAGTGTTGGGTCAAAAAAAAGGTGACGTGCAGCCCACCATAGGGTTTTGGAAGCTTGTTCTTATGCATTGAATAAATCAAATTTATTATAAACGACAAAAAAAGACTTGTATTATCCGTACAAACACGTAAACAATTTAATTGCAAACTAAAAAAATAATCATATGCCAAAGACTCAAAGAGTAACACCAAGACATCCCTCATTCCATTGTTAACTTAAATGGAGAGCTCTCAAAAAGAGAGCTCTCAAAAGGTAGAGAAGTGGAGGACAGATCTCAGCCATTTATTAGTTTAGATCTAAGATTATGATTAATTGTAAAAATTATAATTATTAATATATTTGAATTCAAATAACTTAAATTAAATATAACAAAATAATATTTTGGTAAGAAAATATTAACCTATTTTTATCAACTCCTATTTTTTTCTCTAACCTTTCTTCTCTCTCCCTTTATCTCTTGCCGTCTCTCTCCATTTATATATACGGCCGATGAGACGTGTGT
>CM042009.1:1982500-2285000 GCA_023525715.1 Cichorium intybus
GAAATATATTTGTAGTTGACATAGAGTAAATGTACCTCTAAGTTGTGAAGACATTCCAAATTACGTTTATTTCGCAAAATTTGTATATGTTGTCATATGTTTATTAGTTGCACACATCGTAATTGGTCGGGTGGAAAAGTGATCGGATGGTCATCCGATCTAACTGATCAAGTGTAAATCAATCTAGTGGAAGAGGACCGGTTAAATAAGCAGCTGCAAGCAATCAAGTCCATGTTATGATGATTTCACAAACAACGCTTCTAAGTATGTTCATAAGCCGAGAGATAAGCATGTTCGTCAAGATAAGCTTACATATTATATTAGTCGTCTAGGACTGATAATGGAGATGAGATATTATCTTTCTATGATTTCAAACTATATCAATACAAGGAGAAGTCTGAATTTGATACAACTGTATCCCACGCTGAGAAGAGTGGCGGTTATTCACAGTATGGACACTATTATGGAGTCAATGATTATGATGTGAATAACAATATCAATGATTACGGAACCATAAATGTTTTTTGATGTATATCTCTCCCATGACTAATCCCGATTATCTAACCTGTAGTTACAATATGTTATGAGCCCACTTCACATGTTTGAATCCATCAAATGTTCTCAAACAAATAAGACTTGAAGTTAGCTTTGGGATTAAAATACGTTAAAGAAGGTTTTTAAATTCAAATAAAAAATCATCCAAAAACATGTTCCCAAAAATATGTTCGAGACAACATGTTTTTCCAAAAAACCCTGAATGGCATATTAGGGTATGCTTACTACAAGGTGTGGTATTTTCAAAGTTTGAATATTAAAGAACCGAGTGTAACACCCACAAATTTAGGAGTATAACTTTTAACCCTTAAGTGAATTCCTATAAAAATAAATTAAATTTTAAATAAAGTAAAGTAAAATAAAATAAAATTAATTGCTTTAAAATATCAAAGTTAGTTAACTTAAAATAATTAGATTAAAATTTAATTAATTAGTTAGATAACTAGTAGGTCAAAATCTTTAGTATTGGAAATTAAGAAATGATATTTCAATAAATCTATTTAATTAGCAAATAGACTTAATTGTAAGAAATTTTGTCATTTAAGTTTGAATTAAAAGATTTAAGACTAGAGGTGTTATTACAAATTAGAGTTAAAACTAAATTTAAATGTCAATGGGCTATTTTTGAAAAGTTTGAATACTTTAACATGACTTGGATTTAACTTAGTAAATTAGGTTTTCCGCCTAAATTGTTAAGATATTTTAATTTTAGATTTAGTTTAGAAGTTTTTAGAAATAAATTATTACTAGAATCTCATATTGGGATCAAAAGCCAAAAATAAAAAGTTAAAGAACTAACCGTGCACATGTAGGAAAGTTGTGGAGACTTTAGTGTGTGATTAGTTGTCCTCTTTATTTTGGAAGATCTAGAGGTGGGAAATCAGGGGAAAACTTCAATTCAATGGGAGAACTAGAAATTGGAGAAAATTGGTTAAACATAAAAGTTCTAGTATCAAAATCCAAGTTGTAAAACCTTAGAGATAACATTCTTCTCCATTGTTGTAAGAGATTTTGAAATAGAGGATAAAGTTTCCTGTTTTTGAAATGATTTTTGATCATGATCATGTGCCTCCACTTTAGGATGAGTTGAGAATTATGCCGCCCATATATGACTTGGGTACCCTATGATTGGTGTTTTAATGTTGTAACGCATATATGTCCTCATTTGCATATGGGATTTGCTACCACGTGATCGTAACATCGGAGCCTTCAAGTGTCTAGTATGCTATGTGCTAACTTTACACCTCTTATTTCCCATTCAACTTCGGTCATGTGTTTGAACTTAGAGATTGACTTTGTGATTTGGGAAATTAAACCATATTGCACTGAATTTTCTTTAAAGTTGTTGATTTGGTCTTATTGAATCTTGATGATGTTTTAGAAATGTTTCTATCTTTAAATGCTTCTTTCGCAAATATAAAATTGTTATTGATCTTTTGGAGTTTTAAAAATGCTTTAGGATTTACATTGTGTATAGAATGTGTCGTCCGAAAAAATAGGTTTATGCTCATTAGGTTTCTCAAGTCTAACATACATATTTTGACATGTGTCTAGATTAGGAAAGTTGTGGAGACTTTAGTGTGTGATTAGTTGTCCTCTTCATTTTGAAAGATCTAGAGGTGGGAAATCAGGGGAAAACTTCAATTCAATGGGAAAGCTAGAAATAGGAGAAAATTGGTTAAACATAAAAGTTCTAGTATCAAAATCCAAGTTATAAAACCTTAGAGATAGCATTCTTCTCCATTGTTGGTAAGAGATTTTGAAATAGAGGATAAAATTTCCTGTTTTTGAAATGATTTTTGATCATGATCATGTACATCCACTTTAGGACGAGTTGAGAATTATGCCACCCATATATGACTTGGGTACCCTATGATTGGTGTTTTAATGTTGTAACACATATATGTCCTCATTTGCATATGGGATTTGCTACCATGCGATCCTAACATTGGAGCCTTCAAGTGTCTAGTATGTTATGTGCTAACTTTACGCCTCTTATTTCCCATTCAACTTTGGTCAGGTGTTTGAACTTAGAGATTGACTTTGTGATTTGGGAAATTAAACCATATTGCACTGAATTTTCTTTAAAGTTGTTGATTTTGTCTTATTGAATCTTGATGATGTTTTAGAAATGTTTCTATCTTTTAAATGCTTCTTTTGCAAATATAAAATTGTTATTGATCTTTTGGAGTTTTAAAAATGCTTTAGGATTTACATTGTGTATAGAATGTGTCGTCCGAAAAAATAGGTTTATGCTCATTAGGTTTCTCAAGTCTAACATACATATTTTGACATGTTTCTAGACTCTAGATTAGGTTCCCTAGTTGAATACTGAATATGGATTTAGCTTTTAGATATTTATAAAATGTTGTATTTAAGATTTAACATGTACATCATGTTTTTTACTTTATATCTGTCTCTTGATTATTTTGTTACACCCTCATATGCATTGACACTTAAAACAATTTTTAAAAGTTAAGGACTTCGTCATTTGAAACTTGTATTGTAAATTGTTTTCATAATTTTTTATCATTACATAATGAATAATTCCAACCATGTTTTAAATAAAGATTTTAAATAGCTCCTACGAGAGATGTTAAAAATGGTATGTTAGCTTTGATTTAAGTTAACTAGGTACTTAGAGAGTGTTAAACAGAAAAACTTAAATAGATTTAAAACAAAAATCTTATGTATTTAACTTTTATATTTTGTTTTATTATTTAAGAATTTACTCATGGTAATCCTAGATAGTGTTAAAAACAAAAAATTAATCAACTTCTATTAAAAGTAATTATGTTGGTAGATGATTTCTAATGGTTGAAATTAATATACAAACTCTAGTATGCCTTAGGTTGAAAGCATTTTTATGACATATTATATGATATAGTTTCCAATAGTAGGAATTATGATGCTAAAGTGATACTTATCTCAAAGATATACTTAGCAAGGTTTGAATACCTAAACTGGAATGGGAAGGTTGATTAGAACATGATTTTACTTTGGAAAAGTAAAAATTTCCTCAGGAAATATAAATTTGATTAATTTTGAATGATCATAACAATAAGGAAGTACGTGGAGAAACTTACGGGTGAAAATAATTTGTTTTTTGAAATTCATTTTATTTATTTATTTTTAGTTTATTGAATTTTATTTTCACAATTTTAATTATTTATTACAACGACCAAAAAGTATAGCCCTTAAATACGGGTGTTACACAATGTGAAAATGTGATTGCATATGATTCATGACGTTCGAAGAAGAATGGGACTCAATATCCTACACATAACTTGGAGTTATCAGCTACAGTGTTCGCTTTAAAGATCTGGGGAGATTACTTGTATGTGACTATATGTCGCTTATACAAGAACTATAAAAGTGTCCAATATGTGTTTGATCAAAATAAAGCTTAATATGTGATAGAGACAGGAGATGGAGCTACTCATTGGTTATGATTGAGAGATTCATTATCACCCTAGGAAAGCAAATATGGTGCAGACGCATTGAGTCGGTAAGAACAGAATGAGCTAATGCGGGTTAGATCTATGTGCATCGAGGTAGTTTCCGATTTTTTAGAAAGGTTCAAATTGGCACAAAAGAAGGCATTTGGAGGCGAGCATATTCGGGATGAAAACTAGGCAATCAAACAAAATTAGAGTATGGCTACCAAAGTTTAGGGAAATCGAGAATTGCTCCTTGAGGATGCCCATAAATGAAAGTATTTCATCCATCCAAACAGAACCAATATGTTTCGTGATTTGAAGCGGATGTATTGGTGTCTGACATTGAAGCTTGATGTTGCAAGATATGTAGAGATATGCATAACATGTGCTCATGTTAAAGCAGCGCCCAGAAGCCTTTTGAGAGTCTTTAACCCTTAGATATCCCATAGTGGATATATGAGCATATTACCGTAGACTTCATTATGGAGTTACCAAAGGCGCTTAAGGGGCATGACACCATTTATGTTCTCGTTGACCGAATAAAAAAGAGCACACATTTCATTGCTATGCATCAAACACTACTGATGGTGAAGTTATCAAATATATATATATATATATATATATATATATATATATATATATATATATATATATATATATATATATATATATATATATATATATATATATATATATATATATGGATGAGAACATCATAAGGCAAGAAGTACAGTTTTATATCGTTACAAACAGGTTAGTCAATTCACTTCATGTTGTAGGCTTGTGTGATTGAATTTGGTGGGATTTGGGATTCACTTGCTATTTGCTGATTTTGCCTACAATTACTGTAACACCCTGTAAATTTATTGTCTTCTCATGATTAAATTTTACTTTAAGTGCTTAAATGAAATTAAAATAATGAACATTGGGAGAACTATTTCAATAAATAATTAAAATAACTAATAAAAGATGAATTATTTGTAAAGTTGATTATTATACGATATATACAAAATACATAGGGGTTTCTTATTTGAACTTTTCCAAATATTTACAGCATGTTATAATATAGAGGGAGGGCATATTAGTAATTTTCATCTAGTTGGGGTTTATTAATTGTATTATAGGACGCCTATAAAAATTATAAACTAGTGGGACGACCTGCTCGTTGCAGCGGGGTTATTAAGTCTATAATTTTGACACCATTTCTATAATTCAATTTTTTGTAATTTCTATGAAACACAAGGACCATTCTTGTTAATTTGTTATTAGATAAGGACTCATTCTGAAAAATTATGAAACAATAAATCATTATTGTTATTTTGCTATTAAATAAGACTATATATATATATATATATATATATATATATATATATATATATATATATATATATATATATATATATATATATATATATATATATATATATATATATATATATTCTGCAAAAAACAGAGACCGTTTATGATATTTTGAAACAACATGACAATTCTATAAATTTTCTATCAGAAAAGGACCGTTACTATAACTTTGTGAAACATATAGACTGTTTCTTTAAGTTGCCATTAGGCAGGACCAATGTTATAGTTTAATGAAACGGGATCAATTTTGTAATTATTCTATAAAATAGTGACATAATAAAGTAAATCAAGCACATTTTCCTAAATGTTCCTGATAAATAGTAATAGTTCTATAATAGACCCTTCTTCATTTTCCCGTTAACTTTTTCATTTGCAAACCACAATCACAAACATAGACAGACGTTTTGGAGATTAAACACTTGGAGGAATTAGGACAAAGTGTTTTTTGTGAAAATTGTTATCTGTTTACAAGCAATGTCGCAGAACTCGCTATTTGGTGTATGGTCGGTCAAGTAGGCAGTAGCGAGTACTTGACTTATGTGGGGAGTATTCGCAGTGTACTCAAATAGGATAAAATGTAAAACATTTGATTTTAGAAAAATTTAATATATGACAAATATCATAAGGTGATCAAATTCATAACAAAATAGTCAAATAACAATAAAAATGTATTTGTTTGAATGTTAATATATATATATATATATATATATATATATATATATATATATATATATATATATATATATATATATATATATATATATATATATATATATATATATATATATATATATATATATATATAGAGAGAGAGAGAGAGGGGGGACATATGTGGTATGCGCAATGTTTTAAAACCCGGGTTGGCCCGACGGGTGAAACAAAAAATTAGAATTTGGCTTTATAAACTTGGTTAAAGAGTTCAAGACTCAAACTTTTAAGATTAGTCCACCATTTGTTCATCAAATTTAGTAAATTTTTCTTATAGGAAGTTGACAAAATATGTTTTTTGGTATCAAAAATATGAAATTACATTGTTTATGTTTTATAAATATATAATTATGCTGGAAAATAAATATATGAGAATTGTAAAAACCGGGTTGACCAGTGACCCGGTCATCACATAGGTTCAACTAAAAATCTGGGTTTTAAAACATTTGGTATGTGTATCTCGTATACTTACTTTTATTTTAGGGTTAGAATGTTAGAATCTAAAGAATATACGTATGGAGTCCGTATGATATCATTAAATTAAAGGAATATGAGTGATAAATAGTGTCTAACACAATATAATTTATGAGTCTCCATGTGAAATTTTGGTGTATTCATGGGTATTAATTCTCGTACATCTTGAATAGGAGATATGGTGCTATAATGTTAACAATCGGTCACTGGTCTTTTTAATAACCACAATTTAAATAGGATCGCTTTTTCGGTAATCTGTTTTTGGCAAACAGGTTTCAACTATCCCCAAACTGATGGTTCACAAGTGGTTCTTAGGTTTTGCGTATACCGGTTTCGTAGACAGATTTTTGTACCGGTTTTTTCGACAGGTTTAAAGTGGTTTTTTTGCTCATTATGGGAATTCAAGAATATGAAGATGAATCAAGTTGATTTGTTATCAATCAAGGATTAAAAGTTGATTTCTACTAGTTCATACCACAAAAGATTACAAACAAACACCAAACTCAAGAAAAAGGAAAATCAACCGGCAATACGGCGGGACACAAATTGTTAACGGTAGCATGCGATGCAATTTGATGTTTCGCTAAAACGAACTAAAAACCATAGAGGTTGGTTATTGATTTTTTAAAATCAATATCATTTGTTTTTTCACTATGATCATTTTTTGGATTTTTCATATAGTTTATTTTTGTTTAAAATTGAAATCGTTATTGGTCAGATTTTTCGTTTGGATCAATTTTAAACTGAAGACTATATACATAGTTTAAATGCATGTTATATTATACGGGAACACAAATTGTTATTCTGTATTGCGGATGAAACATGTGCATTAAATCAATTCTAGAATATTAACTTATTAGGGGTGTCATACGTTTACAGGCATGTTATATTCTACTGATTACTAAACTGTGACGACATATCATTAAATTAAAATGAATATGTGTGATCGATTGTAATAAGACGGTAGATCTTACTTGAGATTAGATGTCGTTGAGATCGACACCAAAGATTGAAAGAAAAGATACGGTGTTTGATTTAATAACCGACTATAGTTAAATAAATTATGACATTCATTTATCTTTTAAATTTATTGTAAAATTTGCCTATAAATTTTACATCTCAGGTGTATAACCATGATTGGTGGCGATGAATGTTGTGAAGATAATTCTCATTATATTAGACAAACTTAAAATGGAAAATTGGTTGCGGAGAATAACTCCGTTTCATCGATTAGTTTTCTTGTCTAAGAACACACAACGTATCAACCAAAATAAAAATACAATAAGTTTGTATCTTAAAAATAAAACTACAATATTTTTTTTGCCTTACAAATACACGTACATTATTGTTTAGGGTTGAAAACAAAAGTACTTTTTTTAATTTTACTCTTGCAAGGCCATTAAGAGCTTATATTCCGATAATAGTTTCTCTGAATACCTTCATTTCATAAACACATCATATATTAACAAAGAATTAGTAGACGTCAATTTGTTTTACTCAAAAATTGTTCATTTCCTATTTCTTATATTTTTATTACAATTGCAATCTACATGTATGTTAAGATGAAATATTTGGAGTAAACAAAGTTTTCTTTTTCAACATTGAAAGTGTATGTTATTAATTTCTAATTAAATAAGTAATCCGATTTTTCAAAATAGAAATTTTGTTTACTATTAAATAACTAATCTGTTTTTTCAAAAAGAAATTATGTTATTAATTTGTAAATAACTAATTTGATTTTTCAAATAAGAAATTAAGTTTACTTTTAACCTAAGTTGTTAAAAGTTAATTTTCAACATGTGTTTTCCTCAAAAAAAAAAAAAAAGAAAAGAAAAATGAGATTTAAACATATAACTTGAGTTGCTAAAAGATGATGTTGGACGCACATTTTCCATAAAATGGACTAAAACCACATATGAATTCAAGAATTACCTATCCATATTTGTATTGTAAACTCAAGTGATTTAACAAAGACACCTCTTTTTTGAAAATTTGAATTGTAAGATAATAGAAATAATCATCCGTTTAGTGAGTGAAACAATAGTTCAATATCCAAAAAGTTATAAGTATATATATAATAAATATATTGTAACATATAAAATGTAAATACATATTTTAAAATTTTGATGTTAACTTATCAATGTTTCTACCTTCTGATCCACTTCCAATGAAATACCATTTAAACAAAACTTGAGGTTGACGAGAAGCATCTTGCATTTGTATGAAACAAGATCCAAGTTTGAGACAATTTAGAGGTGCGAATCATATTAGGACATCTATTTGAGAACTCTACAGCAAGATGAAGTGCAAGCAACTCCAAGAGCTCAATGGGAAGCATCACGTCTAAGTGAATAGGGACACAGCAAATCACCCAGACCTATCATAGTAAATTGAATTCAGACTTACAAGGCTAGGAATTGTTCATTGCAGACATACCAAACTTAACATATGTGATGAATTAGATTCAATAAGTCAAATAACCTAAAACGAAATGAAGTCATTGTGAGTCTAGATGTTAGACTCACTCTACTTTGATGCTTAAAATATCCACTAAATGGATATTAAAATGCCAATTTTCTATTTCAAAAGTGGTCTAATCAAAACACCAAGAACCCAAATCAAATTCCAAGGTTGAAACATAACGTCCTCTGCCCATTTATGATGAAAAAAAAAATCAATCAAATAATCTGGTAAAAAAGAACATAAATAAAAATTAACCATTCTTGGAAGTTTTATGGATGAAATGAAACAACTACTTGACTTAGTTTACAAATGCAGGGATATAGAAACATATCCACCCAAAATCTATAGGTAGCAATTGACAGCATTTACTTGCTCCAGTTTAATTGATTCCATCAAACATCAAGACATATATGCAAAGGGTTAGTTGGACAAAAAACTACAAACTCAATAAAGCTAGGGAAACTAACAACACTGACGGCATGGACAAACTCAATGATGTATGGTTTCAAACAAGGAAATAATACCTTGCTACTTACGGTAGTCGAGACCAATATAGCTTTATGATGGTAAAGAGCAGTGAAATAATGAAAGGGGGATGAACAATTCTACTGAGATACATGGGAAACGTATTACATAGAGACGTTGGACAAACGGGCAACAAGCTGCGCCGCTAGCCCTTTTTGAATGGCAAAGCTGATACGCTTAAAAACAAAATCCAAAGATCTAAGGGACATGATGGTACTATGCATAACCCGTTGAACTCTGTTGAGTAGCTCCACAGCTTCAGGTGTGATGAACTGGTGTGCCATTGGACGGAGGGAGGGTGATAAATTGTCAAGTCTGTTCAATAAATTGATAGGATCACAAATATAAGATAGCAAGGTTGCTTTTTCTCAGAGTAGGATGCTTGATGGTGGTGAATGTCGTAGTGAGCATTGTAGCGGTAAACATAGGAAGGCGTGTTTATGTAGGTTATCAAATTTGCTTACATATTACAAAACAAATTGTTGCAAAAAATTTTATAAGGTTGAAATGTAAAGTTTAATTATACTTAAAATATTGAGCAGAGCTACACATATCATAAAAAAATTAGACTTATTTTCCCTAACTACACTGAAATTGCACTCAAAAATTAAACCAAAATAGCACAACTTTTCAACAAAAACATACCTGGTTGGTTGTGATTGCAGTTGATTTGGGTTCTCCTGTATCCAGAAATGATAGTGATAAACAACAGAAATGGCATGTCCGATGGTCAAAATGGGGTTATCTGCCGGAATGACCATTGTTAGGCAACAAAGCAACCATAACCGGGAATGGGATGCACACAGTTTATAAGCATTATTGGGATACTCTTCTGCCATAAGCCTCGTGTAAGCATTTGATGGCAGCTTTCGAGACTTTATAAGCAGATACTTTTAATTGCCACCCGTTCTCTTCCAATTTATGTCCCTTAAAAATCATCCGCTAATCTCATCGAGCCTTCCTACTGTTACATTCTTCATTTCTCAAGTTGCCATTCTGAATAAACTCAAATAAAAGTAACAAAAAAACTTTGTTTACCCTTCTTTCTAATGTATGATGTTTTTCGTGAATTAACCGAATTACTTACTAATAACTCGCCATAAAAGGAAGCAATGTTGATGATTCTTGGGGGACTTGGAGAGTTGGAGAAGAGGTAGAAACGCCTTAGTTCCATAGAATTTTTGTTTTTATACAATTCTTCTGCCAATTCATAATATTGCCTCAAAATATCGTTTAACAGGTGCGCCTTTTCGTCCAACACCTGCACCTGCGTACCAACCACAAAAATATCCAACACCAATTAAATTTAACGTTTTTAAGATATTGTGTTATGCTAATCATGCAGATAAATAAGCTTACGAATCCATCTCCGGCTCTAAATTTTTCTTCGTTGACAATAGTGATGCCCATATGTCCTGCATTATTGACCTGCACATAATACACATTTCTTTAGTAAACAATTTTGATTGGTTTACTATATACTGTTAAACATTAAGGGAACGACCAAGATTATCAAGTTTTTGAAGTGGGTTTTGACAAAATCAACTGCACGAGTGATGTTGTTTGGATATATGAAACCTCAAACATTTAAATGCAAACAATTTTCACTACCTCATATTTTACTACATAATTTATCTCCAAAATCATATAGATGCAAAGAATTTCGACTAAATCCCACAAGTACTACTTAAAAAGACTCATAAAGCCCGAACAAACTATATAAATAAAATCAACATCAAAACAAACCAATAAATTTGTTAAACGACTAATAGTAAATTAATGAACAATTTCTAATAACTTACGTTCTACAAATTGATCACCTCTTTTTATGTATGTGCCTTAACAAAAAGAATACTGTAATTTTCATATAAATTTTTTTTATAAATTGTTAAATAGAGAAACGACCAAGAAAAGTCACTGGCTTCAAACATAGGTGATGCTTCAATCATGAGCCTAATACTCTGTACAAATACCCCTGCAAACCTAACAAACACTAATAAATATAAAAAGGGAACTTGTAAAAAGGAAAATACATTGATATTTTATTGAAAATCATTTCCAAATGTAATTTTAGTATGGCGTGAAATAGATTCAATAGCTGATTTCACAGACCACCAAGATAAATTTCAAGAGGAAAAAGAAGTGATCGCAAAATAGTAATTTCAGATGAGTTCAACCAAATAAAATGAGCAATTTCTCAAACCCTGGAACAAAAACGTGCTTTATACGAAGAACAAAATCAGAGATTCTAATCCACAAACCTATGTGCTAGCCAAATAGTAAGAGAGATACAGAGTGAGAAACAGAGTAAACCTCGGTGATAGCGGTGGTAAATGGTGGTGGAAGGAGGACCAGTGATTGTTTGAGACCGCCATGAAAATACAAAATTGAAACCAGTAAACATAAATCGATTGTTTGAGATCAAATTGGTATATGTTAAATCGAAAATATCAAATCGATACCTATTAAATCGAAAATACGAATTCCATTTTTTGAGACCGCCATTGTTAAATCAAAATACCAATTCGGGATACCAAACTGTTGATGCTAAATCGAAAATACTAAATCGATACCTTGTGAATATAAAGACAAATCAGACAGTTTGAGACTGTCATTGTTAGAGATTAACCTTGAGGATCGCTGAAGAGAACTCCCTGTGAACATAAACACTCGATGCCAATGAACACTCGACGGCTGCGATTGACCTTGAGGACCCGCGAAGAGAACTCCTAGGGTTTTCGTTTTGGCAGCGGTAGGAGGCGTAAATAGTAAACGATGGGCGAGATTGTGGAGGTTATGTTAGAAGAATGGAAAGAAATGGTGAGATCATTCTTACATACATAAAGGAAGGAATTCAAATATGGTGTTTAAGAAATGAATTATTTATTCATTGAGTTGGTGAAAACAAATTATAAATAGCCTTCATGTTCACCATATTTCATGCACCAACAACTAGCAACAAATCAAGAGGAAACATTAGAAACTCTTATGAGCTAAAAATTCCAAAGAGATATATTGTGAGGTATTTTGTGCAGAGCCTTTATTTGGCAGCCAAAAATTTGAGTGATACAATATTGTGAGTAATCAGATTACAAGTGCAGTTTAGGCCTTGTATGATTGTAATTTCTTTGGTGATATAAAAATCCTCTCTCTCGTTTGCCCGTGGACGTAGGTCGTGATTCCGTGACCGAACCACGTTAAATATTGTGTTCCGATTTTCATTTTTTTTGTTTGCCGTTATTCTCCATTTTATTTCCGCGTGTTTTGCCGAAATCGTTTATCGTTTTGTCGAAGTGCCTTACTTGTTTTGTTATATCCCAACAGGTTAGGGTTGCGAGATATCCTCGTAATCGCGTGTAATTTGGAAATATGGAAACAGCCGTTTCACTTGTTTTCTTTATTTTTATCTCTGTTATATGCATTAAAATGTGTACATTATGTTTATAATTTTGAAAGTCTTAATAATTTAGAAAGATAAGTAGCAATAGATATCTGTAAATAAGGAAAATAACTTATAAAGGTAAACGAAGTATCAGAATTGTTCAAAAAGTACCATTGAATTTTTTTGTTCACATATTACCAACAAATTATAGCTGTTATACACGTATGACCATTAAAGTTTATAATTTGTTCAAAAAACATCATTGGCCTGTACTGGAAGTATGCATTACAGAAGTTTTTTGTGTACACATATTACCAACAAACTATAGTCGTTGTACACATATGACCATTAAAGTTTATAATTTGTTCAAAAAATATCATTGGCCTGTACCGGAAGTATGCATTACAGGCCAATAATATTTTTTGAACAAATCATAAACTTTAATGGTCATATGTGTACAACGACTATAGTTTGTTGGTAATATGTGTACACAAAAAACTTCAATGATATTTTTTGAACAATTCTGATACTTCGTTACCCTTATAGGTTATTTTACCTTTGTAAATATGGCATTTATGGTGTTTTGTAGCAGGTATTTAATATGTTTGTTTTCTTCAATGGTATTTTTTGAACAATTCTGATACTTCGTTACCCTTATAAGTTATTTTACGTTTGTAAATATGGCATTTATGGTGTTTTGTAGCAGGTATTTAATATGTTTGTTTTCTTCATGCTTTGTTTTAATAAAGGTCGATGAAAATAATTTAAATTTTCATTTAACCCATTTAAAAGAAAGTTATATTTTGAAAGAAGAGGTTGTACTAGACATCCTTTGAAGATATTTCTATTAAAGATATTGTTGATTGGAAAATTTAAATTATTTTTTCTTGAAATATGAAAGCATAAAAAGTAAATAACATTATTATACAGTAAACCTAAAAAGTGGTCCATATGGTTAATTTTTTGTTAGATTTAGCGTAAAAAAACCTAAAAATCCTTCTATGTGGTAAGTCATTTTATTAGTTTAGTTTAATAAAATGACTAACTTCTATTCAAATAATAAATGCAAAACTTACATTTTGAAAGTTAAATTATTGTTATAATTAGTTTCTGTTCATATTGTAACAAAATTCAAGGATGAAAAATTACTTTAAGAAGTACCATCAAGTAAAAATAGTTATAAATTTGTTTAAAAATTGACACAATTTAGAGACGTTCAATCATTCATGTATACATTTTTTACATAGAGGCATCCGCCATATCTATCAAATTGTAGATATAAACCTCTAATTAGAAGGGCATGTTTTTGAAAATATACCCTACATAAAATTGAAAACTTTGAACTACATAAAATTCTAAAGATTAAAATCCTTACATGAATATTTAGCGATAGTTATCAAACAAATCTTTCAATTCATTAATCATTAATACTATGCCGACCTAATTGATCCTACCGACTTAATTTTTTACAATAAATTTGTATCCCGTTGCATTGTGCGTATATATATATATATATATATATATATATATATATATATATATATATATATATATATATATATATATATATATATACCGTAAAAAACAGAGATCGTTTATGATATTTTGAAACAACATGACAATTCTATAAAACTGTTTCTTTAAGTTGCCATTAGGCAGGGTCCAGTGTTATAGTTTAATGAAAAGGGACCAATTTTGTAATTATTCTATAAAATAGTGACACAATAAAGTAAATCAAGCACATTTTCCTAAATGTGCCTGATAAATAGTAATAGTTCTATAATAGACCATTCTTCCTTTTCCCGTTAACTTTTTCATTTGCAAACCACATGCACAAAAATAGACCGACTTTTTGGAGAGATTAAACACTTGGAGGAATTAGGACAAAGTGTTTTTTGTGAAAATTGTTATCTGTTTACAAGCAATGTTGCAGAACTCGCTATTTGGTATATGGTCGGTCAAGTAGGCAGTAGCGAGTACTTGACTTAGGTGGGGAGTAGGGGTATAAATGAGTCGAGCTACTCGGGATCGACTCGTCAAAAACTCGACTCGAGCTCGAGTTAAACGAGCCTGAGCCGAGCTCGAGCCTTGTTTTCAGGCTCGTTTACTAAACGAGCTCGAGCCCGAGCCTCAGTATCGAGCTCGATTTAGGCTCACGAGCCTAAACGAGCCGGTATATTTTTATATAATAAATCTTTTATTTTTTACTTTATATATTAATTTATCAATAAACACTAATTTATTTATCAATAAATATTAAACGAGCCGAGCTCGAGCATTTGAAATTTTAAATGAGCCGAGCTCGAGCTCGAGCCACGTGAATTTAAACGAGCCGAGCTCGAGCCCTATGAACGAGCTCGAGTTCGGCTCGGCACATTTACACCCCTAGTGGGGAGTACTTGGAGTGTACTCAAATAGGATAAAATGTAAAACATTTGATTTTAGGAAAGTTTAATATATGACAAATATCATAATGTGATCAAATTCATAACAAAATAGTCAAATAACAATAAAAATGCATTTGTTCAAATGTTAAACTAGTTCAAATAATAAACATTTTAATCTTAAAAGTCTTGAAGATAATAGAGAGTGAGGGGGGGAGGACATATGTGGTATGTGCAATGTTTTAAAACCCGGGTTAACCCGACGGTTGAAACAAAAAATTAGAATTTGGCTTTATAAACTTGGTTAAAGAGTTCAAGACTCAAACTTTTAAGATTAGTCCACCATTTGTTCATCAAATTTAGTAAATTTTTCTTACAAAAAAGTTGACAAAATATGTTTTTTGGTATCAAAAAGATGAAATTACATTGTTTATGTTTTATAAATATATAATTATGCTGAAAAATATAAAATATATGAGAATTGTAAAAACCGGGTTGACCCGTGACCCGGTCATCACATTGGGTCAACTAAAAATCCGGGTTTTAAAACATTTGGAATGTGTATCTCGTATACTTACTTTTATTTTAGGGTTAGAATGTTAGAATCTAAAGAATATACGTATGGAGTCCATATGATATCATTAAATTAAATGAATATGAGTGATAAATAGTGTCTAACACAATATAATTTATGAGTCTCCATGTGAAAATTTGGTTTATTCATGGGTATTAATTCTCGTACATCTTGAATAGGAGATATGGTGTTATAACGTTAACAATCAGTCACTTGGTCTTTTTAATAACCGCAATTTAAACAGGATAATTTTTTTTTCGGTAATCGGTATTTGGAAAATAGGTTTTAACTATCCCCAAACCGATGGTTCACAAGTGTTTCTTACTTCTTAGGTTTTGCGTATACTAGTTTCTTAGACAGATTTTTGTATCGGTTTTTCGACCGCTTTAAAGCGGTTTTTTTGCTCATTATGGGAATTCAAGAATATGAAAGATGAATCAAGTTGATTTGTTATCAATCAAGGATTAAAAGTTGATTTCTACTAGTTCATACCACAAAAGATTACAAACAAACACCAAACTAAAGTAAAAGGAAAATCAACCGGCAAATTAAAGAAACTAGCGATTGAATTTTTTTGTTACAACTCGCTGGATTTCATTTTCGATTATTGAAATTCATCTTCTCATAGTAACGAATCGAGAGAAGAGATAAAGAGAGCTGAACCTCGTCTTTCCCCCACGAGTTTTTGCAGCGGTGGGGGTAGGCTTCACCCGTTCCCTTTTCTGTCACCGGCATCAAATCTTCCCGTATATTCTTCTTCATCTTGCCACTATTAACATCACCAATGCCGTTGATCTGATATTCCAAAAACGAGATTGATCTCTTCGTAGATTCTAGATATAAAAATAAGAGGGTTTGAGAAATGAGTGTGGTTTCTGGGTGTGGGCATGTTAAAAATGAGTATGGTCTGTGAAATTATGAGTGTTTCCTTTTTGTATTTAGTTAAACTAGTGGGGACCCGTGCTATGTAGCACGGGTTCGGGCAGGTCATTAATCATCTTATATGTTTTTATGACTATGTAATTTTTAAAGCAAGGATTGGTATCGAATAATAATTCAAGCTCAAAACCCATGACACCATCAATTATGACTATTACTAAGGAATAAGTGCAAAAAAAAAGAGCGTACTCTGCCGAATAATAGCAATGTCATAGTTGGGTTGATTTTTAAAAATAGACACATTTCAAAACTCAAAAAGAAACATGAAAGTGAAATGTTGTAGCTGTTTCCCTCTCGACTTTGGATCTTAGCACCCAAAAAGTTTGTCGTAACAAAAAGTAACAAAAGTCGGATGCTAAAAAAAATTAAACTACATTGCCATTTATGGAAATTACCAGTACACATCCAAGCATCCATAACCCAAACGTCTTGGCGCCAGCTCGAAGGATTAAGAAAGAAGCGTACAACTGCTAAAGCAATGAGAAGGTCAAACTTGCGTCCATGTTCTTCCGATTGATCCTAAGCAATCACTTTGTGGAAAAGGAAGTGATCGAGCGACGACAACCAGGAGGTGGGCTTCGAAGCAGCCATCCTTTGAAGAAAGCGGTCAGTGTAGTAACACACATGTTCATGTTTCTTTTCTTCCACCAATTGCTGTTTTTATCAGATTCTTTACAGTTGTTGGACTAATTAGCCTTTCTTAGTAATCCTCACGTATTTCTAATACGTAATTTCCACTGTTCTCTAATGTAAGGCTTTTTACTACACTCTCTAGCCTTTCTGATTTATGATTATCTTATTTTCTTTTTGTTTTCGGTTTGGGTGTTGTATTATTGCTTATGCCACTGTGAATTCTGCTTTGGTGACCTGGCCAGATACGTAGACCATATATTCAACAGGAAGAAATGGACTCCCACTTGCAAAAATGGCTCAACCCTATAATAAATAACACAAATATACAAGATTAAAAATTAAACACAAGTCAATAATATTGATTGATAGGTAGACGGATATGGGTCATACCACGTGTAAGCTTGCTGAGCAGTACATTCAGATTGTGAAGTTGGGTTGGAAAGAGCAAGAATAATAGGTTTCTACAAAATTCAGTGGTTTTGTAAAGTTTTTGTTTTTTTATTATTTTTTATTGATTAGGAAAATGGTTAGGGAGAATGAACTTACTTCGTTAAAAGACGACATTGTTTCGATAATTTCTTTCGTAAATGTCTGCCCTGCCCCTGATGATCCGATCAACACCGTTGGCCTTACTGACTGTTGACACAAGAAGCGCGGTGAGCATCAATTTGGATTATATTTTATAGATGATGGGTCAAGTGGTAGAAGGGATTTATGCAATAAATAGCAATGTACTTTTTATGATTTGATGATTTGTTTATTAGTGTACTACATTCACTTCTTCCTATTACATAATTGTACTTTCAAAAAAGACAAAGCAATTTTCACTGCTATGAGAAGAAAAGAAATTGAAAGTACAATACCATAATTGGATAGATTTTTCAAAGTTGCCTTGATGAAAAAAAATTGAAAGTACAATGTTGTAATAAAATGAAATGAAAGTGGGATGGTATAATACAACAATATATGAAAGTACATAGCTACTTCTTGCATTTAGACCAATGGAGGTTAACTGCAAGAAATAGCAATGTACTTTCAAACCAAAGCATACTGAAATGTTTTCAGCCTCCTAAATTGATCTATATAAAAAAGTTGGATCTTTGTTTTAATAATAGTTTCTCATCATTAATTATATGAAATTCAAAAATGGACAAAGATAATAAGTTTTTCCACTCATTGACGGCATCCAAGAAGTCATTAACAGGTTCATGGTCATGGGCCCATGGCTTCTTGAAATGCTGAAATGAATCCAGGCGGGATTTAACAATCAAACCCTACAAAATTAAGAAAAGAAAATACAAACGATTATGTTTATGCAAGTAAAAAGACAAATACAAAATGATAAAATCTTTTGAAATCCATTACCTTCCGGTCCACAAGCCAAACCTTCTTGCGAGTCTCTTTTAATGGAACATTTGTCTGCATAATTTTATAAAACATTCATCACTGGGTGATTTATACAGAAAGTTATTAACATTTTTAGATAATTTCCATATTTTTAACCTGTTTTGAAATCTCAAGAGCTATGAGTTCAACAATGCCTGTGGCAGCCTGTGTAAACAAAAAGCTAAAATTAAGAACAAAAACCTAAAATTAAGAAACGAAAAAAATAATAATAATAAATAAAAACAATAATAATTCCGCGAATTCAACGGCCACCAGAGCATTCACCTCGTTACCAACGTTATGCAGCGAAACACTGACGTTTCTCTCCGGTCAACCATTAGCGTTCACCACAGCTACCATTATAGGACATCTCGACGATAACTTCAAGGACTGCGATTGCGTCCTGGAAACCCCGGAAATGGAGTTCTTCTACAAAATCAAATCGATAACCACATTACAAACAATCAATTCATAAGAAATGTTGATCTATACTTCCAAACGCACTATGTTCAGATTAGTCGATTCCAGTCTAGAATCGCGAATTCTCTTTTTTGGACCGGTTTAGCCAACTCATAGAAAGAACAACCCTAATTATTGATTGAATACGATAAAAACCATAGAGTTAAGAGTAAACCTTTGTCATGTAATCTATATCCTGAACTTGCTTTAGGCTTCGTCGATTGCAGTAAAGAGAGAAGGAAAGAGCTCAATGGCTTCTGGTTCTAGTTTATCGACCAAATTAACTTGGAACGCCATCATTGTCCACCCTAAGGAATCCGTTTTTGCAGGCTTTATCAACGAATGAATAACCTAATTACCAAATACTGAAAGAGGACAAAGTCGGAGAGGGATGGCGGTGCACAGGTTGAAAGAGGTGATCGGTAGGAGGACAATAGAGATTTGTGCCTCTCTTCTTCTTGAGGGAGAATCGAAAATACATTGCAGGGGAGATGGAAGTCGTGTGGAAGACATGTGAGATTGGGAACGAAAAGCAAGAGGCGGTGCAGTATATTCTTCAAACGACAGATGTCGCCAAACAAAGAAACGTGGCAAGGGAGAGAAGAAAGTCACCTGTTTTATTTCCTCATTAATTGTCCAAGGAGAAGAACGTTTATATATAACGAAAAAAAACCGGATCCAAAAAAACCCCACGCACAAAAAACGTACACAAACAACCAAAATATTACGGGTTTTAATAATATAGTATAATTATCCCGAAATGGTTTCTAGGTTTGGTGTAGTTTATGCAAGGAAAAAATGGGTTTGGTCTAATTTAAGCAAGTAAAAAAATAGTTTTTTAAATAGGTTAATCAAAAATCAATTTTTAGAAAACTGGTTTTTTTATAACTGAACCAGTTAGATCCGTTTTGATATTTTCGTCAAAAAAGCTGAAAAAAACCAATATTAACCGAAACCAATTCTGAAATAATTGAAACCGGTTTTTTCTAAATCGATTTTTTTTTTTCTAAAAATTGGTTTTCAAAAAACTCGGTGTTTTGTGCACCTCTAATTAGACGCCGGCCCGATGTAAAATGTTATAAAACTGTTCACCATGGATTAAAGAAAATGAAAGCTTAGATTAGAAAGACTAAAAAGTGTATCGGTGCTAGAAATATCGGGTGAAGAGATGACCGAGATAACTAACATGGATCTTAGACTAATGTAATAATAGTGGGCTGAAAAATTAAAATAAAATCATACGTAATGGGCTAAATCAAAATTATCAAACTATATTCCTGATGTGAAAAGTCCCGTATAAACGATTTCAAGTTATGATTTAATTTAAAACTAGTTTTCTCCCGTGCTACGCACGGGTCCGGGGAAATGTATTGATATTGAATACGAAAGCACTTTTTCCCTTATCTTGCTAGTATTGGTAAAAAAATATAACAATGTTGCTTCATGCGTCAAAAAACACAAGTAAGTTGCTGTTATAGGTAAAAAAATAGTAAATTGTCTATATTGGTAAAAAAGGTAAAGTCCATTGCTATTCTCAGCAATTATGTTAATAAATAAACGCAAATAAAAGATGGAAAGAATGTTCATACTGGCTGTCCTGCACAACCAAGTGCAATGCCACCACATAATTTAACATTGTTTGTCTTTTTCCCTCTGCTTTGACTTGTTCTTTTATGCGATTAACCCTTCAAAAAAAGATAATATATAAAAAGACATTTTCCAATTATATAATGAAATATCTATAAAAAACAGAATAGGTTGAAGAATAAGATACCTACAAACAAAAATGGAACACCACATGCCACCCAAGATAAGTGCAAGATAGATATTGAAGAGGCCTTTTGCTCCTCACCTCCGGCACAAAATCCTACAAATAGATATAAAAGTAAATTACAAAATAGTCCCTGTTCCATCCAATATAAAATTTTCTAGCATAACTCGTCCTTTTGTTTACATTTATTTCACCTCAATGTACCACTTACCCCCAATTTTAAATAAGAGAACAACAGTTGACACATTCTAACACAACATTGACAACGCTATCGTCACACGCGTCAAAAACAATTTATAACCCACTTTTACTATGTAGATAGGGCAAGCGGGGTCGAGTCCAAGGATTTAGTGGTTAACTTGTAATGAGTTGTAAAGTAGAATTTTAACGGTGATGGTAAAAATATTGAGATTGTAACTTGAGATTAAAGAAAGAATTACTTCCGGTTTAGTTATCAACAATTAGTTTCACATGTATTATTACAATGATTCCGATATAATTACTTTAACGTAATTACAGTTTACTGACAATTACTATTACATAGGTAAATACATAACATGTTGAATCAATTATTTGTCTTTGTCTATCAATTATGTAGATTAGGCACAAACAATGGTATAGCAATATTATGTTTTATCTAGATGATAGTAACGTTACAATTTCTTAGCATATTAAGTGGGCACAAAGTATATTAACTGATTATCCGTCTTAGCTCGTTGATTTAAGTGAGATAGGCACGAATAATACGTGGGTAATACCATGTCTTGAGAATATGATAATAAGTAGAAGTAAACACAAATGATTCACTAATTGTATTCAAAGAGATAGGAATTTAAGAATTACAATAGTAAAACACTTGTCGGAATCAAAGTAAAAACATGCTATACTAAGAGTTGGATAACATTACCGGAAGTAATCTGAAGAGATTAGCCTTCCATTCGTGTGATGATCGTAGAGATGGTCTTGGTGTTCCTTGACATGTGACTTGATGCGGTTATCTTCCAAATTATCTTGAATTACAACAAGAATTACCACCGAGAGGGATGATATTTTGATTCTAAACAACTAACTAAGAGATGTTTCAAGCTATTCTAACTGATAGAGAGTGTTTGAGTATCCTTATTACAAATAGAGTGAATTGGTGTGTAAATCCGTGCATAGAAGACCTCTATTTATACTGGCTGAGCACAGGGCTCGCGCCGCGACCAAGGGTCCCGTCGCGACGCGAGGGTGCGTCGATCGTTGCTTTTGGTCGGCCACTGGTCTGGCTAGTGCGGTTGTTGGTAGTCTCGCGTTCATGGAGTTGGTGGTCTCGCGTTCATGGAGTAGGTGGTCGCGTCCAAGCTCTTCGCGTCGCGACCATGGTCTCCGTCGCGGCGCGATTGCTGTAGATTTTTGGTCTTCTGTCTTGATTTTCTTCACGTCGCGACACAGGGTCTTCACGTCGCGAGTGCTGTATATTTTACGTGTATTTCGCCTTTTTACTCTTCGGTTTTGAGCATCACTTCCTCGGGTTTGTTCTTTTATAGTTCTTGGGTCTTGTTCCTGAAAATAAACCATAAATGTTAACACACAAATCCCTCTTATTGTCCTCACACCAGCAGCTCCGGAGAACTCTGTTCAAGTTAAACATGAATCGTAATTCATGTTCAGCCACCTGTTAATATAAGCCTGTTTTGATGTTGAGCTTATCAGGATTTCCTATGGTGAAAACCATAGTTCTGGCAGATTTGCATCTGCAACACAGCAGTGGGCTGTGATGTGCAGTGTATGAAAAATGAGATATTCTCTCGTTTAGCTTGCAATTTTGTGAGGATGTCTGGGGACGGTAGACAAATTAATCATAATTCTATTGAGAGAATTGATGATATCTTAATAGGATTTCCCCGTGAATTGTGAGATGTTTTCTATGTGAAAACAAATGGCTGGCTTGGGTTAGTAATGACCCGACAGTAGATCTATTATCACCGCCAGACTGTTGGGAGTCTGTGGTGTGCATCAGGAGCTGCCGTTGGAATGTGAGCTTTTGCCTTTTTGTTGTGAAAACATGCATTCTTATAAAATGTGATTGTTTGGTTTTAACAGATGAGGTAGGTTAGACGGGTCTGTCTGAACCATATCTGTTATGAAGAAGCATTTTGCATGTTTTAAGGCGGTTTCTAGATTCTTTTATTTTGCACAAAAATATAGTTTTTGCGTGCCTCTGAGCATATTTATGCGATAAAATAGTCTTTAAATGATAGTGTTTTATTATAAAAATAAAACACTATCAAAATACTACACACTTGAGGTTTGCTTGTCCTCAAGCAAAATTGAGTTTTTCGCAAAAATAATATTTTTTTTTTTTTTTTTTTAAAACGGTCGATCATTTGATACATTGGTCGCTGAACTGACTGCCAGCATGTTAGATCGCTTTCTGTAATATAATCAACAACACAAACAAACGTCATTCTGAACAATCACAAAATAAATTCACACCACACAATAGTTAAATTCAAACCAACAGTAAATAAAACGCAATAGTATCTAAAAGTTCACACCAACTTGAAATTAAAAAGATAAAACTCACTCATCATCCTCATCATCGTAATGGGTCCCCGATGGCCCCGCCCCGTCTCCTGTAGGATGGCGGATTCCATGACCAACTTCTTCCACCAGCAGGGATTCCAGCCACAGTATCCCCGGCAACGGCGCCATTTTGACAACGCTATCGTCACACGCGTCAAAAACAATTTATAACCCACTTTTACTATGTAGATAGGGCAAGCGGGGTCGAGTCCAAGGATTTAGTGGTTAACTTGTAATGAGTTGTAAAGTAGAATTTTAACGGTGATGGTAAAAATATTGAGATTGTAACTTGAGATTAAAGAAAGAATTACTTCCGGTTTAGTTATCAACAATTAGTTTCACATGTATTATTACAATGATTCCGATATAATTACTTTAACGTAATTACAGTTTACTGACAATTACTATTACATAGGTAAATACATAACATGTTGAATCAATTATTTGTCTTTGTCTATCAATTATGTAGATTAGGCACAAACAATGGTATAGCAATATTATGTTTTATCTAGATGATAGTAACGTTACAATTTCTTAGCATATTAAGTGGGCACAAAGTATATTAACTGATTATCCGTCTTAGCTCGTTGATTTAAGTGAGATAGGCACGAATAATACGTGGGTAATACCATGTCTTGAGAATATGATAATAAGTAGAAGTAAACACAAATGATTCACTAATTGTATTCAAAGAGATAGGAATTTAAGAATTACAATAGTAAAACACTTGTCGGAATCAAAGTAAAAACATGCTATACTAAGAGTTGGATAACATTACCGGAAGTAATCTGAAGAGATTAGCCTTCCATTCGTGTGATGATCGTAGAGATGGTCTTGGTGTTCCTTGACATGTGACTTGATGCGGTTATCTTCCAAATTATCTTGAATTACAACAAGAATTACCACCGAGAGGGATGATATTTTGATTCTAAACAACTAACTAAGAGATGTTTCAAGCTATTCTAACTGATAGAGAGTGTTTGAGTATCCTTATTACAAATAGAGTGAATTGGTGTGTAAATCCGTGCATAGAAGACCTCTATTTATACTGGCTGAGAACAGGGCTCGCGCCGCGACCAAGGGTCCCGTCGCGACGCGAGGGTGCGTCGATCGTTGCTTTTGGTCGGCCACTGGTCTGGCTAGTGCGGTTGTTGGTAGTCTCGCGTTCATGGAGTTGGTGGTCTCGCGTTCATGGAGTAGGTGGTCGCGTCCAAGCTCTTCGCGTCGCGACCATGGTCTCCGTCGCGGCGCGATTGCTGTAGATTTTTGGTCTTCTGTCTTGATTTTCTTCACGTCGCGACACAGGGTCTTCACGTCGCGAGTGCTGTATATTTTACGTGTATTTCGCCTTTTTACTCTTCGGTTTTGAGCATCACTTCCTCGGGTTTGTTCTTTTATAGTTCTTGGGTCTTGTTCCTGAAAATAAACCATAAATGTTAACACACAAATCCCTCTTATTGTCCTCACACCAGCAGCTCCGGAGAACTCTGTTCAAGTTAAACATGAATCGTAATTCATGTTCAGCCACCTGTTAATATAAGCCTGTTTTGATGTTGAGCTTATCAGGATTTCCTATGGTGAAAACCATAGTTCTGGCAGATTTGCATCTGCAACACAGCAGTGGGCTGTGATGTGCAGTGTATGAAAAATGAGATATTCTCTCGTTTAGCTTGCAATTTTGTGAGGATGTCTGGGGACGGTAGACAAATTAATCATAATTCTATTGAGAGAATTGATGATATCTTAATAGGATTTCCCCGTGAATTGTGAGATGTTTTCTATGTGAAAACAAATGGCTGGCTTGGGTTAGTAATGACCCGACAGTAGATCTATTATCACCGCCAGACTGTTGGGAGTCTGTGGTGTGCATCAGGAGCTGCCGTTGGAATGTGAGCTTTTGCCTTTTTGTTGTGAAAACATGCATTCTTATAAAATGTGATTGTTTGGTTTTAACAGATGAGGTAGGTTAGACGGGTCTGTCTGAACCATATCTGTTATGAAGAAGCATTTTGCATGTTTTAAGGCGGTTTCTAGATTCTTTTATTTTGCACAAAAATATAGTTTTTGCGTGCCTCTGAGCATATTTATGCGATAAAATAGTCTTTAAATGATAGTGTTTTATTATAAAAATAAAACACTATCAAACATACATTCATTATCATCCATGAAAGACACATCCAAAGGCCAGCCTTGTTTAAAATGATTGCAAACACATGCTACTCTTCCTATTTCATACACACATGAGTGTTTCCCTCTTCACCATTTCTGCACTTTTACATCAAACACACACACACATACACACACGAACCCAATACCTTGCCGTTGAAGAGAAGACTGTTATCAGAAACTTGTTGGCTAGGAGTGACTTGGAGACCGCTCACGAGGCGAGAGGTTGGTGCCTTCAGTACATGCTATTTAACAAAGTAATTTTGAAAAGTAACATTAGTAACGGATTTAAATTAATTTATTATAATTTCTGTCTAGTATTATATTCAAACCTCCATTTTCATTGCTTCCATGACTAACATGGGTTGACCCTCTTCGACCTTCATTCCATTCTTGACCAGAACCTTGACTACAGACTACAGGACCAGCCATGGGGGCCACCACTGTTTCATCTCTTTGAGCCAAACCTAAGAATTTGGAAGGATCATATGGACTTTGAGAGGATTTAATCCTTTTGTTTCTAAAACATTTAAAAGTTCAGGTCTAAACCAATATAATTCAAGAAACACCAATCTTACATTCTAATCAATAGATCATGTGATTGCAGCCAATTGATGCAGCAATGTACAAACCAATATATAGTCAATTTGAATGATGAACTTTGTAAACTCGTACGCGATTCTGCTCCATACTAATTTGCAACCAATAAGTTACCAAATATTGCAGGATTAAAGATAAAGTGAAAAAATATAGAAAAGCACAACGTATTTTCACCATTTAATTGATTTAGCCACTATTTTTTTATAGTAATTAAACCATTATACTTTTTTTTTTTTTGACAATTTACAAAACCATGTTTCCTGAAAAGGTTAAACCACAAAGAAGCACAACATACTTTCACCATTTTATAGATTTAACCACTGAACTGTTATTATAATAATCCTAAAAAGTAATACTTGTGTGTTTAGATTGATAAAACGGTGAAAATACTATGCTTTCTCTATATTTTACATTGATAAAACGGTGAAAATACTATGCTTTTAACAGTAAAAAGAAGTATAATGGTTTAAATTTAATGCTACAAAAACTGGTCAAGTGGCAAAACTGATAAAAAATGGTTTAGCTACCATATAAAATTTTCTAATATAAAACCATTATACTTCTTTTCACCGTTTAAAAAAAATCCCAGATACACGGTTTTGGTTCAAAACATAAGATATAGTGAAACCATAATATTTTCACCATTTTATCAATTCAAAAACTAAAGTATCAACAAAGCCAAAGAACATGATATGTCAACAAATTTACCCACCTAAATGAGTCACCAGTCGTAGGTCACTTGTCCTTGGAGTTGTACCATCCTGAAACCAATCAGCCAATAATGATTAACTAACCACATAAATCTTGAAATCAATATTAAGGGTCTTGAAAGAAGTTCCCAAGTGAATAGAAAAACTAAATTGAAACAAAATATGCAAAACAATCAAACCCACATGTAAAATAACAAAAAATTCAATAAACACACGCAAAGGATTGAACAAAACCTCTGTATCAATGGGGCAGTTGATGTATATCGTTCTCTCTGTGTCACAATTTTGGTTTCAGAGACAGAAAAATAGTGTGTCGCGATTCCTAGTTTGGTGCCAGAGAAAAAGATATTTCAGTCAAAATAAATTCCATATACATTAAAATTAAGAGAACCAATAGATTCGAGTTGAAAGACATCTAAATGTAGCAATACCCATGAAACAATAGATATAAAGAAAATACTATAACAAACAGGAAGAAAAGAAGAACCTGACTCTTCTTACTATCCAATGATGCCATAAATCTGAAAGGAGACTGATCTGAAACCACACCAACAATATGAGCATTCAGGGCAATTGAAGTCGATCTGGAACGTGAAAGGAAAACATACCAGTAAGCATTTGATGATTTCCAAGGTAACATGTTTTTGAACTGGTTGTTGGCACTAACACCTCAACCACCACAATTTCCTTCTATAAGCTTAGTTTTAAGTATATTATCAAAAAGCTTCCGTTAAAGTCTCACAAATCCAGACCCTTCAAAAGCCGAGTTATGCCACAGATTTTCAAGTACAGACCTAAAGATTGACAACTTTTGATTGAAATTATATACAATCTTTTATGTTCTATAACAAAATATTATTTCAAAATATAATTATAGTAACTTACTTAAACTCGGTCCATGGCAGAATTTGGTGGGAAAAACCTTCTGCAAGAACGAACAATATAAGTGACGGTCTGAAAATGTCTTCGTCTTATCCTCCATCCCTCTGGTCCTGTATTTCTCTGTAGCATATTTGAAATAAAAAAAATTCACAATTACCATAAAAAATCATACATTGTATCAGAACTTTGGAAAGTAAGTGTAAGATCAAGTTTGTAATACACAGAAATCCATTTTCAGTTTACATATACATTTGAATAATAAAATTTGATGCAATGGAATTAATAGTCTTCGGTATGAAATTTCATCGAGTGTATGGTATGCAGCCACAAAATGGCAGATCAATAAAATTAAAATATCCATGGAAACAGCCCAAAGTGGCCATTAAAATGACCAAGTTAGAACCCTTTTTAAACTTATTTTGTAATATAAAAATTAAACAGCCCGAATATCAAAATGAAATAGCCCAATTTTACCTTATTCTGTAACGCCAAAGATGAAATATGCATGTGAAATTCAACTACAAGACCTGTAAACACACACGCACATAGATTTAATCGCATACACAATGATTGAGAGTGAGAGATTTGGTTAGGTTATAGAGAATTTAATCGGTATTAGGTATAAAGAATGAAAAATGGGGTAACATCGTCAATAAGGGAGGGTATTTTGAGTGTGTGTGAGAGAGAGAGAGATTGATTAATGTAATGAAGATTAGAAGATGGAAACGTACTCTTTTGAGGTTGTAAATTGATGAACTCATCCGTACCTTCAAGTTGATGTTGCTATTCCCCAATTAATCCCACCTGCAACCAAAGATGAAAATCAAAAAGTTAACTGGGTATATAATTGAAGACATATAACTGGGTATAAAATTGAAGACATATACAAACCTAGTACATAGTTCCAAAGCCAGATACACACACCTGAACATTAATTTTAGGACACGATGCTGGAGAAAAAAAGGGTATGCGACCGAGAAGAAGATGGTCTGCTACGTAGAATTAGGGTAAATCGATTGAGAGAAAATCTTTTAGTTAAACACACAAATGAAACAGAGCACGCTGTAGATTTTAAAACAATAACCCAATCGAATATCAAAAAGGTACCTGATTTGACTGGACCGGAGAAGGTCCACAATGGTGGTTAACACTTAACAGAGAACACACGGGTAGGGGTGGGGTGGCTAGCAGCAGCGTATAGGGAGGTGTTGGTGGTCAAGACAGAAGACGCCACAGAGCAGGGGGCGGTGGTCGTGGTCAGCTGTTACGTATATGGTGGCGGTGGTAAATGGCTGTATATAGGAGGATGGTGGTGGTGGTCAGTGGCGGTATATAGGAGGATGGTGGCGGTGTGTGATTCATGATTGTAATGAGGAAGAGAAGAACGAAGGCGGTAGTTTAGTGCCTGGTTCCATGAACAGAGGTTTTCTTGAGAGATTTTTGAGAGAGGAGAGTCGGATACAGACGTGGACGAAGGAATAGGTACGCGAGACTCCTGTTGGAACGTCTCAATCAGGAACAGGCCTAAAGAAGAGCACGAGCAAGGGGTGCAAATGAGCCGAGCCGGCTCGTGAGCTACCCGGGACCGGCTCGATAAAAGCTCGGCTCGAGACCGATTTTAAACGAGCCCAAGCCGATCCCGAGCTTAAATATAAGGCTCGTTTATTAAACGAGCCCGAGCGAGCCTATGTCACCAAGTTTCATTAGGCTCGCGAGCCCTAAACGAGCATATATATATATATATATATATATATATATATATATATATTCCTACATTAGAGTAAACGAGCTTGTTAAGAATTAAACGAGCTGAGCTCGAGCCCGAACCGAGCCTGTGTATTTCTTAACGAGCCCGAGCCGAGCTTAGGTCCATAAAGCTCGTAACGAGCCGAGCCCTATATATTTCTTAACGAGCCCGAGCCGAGCTTGGTCAGGCTCGGGCTCGGCTCAGCTCGTTTGCACCTCTAAGAGCACCCCACTGAAAATCCTCAACCCCCCTCCCCCCATTTCTTCTAGAAACTGGTTAGTAACATCTCGTGCCTTGATGCAGGATATGTAAACAAAATTTGTAAAAATAAAAAAACTAATAAAAATTAGAAAAAATTTAAAAAGCTTAAAAAAATTATATGGAGGATAATCTATATCTATAGATAGTACATACTAATAAACTAAGCCCTTTTAATGCCACTTGGCATGTCTAAGAAGCTAGAATGCCAAATGACAATCTTTTAAAATTCAACCAATAATTTCTCATTTAATCGGATATATCAATTTAATACCCCAATCTCGGAAGCCATTAACAACATCCCTTTTATATAGCCATTTTCGAATCTATGCATACTAATAAACAAAGCATTTTAGTGTCACGTGGTATCCTTTTAAGGCTTTTATTCCACATGACATTCTAAGCTTAATTCAATCTAAATTCAAAATAATTCCTAATAATTCCAATAAATAAATCGTGGCATTCAATTTAAATTCAAAATAAATCAGGTTTATCATCTAAATTCAAAATAAATTCAACCCTAAAGTATAGGTGGTCTATCCTTTTTATATTAACCTTTTCATTAGACTCATCCGGAAAATCACAATCAATCTAAATATATGAGATAACATTTAAACTTAAATTGTTTCTTACTTATCCAGTTCAAATTGTTTCGCTTAATTTCATGTAATAGGTGGTACAATTTAGATTAAATTAATTTAACGTTATTTAAAAATATAATCTAAAACGTTGAAAGGTCTTTGCCTAAAACAATAAATAATCATAAGTGTTTAAATTCTGCAACTACAGTCGACCGAAATACAATAATTTAATTAGGTAGATGTTAAATGATTTTAAGTAGATTTTTTTTTGAAAATACGATTGTGTATCCTCATTCCTTTTCTTCAAGACCGTTATATGAAAAGAAAATTCCAATCAAGTGTTTAACTAATTAATACCAATGATAATTACTTAATTTGAGAATTAGTTATTACAATATAATATTTTTTTAATATATTTTGTTATACTTATATATGATATTACATTGACTAAAACCAACTAAATTGATGTTATTACACAAAGTATCAAAATAAATAAAACTCACGGACAACAATTTCATCATTTATTCACTAATAGTATCGTAATTTGAAAAAATAATTTTTTTCGAAATCTTTTTAGATGATATGGAAAAGTTCATTTTCTTTTACTTCAAAGTCTGCTTATAGGACATTTTTCTGGAAAAATTAGCATTGAACATTGCAAAAAAGTTCATTAATAGCACTGCATTTTGAAAAAAAAAATGTTTCTAAATCTTTTTAGATGATTCAGAAAAGTTTCATTTCTTTTACATTGGTTTTAACATTGAACTTTGCCAAAAAGTTTATTAATAGCATCGTACTTGAAAAAATGATTTTTTTCGAAATATTTTTAGATGATATGGAAAATCTTCATTTTTTTACATTAAAGTTTGCTTATAGGACATTTTTCTGGAAAAATTAGCATCGAACATTGCAAAAAAATTTATTAATAGCATCTTACTTTGAAAAATGTATTTCTTTAAAATCGTTTTAGACGATCTTGAAAATTTATATTTCTTTTGAATAAATCTTATTTATAGGACATTTTACTAGAAAAAAGTATTGATTTTAGCATTGAACTTTGCAAAAAAGTTCATTAATAGCATTCTAATTTTAAATAAAATATTTTTTTTGATATATAAGTTTTTTTATTTGTCAACCGTGTAACACATGGGTTTTGTAATCTAGTATATATATATATATATATATATATATATATATATATATATATATATATATATATATATATATATATATATATATATATGCCACGTGTTTTGAGATTAATTTATTATTAAATATGCATCCTTTTTCAAGATTGTGTTTTGAGATTAATTTATTATTTTGTAAGTTTATTAACGCGTCTAACTTAGATTCGTTCTGTCATTTGGTAAATCAACATGGTGCTTGATTTGATTTTTTCCAAGTTCTTAGTTTCATTGATTTTTTTAAAGATTGTGTTTTGAGATTAATTTATTATTTTTTAAGTTTATTAACGCGTCTAACTTAGATTCGTTCCGTCATTTGGTAAATCAACAAGGTGGCTTGATTTGATTTTTTTCCAAGTTCTTAGTTTCATTGATTTTCTTATTAGGTTTTCTATTGTATTTTTCTTCTTGATTTTTCATATTAAATGTTAACCGATATTTATTCACTTTTGAGCAGTTTTTAGTATATATACTTACAACTGAAATAGGGCACAGTCTGATTTGAACCAAAGAAAAATTAAAATTTTCTTGGTGGTCCTAAGTTATACTGTGATCCAATTGCAGATGTAGAAAGTAGAATTAACATTAAATAGTGCTTGATTTTTCAGAATGGCATCGTTGCATTAGATTATTCTCTTGTGAGTGTTTATCAAGTTTATATGCTTATCAATGGAGATGCTAACAGTATTATCTACTATGTTCTTCGTCCCCCTTAGTTTATGTTTCTATTAAGGTGGTGGGATATCAGGTTTCCTAATCCAAAATTTCCATGCTTTTGTGATATCATTAAGAAAGCAATTTCCATGCTTTTGTGATCTAAGCGTCATCATCATATTTATGATGTGATGACAATTTTAGAGCATTTCTCATATAAATAGAAGTGATCCTAATAATATATTGACCATTGCAGACCTTGATTAAGTTTTGGTCAACGATCTACTCAATAGTACCAAAACTCACTAAATACCTCAATATGGAACACATAAGGTGAATTAATAAAAGCATGGTGAACAAATATCATTTCATGAAATTAACCCTAGATTTGAAACTCTAAATTTTGTGTTTAGCTATAATATACAATAAAGCCATAAACTTTGTGTGGGGAATTGCCAACCGAGGCCTATAAGTGTTTGTAGAAATAGTGAATGTGCATATGGTAGTCATAGATGAAACATATGAACGCTACATTAGGGCAAATGAAGAAGAAATCAAGAAGTGAAAGGATGATGACAAAATGAATTGATGTCATCAATTATTCTGAAATTTTGAAACATGGATCGATAGAAAACATTTGGAGCCAACGTATGATGTCAATTCGTACCAATGAAGTGATTTTTTACTACAATAAAGTTTTCTATTTAACACTGACAATTTTAAAAAGAGAATTCACATACATACGTTGGACTTATCAGAGATATGACAATGCAAGCTTGATACATACAAAGATGAATAACCATTTTTATGAGAATATAATGACAAGCTAACCAATACCAAAGATATAACAATGCATTAAGCTTGATACATACATACATGAATAACCATTTTTATGAGAATATAATTACAATTTAACCATTTATGAAACATTGATCTTATACCGGATATTAAACCATCCAAACTCATTGATGAACCATGGTTAAATAACTAGAACTCACATACATATGTTGGACTTACTAAAGATATGACTATGCAATAAGCTTGATACATACGAGGATATAACCATTTCTGTGAGAATATAAATACAAGTTAACCATTCATCAAACATTGACCTTATACTAGAACATTAAGCCACTCAAACTTATTGATGCACTTACCATAATTTTTATGTATTTTAAGTTATCACCCATGTATTACATAAGTTTTCAACCTAGTATATTAATAAACTATCAAAGAGAAAAATTATAATATATAGAACCGTGGGGGTAACTCTGGATACATAAAAATAAAGAAACAATTGAAAAAGAAAATACAGGTTGAATTTGAAATATCTAAAATTTTCAAACCCATTAGTATTTTCGAGTGGTTTTGTAAATACGAGTTGCATTTTCGCACTTCGCTTTATAGAAAAAAACCGTATTTAGTTATATATAAAATTGCAATTTTGATTTGGGAATACGAAAAAAATGAATACCTATATGTTTTACAAACTATTTGAATGAAAAATAATATGTACAAAAATCTAAAAAAAATGTTTTATAACAAAAAAACTAATATGTAAAAATAAAAAAAGACAAAAAAGATGCATCAAAATTGATGTTAAAACGAAGAAAGCTTAAAAACGATGTATAAAATTAAAAGTATAAAAGTTGTAAAAAAAGAATTTCATCAAAAACAAAGTTGTAAAAAAATATACATAAAGAAAGTAATAAAACAAAATTTCTTACAAAATAAAATTTTGTGGGAAATTTATAGAAAAAATAGGACAAAACTTGTAAAAAAAGTTAAAGTTGGACCAAATTTGTGAAAGAAAAAGATGTTTGGACCAAAATCACAAAAGAAAACTAAAAGTTTGGCTAAAGTTGTAAAAAAGGGGGGATTAGAAAAGAGAAAATTGCAAATTTGGTCCCTGTGGTTTGCCAAAATTAGCAAGTTTGGTCCAAAATGGTTTTGACTAGCACCACAGGTCAAAAAACATTATTTTGTTACGAGTTGGTCCAACCCTTTAACCCCCGTCTATTCTCTTCTATTTAATACCCCATGTGCTACCCACGTGATGGTATTTCTGTCATTTTCTTTAGTAGTGTCTCTCTTTAAAACTGATACGAGCCATATCATCATATTCCCTCCCTCGCTTCTCTCCTCTAGCCCTAAAATAATTTCTTATCCTCTTCTCCAGCAAATCGACAATCGTTCTTTGTTTCTGTGGTCAAATCGCTATTCCACGAATGTCTTGGACTGATAATAACCCAGGTCGACGTTTCTGGGGATGCCCTAACCAGGTAAGTACTTAACATTTAGAGCTTCAGAAAGTGTATCCCGACTAATAAAGGGATTTTTTTTCTAATTAATTGATAGGGATCTACTTGTGGATTTATCAGATGGATTGATGATCCCATGTGTCAACGTTCTAAAGCTATAATACCTGGGTTGCTTAGATCGATCAACAGGCTCGAGAAATCTCTAGAAAAATCATAGGAACATGCCACAAAGCTGAAGTTGTACCTTTTATGTAGCTGGATCTTTTTTGCAAGTGTGTTGGTTCTGAAGCAGTAGGTTTAATGTGTTAGTGGTTGTTTATTGAAATATAATGGGGTAATGTGTAAAATGTATGATGCATTATGTTTTGTAACTGGAAGTCATGCTAATGATATAAAAGTATGTTATTTTTAATATACATTTTGTTCACATTGTTCTATAATATGTTGTGTAATATGGCAATTTAAAATGTTAAATCCTTTGAGTCTATTGAAAGAGGATGGCATAACTGAATAAGGAAATATTGTCATTAAGCATGTTCATTAAGTGTCAATCCAACAACATAACATTTAAATAAAAGAAACTTACAAACCATTAAGACAAATCAAGCAGGTTCATTAAGTGTGTATCCCATAACAAAATACCTTACAAATCATCATCCAAAAGACACATCAAAAGACAACATAGTTTGTCTAAACACTTAACTTAACATCTAGATTACACAACCTAATTGACACAAGCTCAAACTTAACATTAGTTCCCCCATAGACCCTTGCAACTCCTAGCATTGTGTCCTTTGACTTTACACTTGCTACACATGACCTTGACAAACTTCCTTGTTAACTTTCCACTACCACCTGGACCATGTACATGAATCTGCTCACCACCACGACTCTGCCTTCCACTTGTACCTTGATGTTGACTTGACTTTGAAGCCTCTCTTCCACATATTGTTTTCTTTTTTTCTTTGGTTTACCAGGCTGATTATGGTGTGGGGGAGGGTTGATTTTCATAGGGCAATCACTTACAGGCCACATTGTACGACCATTGATATGTTCTACCTTATATGAATATGGGCGGGTCATGCCATCTTCTTTGTCTTTACCTTTGCCTTTTCTTTTACTTTTTTCTACAGGGGTAGGTCCACCAACTTGGGTGTCATTGATTACAACAGTTCCCTTACATTTGGTCGTCAACCTTTTTAAATCATTTTTCACAAAGAATATATTATTCATTGTTTCTAATGCATGCAGTTCGATTCTCTCTTTCAACTCATGTTTGCTTTTGTATTTTTGGCCAATGTGAAATCTAACTTTATGTACCTCCCCTAATGAACACTGTTGCTCCTTTCCTAGGTGTTTGAGTACAACCCTTCTTTTCTTATCTAGATCAGAATATTCATCTAAAGAATCCCATTCATCATTTTGAATAACATCCAGTTCCTGAGAATCCTTATCAATATCAAGTACATCTCTTGTGTTATTTTCAAAGAACTCCGCATCACTATCAATACTCATATGAAAATCCCTCATATCCACTTCTACATCTGGTATAAGATTATTTTCATCAACCCAATAGTCATTATCGTCACTATCATCACTATCATCACCAATATCTAAGTCACTTCCCTTCTCCTTGTCAGCCTCGATATGAAAATTGATTCCATCCAGCCGCATCACCAGTGTCTTGACTTTCGTTCACTTGAGGATTTTCATTCACTTCCGACATTTCATTCCCTCCAAAAACTTCATTCACTTCCAGCATTTCATTCCCTCTAACAACTTCATTCACTTCCTGTTTTTGTTTACTTTATGATCTTTATTGGTTTCATTCACTTGATTGGATTTATTGGTTTCATTCAGTTGATTGACTTTATTGGTTTCATCCACTTGATTGAGATAATTTGATTTTAAAATCTGTTGGTACAAACCAATATCAAAGTCATTAGCTGTATTATCAAAGTCATCAGCTATCTGCTCTTCAATTGCAGCATCCATACTCAATTTCCTACTACAAGATGACATTCATTTGATTTTTTCCCAATCATTCTTTCTATTATACTCAGGTGATATGATCAAAGCTAATTGGCTTTCATTGCATACAACCCCTGATTGAATTTGTAGAGTTGGCCTAACATCATAAAAAAGGGGATGGACGTGTAGGTGGGCTACCCGTTAATTTTCTACCATCTGTACACTTTTATTGTTCATCAGTTCATCTATTTCTTAAATAATAACATTGCTCATAGGTTTAGGATTCATAAAATAGGTTAGTAAGTTTGTTTGACCATGTTTAGTGTAAACCTTAATGCGTTTATGATCCTTGACATATTGAACAAGATTACGAAGATCACCGTCATTTCCTAAGGGACGTAGACCAAAATGGAAGTCTCCATTAGGCACAAGAAAATGATAGTAGATGACTGGAGGAACGGAGTATCCTAACCCTTTCATGATGGCATCCATTTCATGGATTGAAAACTCGTCTATATCCACCAAGTCTACATACGCAATAGTCCCATCAACATACCTTACATCTGGAAACTTGGTGAACTCACCCCCATGATATAACTTGATGGTGAACAATGTGGTTTGTCCTTCTTCATAACAAAAAGGAAAAAACACTTCTAGAAGGATTCTTTTCATAAAATTGATGAAATGCATATGTAAAAGAATACGTACCATACACCAAGCTCTCGTTAATCGATTTGTTGGATAGTAGAAAGTTCTACATTGGAAAATTCATACAATTCCAATTTCTTAAAACAGATTCAAGAAAACCTAGAATTTTTTTTTTTTTTTTTTTGAACAGCTAAATTTTATTAAGAGCAACTAGCAGAGAAATAAAACAATTACATCACAATTAAGGAAGGATTTAAATGCCACAAGTTCCAATCTATTTTTTTCTTAGACCGACTATCACACCAAAGGAACGATTGAGCAACAATATCATCAAATATAACACTCTTTTTAGGACGTGTTTTTCCAAAGATTGTATCGTTCCGAAATCTCCAGATGTACCACCACGCCACATAAAACACTCCTTCCAGAATTTCTTTAGTAAGCTTTTGTAATCTCAAATCTTGAAGCCAAGTCCTCCAATTCGCTAAAGACCAATCGTTTGGTAAAACTACATCCCACCATTTTCCAATTTTAGTAAAAATCTCTTGAGCAAAACTACACTCGAAAAAAAGATGACCAATCTCTTCAGCTTTAACTCCACAAACCGGACATAAGATAGACTCCAAGTCTATGCCTCTTGTAGACATGTTCCATCTCGTAGGTAAGCCATTCAACATCATCTTCCAAGCAAAAACATTGATTTTTATAGGAATCATCTTGATCCACCTTGTAGGCACTCCCGTACCACCATTGATCACGTCATCAATACATCGTCTAGTGGAACTAACCGAGAAAGAACCATCTGTCACCAGATCCCAAAGCCAAATGTCTCGATTATTTGAAATACAAACGTCTTTCATAATTCCATCCAACTCCCCCTTTTGCTCTTCCTCCATACCCCCCATCGGCGAGCGTCTAAAAGAATCACCCCACCAACCCGTGCATTTAGAAGCCACTGTGGCATTTTTATTCTCCTCCAAGTTGTATAATCTGTGAAACCTACGCATGAAGTACGTTTCTCCTAACCAATTATCTTTCCAAAATAAAGTATCCATACCATCCCCAATCCTCTTTTTACAAAAGCCCATCAGATCAATTCCATTCTTTGTCAAATCTCTAGTCGAAATAACGACATCCCGCCACACTGAAGCTATTTTAGAAACATCGGAATTTCCTAGAAGACCGTCCTCTCCATGAATCGCCTTAACCACCTTCACCCACATCACCCTTGGATTATTCTTAAATCTCCAAATCCATTTAAAAAGTAAAGCCCTATTTAAAGCAAAATAGCTTCCAACTCCAAGACCCCCATTTTCCTTTAAGGGTTTTTGTTAACTACGATCAAGAAGGAGGCACTAAAGGGACAAATGCAACAGAGGGACTATAGCTTGCAATGAAGAAAGTCTATTTGGCGGTAAGGATACACTACTAAAGAAAAAGACAGAAATACCCTCATGTGGGTAGCGCATGGGGTATTAAACGGGTGAGAATAGACGGAGGGGGGGGGGGGGGCAACAAAATAATCTTTTTGGACCTGTGGTGCTAGTCAAAACCATTTTGGACCAAACTTGCTAATTTTAGCAAACCACAGGGACCAAATTTGCAATTTTCTCATTAAAAACATTATAAAAATGTTTGGATCAAAATTGTAAAGAAAAATACAAGTTGGGGGAAAAAGAAAAGAAAAGAAATGTCATTGGACCAAGATAGTCAACAAATTTGAAAGTTGAGTTAAAATCGCAAAAAAAAAATTAATTAAAATTATTCTAAATATTGTGTAAATTCATAAAATAAAAAAGTATGGGGATAAAACTGTAAAAAGAAATTGTTTAGTGAAAATTGTAAAAAGACAATGTTGAGGGGCTATAATGATTCAAATATAGTTGACTTTGAAAATAATGTGCTTGAGACGGGATTCAAACACCCGTCAAGTGATTAGGAGGGGACGACTCTACAATTAGGCTAGAACTACTTATGCGAAAAACGTGACACTGAATATATATGACAAAATTCTGAAAATACTTTGAAAATTGTATGGGTTATATAATGTAACATCCATAATATTAGTATAATTGTTCGAAGAAAATTCTGGAAATGGTTCGGCGTGATATTGATCACGTTCAACTAATGATTATATTTTAGAACATTAATATATTACTGATTTAATTAAAGAGTCCAATATTCTAATATCACGTTTTATGCATAAAATTTATAGCTAACTAATAATCAGCCACTAATCATTAATTTGATTTGTTAGAAAAAAGTGATTTATTAGCTCGTAATTAAGTTGGTTATTTAATGTCACCCGTGAACATTTTTAGTATTGGTTGGTGGTCGGAAAGGATAGGTAGTGTACCACAGACATCAAAAAGATTTCTACGGTGTTCATCACTTACTAAATACTTATGTAAGATGCCTAAGATGTCATGTTAATTTGAATGATAGGATCGAGAATTGTGATAAGGTTCGGTAACTTCTCATTAGCGTCCTTTTGTGTTAACAGGTGTGATAGAGGTTCTTGAAACTTTAAGATGTGCAAATCTATTTTTAATTATCATTTGAACCAAATGTGGGTCCATGTCTATTTCAAAACTTGGGTACACATCAATTGAGTCGAGTTTTCTTAATACATCATGCATATCATCGGTGTGTTTGTTATGTGGTCTTGAGTACGCTTTCAATTATCGATTTGCTTATCGAGTTGTACTTTGCTTTGTGTTTGGCTTTGGTAAACTTGTGTTTGGCTTTGGTAAACTAGTATTTGCCTAAGCTTTATGTGGGTATGTGGTAACAGGTACCACATGCTAGAATATCCACTAACCTTAGTCACTCGATATTGGTCTTCCTTAAATTATTTGTTATTGTTATTTACATTATGAATGCGACTTATAGTGATTCTGATAGAGCCACGTTCGAGAGGGCTAATCTCCCAAGAATTAAGAAGAAGGACAAGAGACTTTGGAGCAAATTTTCTGTGTATTTTCTTATGCGTACCGAACACAATTACATGGAAATAAATATGCATGCCTAAGCTAAAAACTAGGAACAAATAGTCATGGACCTTATGAGAAAGATAAACGTGACTCACTTCATGCAACTAACTCTAGAAACAAGGAATGACTAATTCAACTCAATGCCCACTCTTCTTTACGTGAGGGCTATATGGGTGTCGTAACAATACTCCCGCACTGAAAATTGGCATTGTCCTCAAGGCCGAGATCATGTTGTGCGATGGAAGTCCATGGTGGGTTGCACTGGTGACCCGGTTGATATTTTGCAGGGCAATTGTAGCAAAGACCTTCGGCTCGACGTTGTTGCATCTCTACGGGGCTTAACCGCTTGATCGGAAGTGTTGGAGAAGACGGTGACGGGCCGAGCAATAAAGGTGGTTTCATTGGTGGAGGTTCGAGGGAGCCATCGAAAGACGGAAATGGTGCATGGAGTTTATCTTCGATGAGTTTAGCGAGACCGTAGGCTTGGTGTAATGTTCGTGGATTATGCAGGGAAAGTTCGGATTGAATTTCTATCCTTAATCCGGAAATAAAGCAATTGAGTAAGGTATCGGCAGAAAGACCGTGAACGTAATTGCTAATCCGTTCAAACTCGGTTTGATAGGCTGAAACGGAGGATGATTAGCGAAGTTTGAAAAGGGTAGCTTGGTGGTTTTCGTAAGACGACGGACCGAAACGAAGTTCGATTGCGCGGGTGAAATCCGGCCAAGTTGTTAAGAGGTTGTTATGGGATAAATGTTTGTACCAACTAAGGGCGTCTTCGGTGAAATAAAAGACGGTGAAGGCGAGACGTTGGTGATGGGAAATATGATAGAACGTGAAGTAATTTTCTGCTTGAAAAAGCCAATCTAGAGGATTGGACCCATCAAACGTTGGTAGGATGATTTTGGGTGGTCGGCCGGCAGGTGGAGGTGGGGGCGGGGGGCGGGGGGCGGCAGTGGTGGAGTTGGTGGTGCTTCGGTTTTAGCTAAGATGGTAACAATATTAGCGACGGTGTCATTGGTTGTGGCCATGGAGGTCACGAGGAGTTCAATTTTTGCGGTAAGTGTGGAAAGTTGGTCTTGAATGTTAGGTTGAGGGTCTTCGTTGGAAGGGTCATGGCGAGGAGGCATGGTGAGTACGTGAATGAAAGCACTAGTTGATAGAGCCACGTTCGAGAGGGCTAATCTCCCAAGAATTAAGAAGAAGGACAAGAGACTTTGGAGCAAATTTTCTGTGTATTTTCTTATGCGTACCGAACACAATTACATGGAAATAAATATGCATGCCTAAGCTAAAAACTAGGAACAAATAGTCATGGACCTTATGGGAAAGATAAACGTGACTCACTTCATGCAACTAACTCTAGAAACAAGGAATGACTAATTCAACTCAATGCCCACTCTTCTTTACGTGAGGGCTATATAGGTGTCGTAACAGATTCCTTGAGTATTTGCATCAATTTTTGTCCGTGTTTTATTGAGTTACCAACATCTTTCTCACTAGACTTCATAGTTCGATATTATCTTTCTGATGCTTCATGTAAGTGGTAGACAAAATATTACGTTTTTTAGGAGTAGAAGTTTGATGATTTTGGTTATGCTATCCGAGCACATCATCTAATACAATCCGTATATGTTTTTGTTTGGAACTGAGGCTATGTTTGGTTGGCCTTAATCAAAGGGGGAATGGAAAAGCCCATTAAGAGGGAATGAAAAATGGCTTGTTTGGTTAACTTAAGGAAATGAATGACCCATTCACAAAGGAATCCCATTCCTTCTAAACACGGGGTTTTCATTCCAAGGATCCCCTTGCTTTTTTTTTATTCCATTCAAGCTGTAATGAAAAAATTCCCATTTTACCCTCCTTTGAAACCAGATCACGTTGAAACCTTGTATTACAATCCATGTTATAATTACACATAAAAAGGTACAAAGTAAAATTACATAAACTTGATCACGTTGAAACCTTGTATTACAATCTATGTGTAAACTGTAACCATTATATGTAAACACAAGGTTTTCGGATGAGATTATCTTCCATAGAAGTGAACTAGCTAACTTTTGTATTGTATTAAGATGCTCACCGTTGTTAACGACGATAGACTCTCCACCATGGTCGTTTTCTTCATCAGTTGGACTGGACGTGGATTCCCGATGTTTTGTATCCCACCGGCGTCACCACCATTGCAGCAGCCTACCGGCAGCACCACCATCGCAGCAGCACTTCACCGGCGCCACCGCCGTCGCAGCAGCCATATCTCCCTCTTCAGGAAGCCCTTTATGCGTTTCTAACTTCTTCTAATTCCTCGTCAATATCAACTGAAATCGACTGAGCTTCGTTCCCTCTCCACATCTCGATTAGAAGTTTTTGCTTTGACCTCCGATTTCAGATCTTAATTTGTTCTTTCCACCCTTCGATTCTTTTAGAACTCCGAATTTCATCAGATCTTGCGATATACAGTGTCGATTCCTACTTTCTAGACTTGATTTTGAGAGGGATAAGGGGAAGCGGGGATACCGTAAGCAGATATGGTAACAATAGACTTCATAAGGTATGTTTTAATACCATTTTAACCCACCGAAGGTATCTTTTAATACCATCTAAGAATTGTTAAAATATTGAATTACTTAAAAAGAAACTTATGTGTTGTTTTTGTTATTTAATGTGTGTTTTGGGGACAAATTAATATGATAAACAATGTATGAATGTTTCGTTTTTTTATAAATAAAGGATAACTTAATAAAGATATTTACGAAGAAAAGAGATTTTCTAACAAGTTTCTTATAGTTTTTTTTAATAAAATTTTATCAATTTATTTCTCTTTTTTACATTTGAATTTATAAATGTTGATTAGATAATGTGGAAAATAATAAATTTTGTGACTTTTTTTGTGGGGGTATTTTTGTCATTATTACGTATTTTCATTCCATTCTTTTCTGTTTCTGTACATACCAAACAAGATCGTTGAATGACTCATTCCATTCCACCAGCATAACCAAACATGACAATGGAATGGTAATGAATCATTCTATTACATTGTCCATTCTATTACTTGTTTCATTCCATTCTTTTGTCATTCTATTACGTTCAACCAAACAGACCTTGAAGTGATACTCAATCTATTGGTCTAGTTTTTTCCAGTAACACCAGTAAGATTTTATTTTATATTAGTGATTTTATTTTTATATAGGATTTCCATACTTAGATAATTTATATTTCATCATTATATTTCCTCGTGTTATATTATCATATTTAGAGGGGTGTTACAAGAATGCTGATAATTTATATTTCACCATTTAAGCAAGTTCAACCAATCTATTTTTTTTGAACGACTAACACACACACCCTCTAAATCTCACTCCTAAATTACATCAATGTCCACAATGAGACTAGAACCCTCAACCCGTTAGGGGAGGAACAGTTATTTAAACAACCTTGATACCGCTAGGTCAATGGCCTTTTGGTTCAACCAATCTAATTAATTACTTTACGTATCTATCTGTCTATCAAATAAACTAATTTATATAACTATGAAATAGGTTCTTTTATTTAAATTGTTTTGATTTAATAAATAATAAATAACAAATTTATTTATTTATTTATTTTAGTTGGTAAATAATAGGTTATCTAATAGATATATTATTTATTCCAAACCCCTTTCATAGCTCTTAGTGTGTGACTCCATAATCTCAAGTATAATTAGCAATACAATATATTTTTTGTTTTATTGCATATTATATCCAACACTATCTTTGAATATGAATGAAATTCTAATAATACACCTAATATCCGCAAGCCCCAAAATTTGAAAAATCCTAACATGAACAAGTTAGGGGAGGGATCTTACTTCGTATCTGAGATGTTAATGCACCCAAATAGTGTTATAATTCTTTCCAATTTGATTAAGACACTTTATCCTCTTCAAATTTACATATGTGGACATTCCTAAACACTTCTAGAATGAGAAATGAATCCAGACACTTAATTCTTGCTCTTTTAGCTATTTAATTGACAAAGTTTACTTTTTAGAAACACTTGTTAGTCCACAAGGAATGTTCTATAGACCATACAATTCTTGGACATAAAACCCCTTACCATATCTCATGGCTCCATATGTAAATTCTACCATGGGCATGCCATTTCCTTTTCAAGACCGTATCATCAATATTGTATAGAAAGCCTCAAATTAGGCCACCTTGGTGCTGTCTACATAAACATATTTGTAGAATGTATAGACATTAGTACGTACACTAAGCTCAGGTACAACTGTACTACCCTTCACACAAAAAGTTGTAACATCCTTCAAAATCTAATTTAGGATGTTAGAACATATTAGTTTAACGAATATTTCATATGTATTTTTTCGAAAAGGTCAATATCTTCAAAAAATGTAAAATAGTGACAACAATCTGTATTTTGTCAAATATGTTCCAAGGATAAAGTTTAAATAAAATTTATGTTTGAAAAAGGCATAGTACCTTTTAAAATGAAACTTTTATATATTTGAAATTATGATTATGCAATGGGTAAGTAAAATGACAATATATACTCATGTTAGGCTCAAAAGTGGGAGAAAATAGGAAAACTTGAAGTCGTGAAAAGATAGTACCAAACTGATTATATCCTAGAATTTCGAAGAGTGAAGCAAATAGGACAAGATAATGAGAAATTGTACTTGACATGTTCTATGCACTATATTAAGGTATGAATTGTATTTTGACATGGTTTACTGTTTATTAGAAGTAAAATGATGCAAACATTTAGGCTTTTAGACATGAATGTGAACAAATAGCAAATTAAGTTTCTATTAGTACACAAGTTGGACAAAAGGCTAGAAATATGTGAAATACTCTTTTAGAGACAATGGTTGGGACTTTATAACCATTTGGAAACACGGTACTCAAATTATATATACTATACAAAATTTTGGTGTACACAAATATATGAGTACGGGTTAATTTAAGCTCATTTTGGTGAAATATGAACAAGTAACGAAAGTGTGTAACGACCATTGGAAATGACCATGAAAATAAGAAAATAATGCATCAGACAAGTCAATTCTTGAAAATAAGGATATATATATATATATATATATATATATATATATATATATATATATATATATATATATATATATATATATATATATATATATATATATATATATATATATATATATATAATACAATAAGAAAGGTACAACAAAAGAAACCAGCTTGTTTTAGAGCTCATATTCAAAAGTTATGAAGGTTTGAAACTGGCTACAAACCTCACCCGGTATGTTGTGAACATTGACAAACATTGACTTTCATTGACCAACGAGGTTAAAGACATCCAAAATGATAGTCAAGTGCAAATTTTTTTGGGTGATCCCAGTGTAACTAGTGTACGTAAAGACATCAAAAAAGAGATTCAAGTGCAAATCAAGGGGCTTTTTACATCCAAGGTTAGAGTTGAAGGTAATTAACAATTATATTTTTTAATGGTAAAACTTTCAAATTTTAGGGTATTTGCATGAAACCTAATTATAGTAATGACCTTGCATGTAAGAAATTAAGTTAGATAATGTAAGATTTAGCGGTTTTATCATGTTATTATGTTAGGATAACATGATTGAAACTTGAATCTATGACTATAGTGTGAAATTGGGTCAAACCCCAAATTGGTGTTCAAAAGGAATTAGTGTCAAACTATATATATATGACAAATAAAGTATGATATGGGTATTTAATTTTTATGATTCATACGCATGACAATGAAATCCAAGTTGTTGAATTTTATCCATAATTGGTAATAGTATGTTGCTTGATTTGTGCATTCCGACCAAACACATGGCCTCATAAATTTAGCCTAAAACATACAACCCATGTATTTATGCAAAGTACATTGTTAATATCTTCTCTCCTTTTCAAACCACGGCGAGTGTAAAAGGTATGCCTAAAAACATACAGTCCATATGGTTTCCTAAATTCAAAGCTTGATCCTGAAAACTCGACTTTTCATTTTGTGCATGTTGGTTTCAAAATATAACCAAGCTCTCAAGCATTGCTCCCAGCATATGACAAGGTTTAAATAGTTTGGTAATAATAAAATTTCCCAAAGTTGATTGAAACACATGATCCTAAGACTAAAATGTAATAATTAGTTTTGGGACTGGTATCCGAATTCTAAACCTATGTATTAGGATAAATTGGACAAGTTTGGAAGCTAGGTTGAGGAAAGAGAAAGAAGTGAACTTAGTTGACCTAATTTCCCAATGTAAGTACATAAGGATTTTTCTCACTATAAGATACATGGCGTAACTAAATGATTTTATGTTTCCAAAGACTCGCTTATGAAGTATATGTGTATGATTTCAAGCATGCTAAATGCCTGCTCTTATGAAATATTTTTTAGAGTAGTTAGTATATTTACAAATGGTTATGAATGAGAAAACATGCTAAATGAATTCTTATATAATAATGTAAAATCTTATGTTGCATGATCTTATGCAAAATTTTATTAATGTTCTCCAAGTTATTTAAAGTTATGTTTAAGCATATGCATATCATATTGGAGTTAAACTCGTGTGTTATTCACAAAGAACCCAAAATGCTGCATCAAAATTAACTAAGCTACACCATGGGTGATAGAGGTGCACAAACCGGATTTTTTTTTTTTTTTTTTGCAACCGGATCGGATCCAAAACTGGTTCGGTTTTGGTTAATAAAGTCAAAACCGATTTGAGCTAAAACCGGTTTCTACCAAAAGTTATACTCAAAACCGGTTTCAAAATCGGATCGGACCGGTTTGAAAACCGGTTTCGAATCTCAACTGGTGTTTTTTTTCCAATCATATGCATTTCGGCACCGACACTTTGAAACTTGAGATGCTATTTCTTCTAGTTTGTTTAAAGACAACCATTTTGATTTTGTAACGTTGGCATTATATTATACGATAAAACAAAAGTACATGTTTTGGAAAATAACAAAAAATATATTTCATTTGTCCGTTCTCTATATAATTTATTGTTTTTAGTATCATTGTATCAATATCATTTTTCTACCAATACAAAACATTTCTGGTCCATATGGGCCAAAATGTTTTCCTCCTTTTTACATACGGACGAGTTCCAAACTAGGAGATGTCCTTCAATTCCCTCGTTGCATGATGTTTTGTTCAAAGGAATCCAAATCTCCCCCTTTCAATTGGATAAATATTCACTACTACGTTTTCGAACCCAAGCAAGATGAAGATGAAAATACATATTAGTTTGTATTAAGAGTCGAAATTTGAATGTAATACATATGAACATCTTTTATAAGCTTGTATATTATATATATATATGGCTGATGACTTGTTTATATGAACTTACACGTTTGTCTCGAAATATGCAACAAAATGAATATCTCACCAATTTATGTAGCCATGTTTCAGTGTCTTACTTAAAATTTAAAAAATGATCAACCTGATTCATAAAATGGTATAATTTAAAACATTGTTGCATCAATTAATAAAAAGACAATTCTATTACACAGATTAGTAAAATGATATAACTTCATTGCATAAATGAGACATTAACTCAATATCATAATACTTATGATCCAAAATAAAATCATAGGCGTCATTTTATGAGAACTATTCCAAAATTGTAATATACTTGGCAAATCTATAAACCTTTATCAGACTTCTCTCCAACATTTCGCATTGATTTCTCTGCACCGGATTAGATGTTTTTTCCTTAAGAAAAAAAAACGATAATTTTAAAATAACATGTATACCCTATCACAAGAAAAATCATACCTGCTAAATGCTAAGATTTGTTATCTAATCAACCAGTATAAGGAAACTTGGGTTCGATCTCCGCAAAGAGCTACCTAACATCTATCTTTGCATACGTGATATATTTTTTTAAGAGAACTTAAGCTCGGAAGACCCGAACACATCAACATTATATATATATATATATATATATATATATATATATATATATATATATATATATATATATATATATATATATATATATATATATATATATATATATAAAGAACTTAATTAAAAAACGATTTTATGTAAAAAAAAATGATATTGCTAAAAGGAAAAGAGAATGCACATCCCAATAACGAAGAGTGAGGATGAGACCAATACGAAATATTGAATGCAATGATGCTGTTCCGGTTCCACAAAACCCATGCAAATTGAAAGCTGAAAAGGAGCACTCAACTTATCCAGTTTCACGTGGGTCCAAGAACATACATACAAATATTCTTGCATGATTAAAAACATTATTTTCCGCATATTACACATTTGTCATGCATTTTGCAAACTTTATATGAATAATGCATTTGTTGTCGAGCATGCATCACAATATCAATATAGATGAAAATATACACATTTAGCTATAGATATGTCATCATTTGTTATATCGTTAATCAAATAGTTAAAAAATAGATAACATATGGATATTAAGCTAAACCTAGAATCGATTCAAACACCAACAGATAAAACATTCAGATACATAGCATATGGGATATATTATATAAAAGAATATCCAGTAAATTAAAAGACAAAACATATTATTCACAAGAATATATTATGATTATGATGATAATCTCATGCTTTTCCCCAATTTTTCGACACCAAAAATTAATTAAATGAATCTAAAAACACCCTCTCAAAAATATATCGCAGTAATATATATGATGACCTTTTCTATTAATTAAGTAGCAAAACTAAACGAGTAAATTCCTATTTTACCCTTTCCATTCCATGCACTGTGAAGTGGGCCGGGTCTTCTGGGTACCAGCATTAATCGGGCATGGCGTCTGAACGGGTGGGACCATGCAGTTGTATTGCAAGCACAACGAACTACTCATAGGAATCGAAGCTCTCGGGTTAATCGGCATTCCAGTTAAATAATTATGCTGCAAATATAACAATTGTATGCTGCCTGCCATTAATCGGTCCACAAATATCGTCGGAACTGAACCGGTGAACCGGTTGTTGTTAAGGTAAAGATTCTGTACGGTCGCGAAAAGTGGAGAGACTTCTCCGTACAACATGTTGTGGCTAAGATCAACGGTCTTTATGGAAACCGAGCTTCCAGGCTGGATACGCCCGGAAAACTGGTTTCGCTCGAGTTGGAGGTTGGTGATTGGGAAACTGAAGACACAACCCGGGATTGGACCGGAGAATTGATTCAGGCTTAGGTCTAGGTAGTTTAACCGGTTGAGTCGAGGTAGCAGACGATCTACTGGACCAGAAAACCGGTTCCAGGACAGAGAAAGGTATTGTAACGAAGGAGGAAACGAACCAGGCGCTATCGAACCGGATAAGTCGTTGTGTTTGAGGTCCAGCCGGGCTAGAGTTTGTGAAGCAAAAGGAGGTATAGAACCGGATAGATGATTGTGACAGAGGATAAGATTAGTTAACGACGGCAGTCTTCCGATGGCCCAAGGAACACCACCGGTGAGCTGATTGTAACTCAGATCAAGCGTCCTCAACCATCGAAGCTCACCTAATGTCGCCGGAATTTCGTGGGAGATAAAGTTCCGACTAACGGCTAAAAACCGTAGATTCTTCAGTTGCGACAAAGTCGACGGCAATGCACCCATGATCCGACCAGGAACAACCGTAAACTCAGCGAGAGCAGTCAACTTTCCAATAGCAGGATTCAGCCGGCCGGATAAACCAGGAGCACCGGCGCGTGGATCACCGAGGTTCAACGCAACAACCTTTTCCCCTTCGCAGTAAACGCCGGCGAAATTACAGGGATCAGAAGTAAAATCCCATGAAGAAAAGTAATTAGACCCTGGCATGTCTTCCAGCGATTTTCTAATCGATTGTAATGCCAAAAAATCAACAGGATCCAAAATAGCAGAACAAAACCGAGATCGATGAAGAAGAAGAAGAATCAACAAATGAATCGCCCGAAGAAACCACATTGCCTTCCTCATAATCAAATTAAACAAAGAGATTTGAGGAAGAATATACAATCGATTAGAATATATAGAAAGGAAAACCAAAGAGGTTGATATTACTTTACCGTGAAGGGAGTGATTATTTCACTTTCTGGTGGGAAAATGTAACCGTGAAAGCTTTAATGGAGAAGACAGCTAGCTTTGAAAATTTTATAGAGAGAGAAATTAGAGAGAAAGAGCTGATGATGGTGGTAATGGCTTGGGGGGAACGCAAACGCAGAGAGGAGGTGGGGCGTTTTGGCTTCTTAGAGAAGGAGCAATGACTACATTTGTTCTCTTTGTTTTATTTGATGAAAATTTGTTTATGTTAATTTTGGAGTTCTTGTTATAGATGTGGGGTTAGGTTCGGAAAAACCAACGGTTGTCCGGGCCTACGTGGAAGGTTCGTTGATGACATGTCTTAGCGGTGAACTGGACCAGTACCACGTGACATTTGTGGAACCTGCCACACTCATTTATTACATGCGAACGACACTTTTTTCCCCTTTTCTGTTTATTTTCACTTTTTCGTTTTCCTTAAAATAAATGCTTAAACGCATATAATCAAAATCAATATGGTCTTAACTTTTTGATAATAATCAAACGGTATGTAAATAATAACAATATTAATAGATTAAAATTTTGCAAAAAAAAAAAAAGAAAATTAACTATAATATGGAACATGCTGGTTGTCATAGAACCAAGTATCAGAAACTACAATTAATCTCGTTCACTATCGTATATGAAATTATTTCTCTAGTATTTTAAAACTTTGATGGCGAAGTTGAACAAATTGATAATCATTTATTACATTTAACCATACAATAAACTCAGATATTCATTTTTCTTTTTTGTGGCAGAGGTGGTCATTCAACTTATTTGTAATGTATCGTGGTATTATTTATCTCCAATGCATAAAGTTTCCTCAAATCAATTATTCAAATAATACAATTAGTATCATTATAATATAATAACGTTATAACTCATATATAAAAATGGACAAAAAATCATTTATGGTTAACAAAACTCATCCATTTCGATCATAGAAAATTTACCGATTCTAACCTAAATAGTTTCAATATATCACCCCACCCGTCCGACTTCCCAAAATCATCTCTTTTATATAAATCGGGCAAAATTTTACCCCTTCTTAAAGGGTCCTAGCCCATGTGTGATGAGTCTTTTAGTTGACGCGTAGCTAATAATTTTGAGGTGAAAAAAATGACAAAAAAGAAAGTTATTAGGTTATACGTTTTGTAATTGTTGTTGCCATGTTAGCATTAAAAACACACCAGCCAATTTAATGAGATCATTCAGAGAGGTTATTAATTACTAGTTCAATGCTTAATTTATTTTGTACCAACTATGAAAAGAAAATTTTATGGCTCGAATCGTATTGTTACTTACTTTTTGTTTCCCCACATCTACGGCTTCTTGATTTGACCACAACAATGGAGATGCAAAAGGATAATTCCGGTTATTTATATATTAACTACGGTTAAATAACGTATTATAAATAGATAATTCTTACAAAACAACTGTATGTTTTACTTATATCGGTTTTGTGTTGAAAGCCAAAATATTCATAACATGCTTAACCATCAAATTATGATACAATAACGACAATTGAAATATTAAAGATCATTATCCATGAACAAAATTTAGGGGGCGTTTGGATTTTTTTTTTTTCTGGTGATGTGTGATTTTAAATGCGTTAATTAAAAGATTGAGAATTAGATGGATTTGGATTTAGAAGAATCTAAATGTTATTATGAGTTTGGTTGGTTAAATATAACATAAAATTAAAAATCATCTTGTTACAATTTTGTTTGTTTTGCAAAAGGTTTAAAATGTATTTATGCTAAATGACATAAATGTCATTTAATTTCCCTATAAAATTTGTTTTTTGTTTTTTATAAATAGCTATAAACATAAACTACAAATAGTTATAAAAATAATTTTATAAAACAGAATTTTAAATTCGTTTTAAACTAAAAGTAAAAATAGTTTTTAATGATACAATTTTGAAGTCTAACGAGCTATTTTTTAAACCAAACTGGCACAAAATTTCAGAAGGTCATTGTCTCATTGAGGAAGCAATTATAGCATTGTCCAACTATGTAACATTTGCTACATATAAAATGACAATTTATGTAAAACAACGAAATATAATCAATATTTATTTGAAGTTTAAAACTAAACTAGTGTACGATCCGTGCTATGTACAGGTTAGGGAGGAAATTTGTCTTTTCAAAATAACACCTGCTTATGACAGCATGCTTCCTTCTACTTCAAAACCTGCAAGAAATTTAATGCATCAGAATACATCTCATCTCCAATCCGGTGTTCAATAACTAAACCCAAAGAAGATGTATTGTTTAACTTTAGGATTCAAATAGGCAACACTAAATTTAAAAATACTGTAGATGATTTTAAAAGGTTTACCACAAACATATCCTTAATTTTTGTTGGCATAAATAAGGTTAATGGTGTTAGTGGACCATGTTTGTGTATCTGGTCTCATGTCTTAGCCCAGTAGGGTTACGGCCCATTTGCCTCTATTGTTTATGTATATAGTTTGTGTTGTACGCCTCCATTGGGCACGGGGAATCACAGCGCCAAACATGGTATCAGAGCCTCAATATTCTCCCCTGTCTTCTTCCTAAAATTCGTCTAACTTCCTGCTCCTGCTTCTTATTCGTTTCTGCAGCCGCCGACACCCTGCTCTCCTAACCCTTTGCAGCCGCCGACTTCTCTTCTCCATGGCTGTTGAAGATGCTACCACCATAACCCATCCCAACAAGGCTTCGCCTCAAGTGTTTATTGCTTCAAGTCTTCCCATTTGGCACCAACGTCTCGGTCACCCCGGACATCAAGTGTTAAAGTCGTTAGTTTCAAATAATTTTATTTCATGTAATAAAGACAATTCTAGCTTCTCATGTGCTCCTTGTCGTTTAGGAAAAATTATTCGTTTACCGTTTTCCAATTCTACGTCCACTGTTGAACATATTTTTGACATTATTCATTCTGACATTTGGACTTCACCGGTTCTAAGTACTAGTGGTATTCGGTATTATGTAATATTTTTAGACCACTACTCTCACTTCCTTTGGGTTTATCCCCTAAAACGGAAAAGTGATGTCTTTAGCAAATTTCTTCATTTTATTAACCTCATCAAAAATCAATTTGGAACCACCATTAAAGCTTTTCAATGTGACAATGGGGGGAATACAATAATAAATCATTCCACGACTACTTTGCCTCAAACGGTATCACTTTTCGTTTTTCGTGTCCTCACACCTCCCAACAAAACGGCAAATCTGAAAAAATGCTTAGAACCATCAATAATGTCGTTCGTACCTTACTTTTTCAATCTCATTTGCCCCCATCCTTTTGGGTCGAAGCTCTCAATATGGCCACTCACCTTTTAAATATCCTCCCGTCTACCGCCATAAAAAATGACACACCTTATTTCCGTCTCCACCAACGCCACCCATCCTACACCCACCTAAAAGTTTTTGGGTGCCTTTGTTACCCTCACATTACCACATCTCATAAACTCCAACCAAGAACCACTCCGTGTATATTTCTTGGCTACCCCATTCTTCACAGTGGTTACCGATGTTATGACCTCTCATCTCGCAAAATCATTATCTCGAGACATGTCGTTTTTGAGGAAACCATTTTCCCTTACGGCTCGGTCTCTCCTAATGAGCCTCCCTCTTATGACTTCCTTGACGATAATCTTGATACCTCACCTATTCTCAAAGAATATCTCACCTCCACTCCCATTCCCTCATCTTCTTCCACTAACAATACCACCCCCTCCCCCCTCGGCGCCATCAGCCGACCATCTCCCTTCCGATTCCTCCCTGTCTTCCGACAACCCACCCCTTGTCAACGCTCCGCTTTCTCGTCCGCCGCCTCCTCTTTCACGGGCACCCCCCACCACTCCGCATACCATGCAAACTCGCTCTCGTAGCGGCATACATAAACCCGTTGACCGTCTCAACTTAAACACAACCTCCATCTCTCCTATTCCCCGGTCATACGTCCAAGCATTACAGGACCCGAACTGGCATAAAGCCATGCACGAGGAACATCATGCTCTTATTTCGAATGGCACTTGGATCTTGGTACCAAGACCAACGGGGGTCAACATTGTTCGCTCTATGTGGCTATTCAAACAGAAGTTTCATGCTGACGGGTCATTATCTCGCTACAAAGCTCGTTTGGTTGCTAATGGTCGGAGTCAACAGCCCGGGATAGATTGTGATGAGACTTTTAGTCCGGTGGTTAAACTGGCAACCATTCGCACCGTCCTCAGCCTTGCTCTCTCCAGGCACTGGCCAATCCACCAGTTGGATGTGAAAAATGCCTTCCTGCATGGCACTCTTCAGGAGACTGTCTACATGCATCAGCCGCCCGGATTTCGAGATACTCATTACCCTGATCATGTCTGCCTTTTACAGCGATCTCTCTATGGCCTTAAACAGGCTCCACGAGCCTGGTATCATCGCTTTACGGATCATGCCACACGTCTAGGGTTCCATCACAGTCGTACCGATCCCTCATTGTTTGTGTATCGGTCCGGTCAACACACTTCCTACCTACTGCTCTATGTGGATGACATCATTCTCACCGGCTCCTCCAATGCTCTCACTCAGCAGATCATCGCTCTCTTGAGCAAGGAGTTCTCTATGACAGATCTCGGGCCTCTGAACTACTTTCTTGGGATCTCTGCCACTCGCAGCTCATCCGGCCTCTTCCTTTCCCAAGAAAAGTATGCTCTAGAAATTCTCACACGGGCTAATATGCTGAACTGTAACCCGTGTCGCACACCTGCAGAGACCACTCACAAGCTTCCAGCTGAGGGAGCTCCAGTTTCTGACACGACCTTGTATCGTAGTCTGGCTGGCGCTCTGCAGTATCTCACCTTCACCCGACCTGATATCTCATTTGCTGTTCAGCAAATCTGTCTCTACATGCACGATCCTAGAGAGCCTCACCTTCATGCTCTTAAGCGCATCTTACGGTATATTCGTGGCACCGTTACTCATGGTTTACAGCTTCATGTCTCCCCCCACTCGGCCCTCTTGGCATACTCTGATGCCGATTGGGGGGGATGCCCCGTTACTCGCCGATCGACTTCCGGTTACTGTATCTTTCTTGGTGATAACCTTGTCTCATGGTCTTTTAAGAGACAAGGTGTCATCTCTCGTTCGAGCGCAGAGGCGGAATATCGAGGAGTCGCCAACGCTGTGGCCGAAACTTGTTGGCTCCGCAATCTTCTCAGAGAGCTTCACTGTCCTCCTACCAAAGCTACTATTGTCTACTGCGATAATATCAGCACCGTCTATATGTCCTCTAACCCGGTGCAACATCAGTGCACCAAACATATAGAGATACACATTCATTTTGTTCGTGACTTGGTTGCCACCGACACTATAAGTGTTATACACGTCCCTTCTGCTTCTCAGTACGCGAACATCTTTACCAAGGGACTTCCGTTCACTTTATTCCATGATTTTAGGTCCAGTTTGAATGTTCGTCAACCTCCCGCTCAAACTGCGGGGGGATGTTAGTGGACCATGTTTGTGTATCTGGTCTCATGTCTTAGCCCAGTAGGGTTACGGCCCATTTGCCTCTATTGTTTATGTATATAGTTTGTGTTGTACGCCTCCATTGGGCACGGGGAATCACAGCGCCAAACAAATGGAAAACTTGGTTCTCTTATCAACTGCCTACAAAAGTCAAAGTACATTGTCATATTGTACCACCTGCAATATACAATATTTTAATCACAACAAACTTATTATCAGTAAAAAAACCTCTAATATGTGGAGAATTTGAAATAGTAATTTGACAAAAACTTTACCAGCAATTGTTCACTGTGTTTGGACCTTTCAAAGCATAACCTGTAGGAATTAGGAAAATAACATGCCCATAGTTCGAGAAGATGGCGGCGGCCAATTTTATCAAAGACGATGAAACTGGTGACTATAACAATCAAAATCGAAAACACAGAAGAAGATTAAATGGAGCAGAAGGTTAGTCTATTAGAGCTTAAAATATGCACTTCCCTGTTCATTTAAGCAACGTGGATGATAATCTATAAGGGACTTGTAGAAACAACATATTCTAGCAAATAGAGGTTAAACAGGTCCTGCGGCAACCATATTCCCCCAAAATAGCAATATTTTCTGTTGACCAGGTCTCGATATACAAAACTGAAAGTACAGTGCCACTTCCTAATATACAAAAGCAATTTGTCAAACACTTTATGACTACATTGACATACACAAAGATATAGAAATAGCAGTTCTTACCCAAGAAGTAGCAGTTCCTAATATATTGTATTGCTATTCGTGTGTTCTTGATTTCTTGAAACTAACATTAAACATGTACACCATCTTCTAAGTCAAACACTCAAAACCTTAGATTCATAGGTGTTACTTGAATCCATAAGTGTTAGAACCAAAAACCCAACTTAAAATCCAACATGCATGAAGTAATTTCGGCTTTATAAGCTGGGGTTTACAGAAATCAGATTATACCTTTCGATTTGTTGGCTATAATATGAAATCAAAGATGTTCCTTTCCCTTTTTCACGAATTTCCTGGTCAATCCAGGTTCAAAATCACCAATTAACACCAATTTTTGACATGCATGAAGGTATTTTCAGACTAAACAACCTAGGATACAAAACTTTCAACCTTTACCTTCAGTTCTTGACTAAAAATCATGAAATCAGGAGGTTGGATCTGATGCATGCCAGATACCGGACTAACAAAACCTTTCTATCATCACCATCAGTCGTCCGCCGCATTCCGCTGTCCCTTCCGCCGTCTGCAACGGCGTTTCACCGGAAAGACGCACTCAGCAGCTTGCCGCTGCTGTCCACCCTTCCTGCAAACAACTCGATTTCACATTTTCTCACTGCTAAGATCGAACACGCACAAACAAATGCCGCCGACGCCACCTGATTTCGCCGGAAAACACAGTTGCCGACGTTCTTTCTTTGACTCCTCAACATCGCCGCCGACCACCGCTACTGCGCGGCTTCTTCTCCTTCCTCGGCTGCTCAAAAATGCTGCCCGAACCTCCATCTCCCTCCTGGTCGCAGTCTCACACGCACGAGTGTGTGTGTGGTGTGTGTCGATCTCGTCTCTCCCGATTCCCCTTCTTCTTTCCCCCCTTTTCTTTTTGATTTTTGACATGGTTACGTATTTGGGGCGGTAAAAAAACGGATCCAAAAAACGGATCCACATAACCCCGTGTGACACAAAAAAAGTACAACCATCGAACAAAAAATCGTACACCCACAACCAAAAAAGACGGGTTTTAATAATATAGTATAATATTTGACCTCTAACCTCAAACTACAACCTGCGATGATACAATTTTGGAGTCAAAATAGCTAATTTTCAAACCCAAATTGATACAAATTTCAAAAGTTAAATTTTTTTTTACCAAGGGACACCGGTCTAAGCACAATCCAGTCAAGAAGCTTACTAATGATCAATCACGATATAGAAAAAACACCTCGACTAAATAGTGCTTCTATGTAGGGGTGTGACAAAAAAACCGAAACCGAAACCGAATAACCAAATCGAATCGAATGATGTTTGGATAATTTGGTTTGGTTAATCGAATAAAAAATTAAATATATTTTTTCATTTTATATTTATAAATTTATTATCATATAATGTATATATATATATATATATATATATATATATATATATATATATATATATATATATATATATATATATATATATATATATATATATATATATATCCTAATAAATAAGTAACTCAAAGCCACATGTCATTTTCTCATTGAATTTGCCACATGTCATTTTCTTATAATTTTAAATTTCTTAAAAAAATTAATTGGTTTGAAACGTTTCGAACTCCTTAATGATCGGTTTAATTATAATTCAATTTCAAAATTAATTGTTTTATAATATCATATTATTTTTTAATATGTAGAATGATTTGAGAGAGAATAAAGAGATAATTGACGTCATAATATTTTGAAGAACGGTTTCAATCATAATAGTGAATTTGATTTTATTACCGGTGACATTCTCATAATCAATTATATTTATCAAAATACAAAGTCGTAATAATAAAAATAAAAAACAAGATGTCACGATACACAAACAAATTTCTTATGTAAAATTATTAATGTTGAGATATTCTTAATTAATATTTTTTTGTATCATCCCGTGTAATACACGGGTCTTACAACTAGTATATATATATATATATATATATATATATATATATATATATATATATATATATATATATATATATATAAATAATAAATGACATATATGTATATGTTGTGAAGAAAATAAAGAGAGCAAACAACAAGAAATGTGCATTTTATCCCACATTGATGCACAAAATGAAATATAGAGGAGAATTGGCCCATAAAAAGGAAGCGTAATGAGGGTATTAAGGAGTAGTGGAAATCAACATGCCTCTAAATAGGCAAAATAGCATTTTTAAATCGGCACCTTGTGTTTTGGATAGTATTTAGTTTTTTATCGAGTCTTGGTGCCTTATGATGAAGTTGTTTTTTTTATTTGGTTTAACCTGTAAATCAAACTGAATAAACCGAAAATGATTTAACTGAACTGAATTAACAGAACGAATAACACCCCTACTTGAATGCATTAAGAGAAAAACTAGATAGCACCAAGCCTAAATCTTAAGGAAAAAATATAGCTACAACCACAAACCAATGCAGAAGACAAAAGTGGTTACATAGCACCTAGCCTTCGGGACTTCAAGTATTCATGCCTTTGGAACATCAGAAAGACAGTTTTCCAATCCAAACCAGAACCAACCAACAAGGGAACATCAAACAACATCAACAACATTGATGTATCCATAAATGATTTAATTAGCAAGCCATAATTTAAGGATTGTAATGAACCAGCAGACAGTAGCCCATCTTTTTCTCTGCTAAAGTTTTCCATACTTTTAATTTGTGATATGTAGTAATCTCGATCTTGGATCTTAATATAGTTGCAGTTTTGAACTCCAAAAAAGATATAGTCCACGTCATGAATGTCAAGAAAGGGATAAGGGATTGTGAAACGAAAAGTATATAGGGAGAACATGGACGTTATATAGGGAAAATGGTAAAAAGTTGTTCCATCTTTATCCGAAAGTGTAACGCCAAAAACATTTTTATTATATAATTATAATAAAATGGCAAAATGGTCGTTTTACCTCAAAAGGGTAATTTGGTCATTTGGACAGAAAAGGACTTGTTTCGTAATAATATTTTGAGTCTAGGACTTAAATTGTTATAAAAATGTGATTTTTGTCATGAATTGTGTAAATTGTGGCAAAAGCCTTAAAAATGCAACTTCAAGGACCAAAGTGCAATTTTTGGAGGTATAAAAGGAGAGACTTGTGCAGAATTTTTGTGAGTTACGGGAGAGTCTTGTGGCTGAAATTCTGCAGAAGATTGAAGGTTTTGAAGGCTTGAAACTTGCAAGATTGGATTATAGCAATTACAAGGGCATAATTGGAAGATTTGGAAGTAAGTTCTTCAAGCTATAGCTAGTTGTTCTTGAGGAGTTTTGTAAAACTCAAAAAATTGCAATTACAGTTAAGATTGAGTGTTTTAATTGATGAAATACTTCCATTAAGTCATGCTAGTAAGAGCTTAACTCAACAAAATGGAAGTAGGTTGTTATAATTGATCAAATTGAAGATTTGGGGTTGTTAGAACTAAGAACCCTAATTCTTCATATGGATGATTGAGTGTGTTTTAATAGTTAAAAACCTTGTTAATATGTAAGGTTTTAGCCTAGGAACAAACCCCAAGTGATTAAGAACAGAAATAAGCACTTAATGGACCAAAACAGCAAGCTACAGTGCATAAATCGCGACTGGCCAGGGGGTCTGCACTGCCGCTAGGCGCAGTGCGCCCCATAGCTAGGCGGGGTGCGCCCAGGCGCAGTGCGCCCTCCCCTTGGCGCAGTGCGCCCACTGATCAGAGGCCAGGCAGGGGATCAAAAACGCTAACTTTTGCTTGGCTTGTCCGATTAAGCTCAAATTTGAACCATAGGCTCGTTATGGTCTAAAAAGTTTGGGAAAATTTTCATATCGAGTTTTCGACCCCTCGGGGGCACTGTAGACCGATCCGAATGCCTCGGTGAATAGTAAAATTCACATAGAGTTAGTAAACGGAAAGTTTATTAACTAGGCATTGTTTATAACAATATTGTATTGAACTCTATTGCATTAGAGTTAATTGAAATGATATATTAACCTATAATCATTGTGAAATAATGGAATTATAGGTACGGGACAAAATCTTACGGAATACATTACAAGTCAAGAAACGACGAAAGCTAGTGGTAGCAAGCAACAATGTGAGTAATCTTGATTATATCTAGTATGATATATTGGTGCAGCCTGGTCGGCTAAGATTACTATCGTTGATATTAAATGGTGCGGTCTTAGGACCATGATTTTGGGGTTATTGAACCCGTGATGGTGCGGCCTTCGGGCTATGACTCCGGTGCGGCCTTCGGGCTATGTCTCCGATGCTTGGTGCGGCCTTCGGGCTATGTCTCCGATGTTTGGTGCGGCCTTCGGGCTATGATATTCGGTGCGGCCTTTATGGCTATGATTACGGTGCGGTCAGTGATGACCATGATTTTAGGGACAAAAATTGTTAAGAGTTTAATTGTTGTTATTCTCTTGTATATGCATATTTGATTGCTTGATTACTCATTGGGCTTTGTAGCTCACAGTTTGTTTGATATGTCCCTGCAGGTGAGCGTGACCCTGCTAAAGGAAAAGACAAAGTCCGTGACTGAGGACTTAGTAACTGAAGTAATACCCGGCTTGAAGAATGTATAATATTTAATGTATTGTACTTCGTGATACTCTTGTACTCGAATTGTATTAACTAATACCCCTACTTGTGTTTTGATTGTAAAATATTTGATTTCAAAATGAAAAAATTTTGGGGTGTTTTTGGTTAATAAGTCGGGTGTTACAAGTTGGTATCAGAGCCGTGGTTTAAGTGAACTAGGTGTCTTAGACTAGATTCCTGGACTTAAACCTTGAGAGAAGAACAGATAAATGGACTGTTAGATGTATATAAGCTTGTTATTATATATGTAATCTAACGGTTTGCTGAAATTTTGAAGTATGAGAAATACACGAAGCAATCCCACTGGTGTGAATTCGCGTGGAACTGCAAGAAGTGGACCAGCTAGGTCACGCGGCTCTGTGGGGCGAAGAGCACCAGCACGGGAACCGGTAGGACAAAATCCACCTGATATTCGGGCGATAGTGGAAGAAGTGGTTAGGCAAATGATACCAGCATTATCGAACAATCCTAACCCGAGTGGCAATCCCAACCCGAGTGTAAATCCTGATCCTAAGGGTAAAGGTCAAAGAGATGATAGAAAGTGGTGTGAAAAATGCAGAAAATGGCACTCCGGGAGTTGCCGGGTCAACACTACATCCGCAAGTTGTCGAAATTGTGGAAAACCGGGGTATGATGCTTACAACTGTCGGGCGGAACGTAGGTGTTTCCAGTGTGGAGCTACGGATCATCTTCGCCTGAACTGTCCCAAGTTGAAGTCTATAGCGATCAGTGATAGACCCAGGATCGAACAGGGCGGGAAGAAAGAAGAGCCGAAGAACAGGGGACGACCGGTAGCCTCGCGAGCTTTCCAGATGACTGTAGAAGAAGCACGTGAGAAGACAGATGTGGTGACAGGTATTTTCACTCTCAATACCATACCTGTATATGTTATTTTTGATCCGGGAGCCACTCACTGTTTTGTATCGGAATCTTTATTGCCTCGCCTGAATGTGCCTTTAACCCCGATGGATGAAAGCTTAGAAGTAGCAATAGCAGACGGTCGGTATGTCTGGGTTTCTGAACATCTGGAAGGTTGTCAGCTTAAAATCTACGGGACCGTTTTCCCTATAGATTTGAAGCCGATGACTACCAATGAATTTGGGGTAATTGTGGGGATGGATTGGTTAGCAACGAATTATGCTAACGTGGATTGCAGAAATAAAAATGTCACAGTATTATCACCAGATGGAAAATGGATAAAGATTCAGGGTGAACGACCCCGGTTGAGAATGCCAGTTATCTCCTTTGCTCAAGCTCGAAGCTGTGTTAGTAAAGGAGGGATGTCTTACTTGGCTTATGTGTCGGTGGCTCAACCGATTAAAGTGGGGGTAGCGAATGTGAATGTGGTGAATGAATTCCCAGATGTGTTTCCAGATGAACTTCCAGGGTTGCCACCAGATCGACAGGTTGAGTTCACGATTGAACTAGTTCCGGGAGCTGCACCTGTTGCCCGAGCTCCATACCGACTAGCACCTTCAGAGATGGTGGAATTGAGGAAGCAACTGGAGGAACTGTTAGACAGGGGTTTCATCAGACCGAGTACATCGCCTTGGGGAGCCCCTATTCTGTTTGTCAAGAAGAAGGATGGGTCAATGCGCATGTGTATTGACTATCGGGAGTTAAACAAGATCACGGTGAAGAACAAGTACCCGCTACCCAGAATAGACGATTTGTTTGACCAACTGCAAGGCGCATCTTACTTTTCCAAGATCGATCTGAGGTCAGGATACCACCAGTTGAAGATAAGGGAGTCAGACATTCCGAAGACAGCTTTCCGAACGAGATACGGTCATTATGAGTTTTTGGTGATGCCTTTTGGGTTAACCAATGCTCCAGCCGTATTCATGGATCTCATGAACCGAGTGTGTCGTCCGTTCCTTGATACCTCGGTGATAGTGTTTATTGATGACATCTTGGTGTATTCGCGAAGCCAAGCCGAACATGAAGTGCACCTGCGACAAGTGTTGGAGTTGCTTCGCCGAGAAAAACTGTATGCGAAATTCTCCAAGTGTGACTTCTGGCTAAGAGAAGTCTAATTCCTTGGCCATGTAATCAATGTTGAAGGGGTGAAAGTAGATCCAGCAAAGGTTGAAGCCGTGATGAAATGGGAACCGCCTAGAAGTCTAACTGAAATACGAAGTTTCCTTGGTTTAGCAGGCTATTATAGAAGATTTGTCGAGTATTTCTCTTCGATAGCTGCTCCGTTGACCAAGTTGACCAAGAAGGGTGAAAAGTTCACGTGGGCCGAAAAGCAACAAGAAGCATTCCAGAAGTTGAAACAATCTTTGTGTGAAGCACCAGTGTTAGCACTACCACAAAGTGGGGAAGAGTATGTGATATACAGTGATGCTTCTAGAGTTGGTCTTGGTTGTGTGCTAATGCAGAAAGGTCGAGTCATAGCCTATGCGTCTCGACAATTGAAAGATGCCGAGAAGAAGTATCCAGTTCATGATCTGGAATTAGCAGTTGTGGTTCTAGCATTGAAGTTGTGGAGACATTACTTATACGGTGTAAAGTTTATCATTTACACTGATCATAAGAGCCTGAAGTACCTCTTCGACCAGAAAGAGCTGAATATGAGACAGCAAAGGTGGATGGATCTACTGAAAGACTTTGATTGTGAAATTCAGTACCATCCTGGCAATGCGAACGTGGTGGCAGATGCTCTAAGCCGAAAAGAAGCTCCTTTGAAAATTTCATCTGCATGCATGAGTGTAGTAAGCCGGTTACCAGGATTGATCCGTTCAGCTCAGGAAGAAGCATGTAAGCCGGAGAATGTTAAAAGTGAACGAATAGTTGGATATTTGAAGCATCTGGAAGAAAATGCTCAGAAATTGAAGACCTTCAGAGGTCGAATATGGGTCCCGAAACAAGGAGAAGCGCGGAGTTTACTTCTAGAAGATGCACACTATAGCCGTTATGCGGTTCATCCGGGCAGTACCAAGATGTATCGGACGTTAAAACCGATGTATTGGTGGCCTGGAATGATGAGGGACATCGGAAGATTTGTGGAAAGATGTTTGACTTGTCTACAAGTTAAGTCAAATCATCAGAAGCCGTATGGGGAAATACAACCATTGCCGATTCCAGAGAAGAAATGGGACCATATTACCATGGATTTCGTGACAAAGTTGCCGCGGACACCGCGAGGTTATGATTCTATATGGGTGATTGTTGATCGATTGACTAAATCGGCACAATTTATACCATATAAAGAAAAGTATAGAGTAGATCAACTGGCGAAAATCTACATTGATGAGGTAATTTGTCGGCATGGATTACCAGCATCGATTGTGTCGGACAGAGACAGCAGATTTACTTCCCATTTTTGGCAAAGTCTTCAAGAGCAATTGGGTACAAAAGTACTTATGAGTACCGCATATCATCCACAGACCGATGGTCAGAGTGAAAGAACGATCCAAACTTTGGAAGATATGTTGAGGACTTGTGTCATAGACTTCGGTGGAAGCTGGGAGGATCATTTACCTTTAGTGGAATTCGCGTACAATAACAGCTATCATTCCAGCATTCAGATGGCCCCGTATGAAGCCTTGTATGGAGCACCGTGCCGTACTCCGACCTGCTGGACTGAAGTTGGGGAAAAGCCGTTGGCTGGACCCGAAATTGTAGCACAGACTGAAGAAAAGATCAAACTGATACGCGAAAATTTGAAGGTAGCTCAGAATAGACAGAAACAGTATGCGGATAAACGGGTGAAACCGATAGAATTCCAAGTAGGAGATATGGTAATGCTCAAAGTATCTCCTTGGAAAGGCTTAATTCGTTTTGGGAAGAAAGGGAAGCTGAGTCCTCGTTTCATCGGACCTTTCCGTATATCCCAAAGAGTTGGAGCCGTGGCGTATCGATTGGAGTTACCTGATGAACTTCATGGTATACATGATGTATTCCATGTGTCCCATTTGAGGAAAACGTTGTTTGACAAATCTCAACAGGTACCTCTTGCTGAAATTGAGGTGGATGAAAAGTTGAGATACCCGGAACAACCCGAACGAGTGCTAGACCGCAAGACAAGACAGCTGCGAAATAAGAAGATTAGCATGGTGAAAGTCCTTTGGCGTCATCACAAAGGTTCCGACATGACGTGGGAGACCGAAAGTGAAATGCGGGAGAAATACCCTCAACTTTTTGTATGATTTCGGGGACGAAATCTCTTAAAGGAGGGGAGAATTTGTAACGCCAAAAACATGTTTATTATATAATTATAATAAAAGGGCAAAATGGTCGTTTTACCTCAAAAGGGTAATTTGGTCATTTGGACAGAAAAGGACTTGTTTCGTAATAATATTTTGAGTCTAGGACTTAAATTGTTATAAAAATGTGATTTTTGTCATGAATTGTGTAAATTGTGGCAAAAGCCTTAAAAATGCAACTTCAAGGACCAAAGTGCAATTTTTGGAGGTATAAAAGGAGAGACTTGTGCAGAATTTTTGTGAGTTACGGGAGAGTCTTGTGGCTGAAATTCTGCAGAAGATTGAAGGTTTTGAAGGCTTGAAACTTGCAAGATTGGATTATAGCAATTACAAGGGCATAATTGGAAGATTTGGAAGTAAGTTCTTCAAGCTATAGCTAGTTGTTCTTGAGGAGTTTTGTAAAACTCAAAAAATTGCAATTACAGTTAAGATTGAGTGTTTTAATTGATGAAATACTTCCATTAAGTCATGCTAGTAAGAGCTTAACTCAACAAAATGGAAGTAGGTTGTTATAATTGATCAAATTGAAGATTTGGGGTTGTTAGAACTAAGAACCCTAATTCTTCATATGGATGATTGAGTGTGTTTTAATAGTTAAAAACCTTGTTAATATGTAAGGTTTTAGCCTAGGAACAAACCCCAAGTGATTAAGAACAGAAATAAGCACTTAATGGACCAAAACAGCAAGCTACAGTGCATAAATCGCGACTGGCCAGGGGGTCTGCACTGCCGCTAGGCGCAGTGCGCCCCATAGCTAGGCGGGGTGCGCCCAGGCGCAGTGCGCCCTCCCCTTGGCGCAGTGCGCCCACTGATCAGAGGCCAGGCAGGGGATCAAAAACGCTAACTTTTGCTTGGCTTGTCCGATTAAGCTCAAATTTGAACCATAAGCTCGTTATGGTCTAAAAAGTTTGGGAAAATTTTCATATCGAGTTTTCGACCCCTCGGGGGCACTGTAGACCGATCCGAATGCCTCGGTGAATAGTAAAATTCACATAGAGTTAGTAAACGGAAAGTTTATTAACTAGGCATTGTTTATAACAATATTGTATTGAACTCTATTGCATTAGAGTTAATTGAAATGATATATTAACCTATAATCATTGTGAAATAATGGAATTATAGGTACGGGACAAAATCTTACGGAATACATTACAAGTCAAGAAACGACGAAAGCTAGTGGTAGCAAGCAACAATGTGAGTAATCTTGATTATATCTAGTATGATATATTGGTGCAGCCTGGTCGGCTAAGATTACTATCGTTGATATTAAATGGTGCGGTCTTAGGACCATGATTTTGGGGTTATTGAACCCGTGATGGTGCGGCCTTCGGGCTATGACTCCGGTGCGGCCTTCGGGCTATGTCTCCGATGCTTGGTGCGGCCTTCGGGCTATGACTCCGGTGCGGCCTTCGGGCTATGTCTCCGATGTTTGGTGCGGCCTTCGGGCTATGATATTCGGTGCGGCCTTTATGGCTATGATTACGGTGCGGTCAGTGATGACCATGATTTTAGGGACAAAAATTGTTAAGAGTTTAATTGTTGTTATTCTCTTGTATATGCATATTTGATTGCTTGATTACTCATTGGGCTTTGTAGCTCACAGTTTGTTTGATATGTCTCTGCAGGTGAGCGTGACCCTGCTAAAGGAAAAGACAAAGTCCGTGACTGAGGACTTAGTAACTGAAGTAATACCCGGCTTGAAGAATGTATAATATTTAATGTATTGTACTTCGTGATACTCTTGTACTCGAATTGTATTAACTAATACCCCTACTTGTGTTTTGATTGTAAAATATTTGATTTCAAAATGAAAATTTTTTGGGGTGTTTTTGGTTAATAAGTCGGGTGTTACAGAAAGTATTCATATTTTGAAAAGATAAGGGATAATGAGGGTTTTTTTTAAATCAAATTAACATGAGATTATTTTATAACTTTGTATTTTATAAGTCTATCTAATTTTTAAACCAAAATGTGGATATTATAAAAATTTAAGTTTAAATTCATTAAAATCCTTATGAATACTTTAAACCACACACCCCATTAGAATGTTGCTTATTTGCATAAAATAATGAAAGTATACATTTACTATAAGTATTACTTACATATTTCTATTGTTATTATCTTGTATTTAACCCATTTATTAGCCCATGTATTATATTGTATCAAAGACAACTTTACTATGTATATATTGCTACATGATTAATGAAATAATTATAGGTAAGTATTGGGTCAAACATGGTATCATAGCTTTGAAAAGATTATCTCCTTGTTCTTATGTATCCAATGTCAGTCATCTCATTTCCTTTTTTATTCTCATTATCGACTATATCCCATATGTGTCGCCTGTTGTCCCTCTCAATCTTTCTGTTTTCTCTTCTTCCTTTTCCAATCGATAATGGCCATATAACCCTTTTATCTAAATTCTACAAACTTTATATCTATGGAAAGGTTATACACAGAAATATTGAATTACTGTGGGATGCAATGTTTATAGCTATATATCTTAAAATTTTTGAGGAAATGGAAAAAAAAAAGTCATCATTATGAACATTGTATTATTTGAAGTAATAAAAATATAGCTAAAAGATTCAGGTTAATTGGAGTTATAATAAATAAGATATAAATGTTTGAGAATGACTAAAAAGTGACGTAAATGCGTTTATGCTCATGTTTAAGAGAATGTAGTAAAATATCTAAACATATTCAGACAAAAATATGTAAAACGAAGTTGTAGTACTACTTACCACCTTTCCAAAGATATAAAATTTGTAGAATTGAGACATCGTATGTAAAAGTTATGCCACATACAAAAGCGAAAAAAAACTCATTTTATTTGCGAAAAATGTCCTGAAAAATCGTTTTACTTGTGCATTAACCACTGACCTGCGATTTTAGGTGAAATGGGTTTTTTCACAAACTTTTGCAGGTTTAGAGAATTAAATCACAAAATAAAAATCAGGAAATAATTTTTTCTAAATAGAGCTAATATATAATGACTTTTTGACAAATTTCCTTATGTTAAAAGAAGAATCAAACTTTATCAGAGCTTGCATTCGATGCCGTTGATTCAATATATATATATATATCCTAATAAATAAGTAACTCAAAGCCACATGTCATCACCACATTTATTTTGCCACATGTCATTTTCTCATAATTTTAAATTTCTTAAAAAAAAACTAATTGGTTTGAAACGTTTCTAACTCCTTAATAACCCGTTTAATTATCATTCAATTTCAAAATTAATTGTTTTTTAATATCATATTATTTTTTCATATGTAGAATGATTTAGAAGACAATAGAGAGACAATTGACGTCATAATATTTTGAAGAACGATTCCAATCATAATAGTGAATTTGATTTTAGTACCAGTGACATTCTCATAATCAATTATATTTATCAAAATACAAAGTCGTAATAGTAAAAATCAAAAGCAATATGTCACGATACATAAACAAATATTTTATGTAAAATTATTAATGTTTAGATAGTGTTAATTAATAATTTTTTTGTATCATCCCGTGTAATACACGAGTTTTACAATATATATATATATATATATATATATATATATATATATATATATATATATATATATATATATATATATATATATATATATATATATATATATATATATATATATATATATATATATATATATATATATATATATATGGAAACGGCAAATGTGAATTAATCAAAGAAAAAACTATAAAGTACCATTAGTTTGGCTAGTTTATGAAAAAGTTTCAAAATTAATTTTATTTACGAAAAATGACAACATACCGGCTAACGTATTCGGTTTAACACTTTCTTCTGGTTTATTAGGTTTTCTAGATTGAAATTTTCAATAAAGTCCCACTATTTTTTTATCAGTTTATGAAAAAGTCTCAATGTTGAATTTTTTTTACACAAAATAATAGGATTTTTTCATAAAGAGACCCAAAATAATTGGACTTTATTGAAGATTTCCAATTTAGAAAACTTGGTAAACATGAAAAAGGGGCTAAACTGAATACGTTAGCCGGTATGTTATCCTTTTATGTAAATAAAATTAATTTTGGAACTTTTTTCATAAATTGACTCAAAATAATAGGACGTTATTGGAGATTTCCAAAAAAGTGCCACCCATAACTAGCAAGGCACTAGTCGAGCAAAAGGATTGTACTAGAATCTAACATATATACTAAGTGGAAAAAGACATTTTTTGGTTCTTAACTTAATGATGATACTAGTCATTTGGAAGAATATTCGTTCGATTTATCAAGAGGTTCTTCGATAAACTCCGTAAACTAATAAAAGACCTAAAACGTGTCAATACCATGATTGCAATCTAATGGCTCTATACTAGACCAATTAATGGCCATTAAATGGATTGTAAAGATGTCCCAATGACAAACCAGTGCATTCCAAAAAGGAACTCGCTAATGACAAACTATGTTAATCGCATTCATAGATGACAATGTTGCAATCTAATGGCTCTATACTAGACCAATTAATGGTCATTAAATGGATTTGTCAAGATGTCCCAATGACAAACCAGTCTAGAATCTAACATACCAAGTGGAAAAAGACACTTTTTTTTGGTGCTTAAGTGAATGAATGATACTCGTCATTCGAAGAATATTAGTTTGATTTATTATCAGGAGGTTCTTCGATAAATCCGTGAACTAATAAATTAAAGACCTAAAACATGTCAATACCATGTTTAACACATTATCATATTTGATATTTCCTCTTTTGATATCATAATCTCATTGACAACCTTTGTATACAAATAATGGCAACTCAAAAACCCCAAGTATCCCAGACCAGAAAAAACCCAAGACACTTATCTTGACAAGTTCAATAAGTTCCATGGGTTGAGATAAACTTGGTAATTGTATTGTAAATCAGTAAATTTTGTGTGTACAAAATGAGGAGGACAGGAGGCCTTTATATAGAGGCTCTCCTGGAATACAAAGGGTCATGGAATACCAAAGGTCAAGGAACCCAAGAGTCATGGAATACCAAGGGTTAAGGAACCCAAGGGTCATGAAATATAATTAATGTAATTGTCTAATATTCCCCCGCAAGCTAAGGTCGGGTAGCGACCTGTAGCTTGGACCGAATGGCTTCAAACCGCTGGGATGATAGAGGTTTCGTAAACATGTCGGCAATTTGATCATCTGTGGAAATATGCTGAACTGACAGTTTCTTTCTAGCAACGTTTTCTCTGACAAAGTGAAAGTGAAGTTCAACATGTTTTAGCAGACTTTGTTGACTGCATAAGTGATATCTCAGTAGAAGCATGCATGAATTGGCAGACTTTGTTGACTGCATAAGTGATATCTTAGTAGGAGCATGCATGAATTGACAGACTTTGTTGACTGCAAATTGGAGGCTTCCTGATGACGGGGCTCTGTTTGGCGCCGGCGGCTGTATTATTATTTATGAAAAAAAAAAGAAAGGGAAAAATATTGTAGGCACCTCCGACGACTAAAAGGTCGCCGGAGGTGGCGGTCGGCGGCAGCGTGTTGTGATCAGCAGTAGGGTTTTAACCTAGAGCTCTGATACCAAGATAAACTTGGTAATTGTATTGTAAATCAGTAAATTTTGTGTGTACAAATGAGGAGGACAGGAGGCCTTTATATAGAGGCTCTCCTGGAATACAAAGGGTCATGGAATACCAAAGGTCAAGGAACCCAAGAGTCATGGAATACCAAGGGTTAAGGAACCCAATGGTCATAGAATATAATTAATGTAATTGTCTAATAGGTTGGAACCTAATTGTACCGTACAAGTCACAAAGGCCTAAACCCATGTGGGTATAAATGTAACATGCACATGCAAACAAAGGGATGAACCTACCAAGACTACTTCTTCTTTACTCTAGACCCATCATAATCTCATCTATCTTTGCACACAAGCATACATTTTGCCAAGTTATCTCAATGCCTCCCACAACAAAAATCCTAGCCATGCCCCTAAATGGGCCCCGCAATAATCAAATTTACAAGGGCGAATATGTCATTACCCACCTAACTATCAATAAAAAGACAATCACTTTACATGGATGGATCATGGAGGTATGATTCCGACCTTATATATGAATAAAGATTGTGTTGTTACTTATGATAAAAAAAGAAGTATTTGTATTTATACATTTTAGGTAAGATGTCAATATCTTTCATCTACATCATTTACTACAAACAAGGACCCCCCCCCCCCCCCCCCCCCAAAAAAAAAAAAAAAAAAAAAAAAAAAAAAAAAAAACCAACCCACTTAGTTAAAAATAAAATGAATTAATAATGTTAGATGATATTTAAAGATTATAACCTTTTATACGGGTTTTTGCAAATAATTATGATTTCAATTGTATAGTTTGTGTAACATGTTTAAATTCAATTTTTTGAAATAAAAACAAAAACAAAAAAATTAACATATCACCTCAACCTAACAAATAGCATTCAAACACGTAAATGGCATTTAATTATAAAGAAAATATGACATGTAATAGTAAGGACATGACAATGTTACGATTCACAAATGCATAAAGCACACGGTATAAACAATCTGACAGGCCAAGTACTTTTGACCACAACCAACTGACAACCCGACCAATTCTAGGGGAGGCAAATAAGAAACTAAACAAGTAAAAGTGGATCAAAATTCAAAGCGATAAATTGGCTAAAAAGAAATTGGAGTAGACAATGTGAAAGTCATCCGATGTCTACTTCATGCTCACGACTCGTCGACTCCTATATCAATTTGAAAAAGAAGATTATAATTTAATTTAATAATAGTTAATATAATAGGATCAAACCAGCCAACATGGTATTATGTATTTTACCTTTTTTATTTGTTAGTTTGATTGGTGTAAATTTTCTTTTAATGATTGTATTTTTTAATATTGTTTCTATGGAGCTACCTTTCAAACAAATAATAATTCTATTTAACAAATTGATTACATTTTTAATCCTTACAACAAAATGATCGCCAATTTCCTAATAAAATTTCATGAGAACTGAGAAAAATACATTTTGAACGGCTCTTCAAAGGAAATTTTTTAATATATTTTTGTGATTTCCTCTTGCAAATGTGATTTTTTTATTTTTATTTGTTTTTGAAGGTTCTTCGTGGTGGAGATTATCTTAAAAGAAATTTTCATAATTCACAAGATCTATGTTACAAAAGAGATGGTTATTTCGCTATAATGACAAAAAATAATCATATTACTAGTGGACGATATCATTATTTTTATGATTATTCTTAATAAAATTTATTTAAGAACAGTGGATAAAAATGTTGACGGATGATCCCACCCCAATCCTACTCCAGGTGCCCTAAAAACAGCTTAACCGTATTTGAATTTATGGAGTTGACGAATTAGGGACGGACACAGGATTTACAAATAACGATACCAGAAATTTTTTTCTTCCGATATAATATAATAAGATAATTCTTTATTCTGATCAAACATAATAACATAAAAACGTTTAAAAGTATGAGTGCATTATATATAACATATTTTTTGTTGCACATACAATCTAAAGTTCACCTCAACGTATACATATTTTTATAAAACGCTCCATATTTTTAAGTGGTGACACTTTTTTTCAGATACGGTGAAACTTTATTTTTTAAGTGGTGACACTTGTTTTTTCGCAGAGTTGCACCCTATTAGAAAAAAATCCACTACATACACGAAATTTAGCAGTTGCACGAGCCACCCCGTGCCCCATAACAAAACCGCCCCTGTGACCAATTGACCGTGGTAATTAGCAGTCCTTAAAATCACATTTTTACAAATGACACAACGATAGTTAATAACGAAAACGGTAGGGAGTTTACGTCTTTTGCTAAAAAAAATGAGGGATCAATTGTGAGTTATTGTCCCATCTTGTTCCATTTAGATGAGAAAAAAATTACAATTATTGTCTCACTAACATGATTCTCAATCTAATGCTATAACATTATCAATGTCCTATATGACAGAAAATAGAGCTTAAAAACTAGTCCCTACGGTCACCCATAACCGGATACAACTAATTAAAAGACGTGCAATAAACTTTTAACGTCAAAACCACATCCAGTTTCCCATCTGAAAGTGAAACAATACGGTTCAAATATTTGGCAAAATGTTGATAACTATGAGTACTAGAGGGGTAAAGTTGAGTTATGCTTTTAAGATGGTCCATATCAATCATCCCCACATTTGACAACAAAAGTTAAAATGTTACCACATATAATCCCATGAACAGTTGATTTGTCCTAACAAGGTCATTCTTCGAAAACACTTCTTTCCGTTTCTTATTGGATTGATTTCTTCAATTATTAAGGTATATTCCTTTACACATTTGGAGCAATCTTTCACAATGATGACATACATATATACAAGCAAACATTATAGGAAGAAAAGCACATGTAATCGAACCAAATAATACTCATTCCTTTCACCTACTATACCAGACCCATCACTAGATGTGCCGATATATGTGAATTAGGTTACGACTCAAAATATTTAATCTATTTTTGGTTTAAACTGTCAATATTTTCTTATCCATTTTTTAAATATCAATATGACTAATTTGATAAAGCACAATCCAAATTGTATGAAAGCATGTAACCATGAATTCCCGTTTTATTTAATACATATACATAAGAGAGATTATTACAGACATTGACCAAAGACCAATTTTATGCGACTAATCGACCTGGCGTATGATTAGAAACTATAATAGAATACAGTTTCAATTATAACTTTCATCTGAAGATATCGAACTTTACCAACTTCTTCATAATGGAGACATGTTAGTAATAAACAACTAAATGTCTAAATACATATAGTTCGTCCATTATGAACGCGAGCCTGGAAGGTTGCCTCTTTGAAACCGAAGCATTTTGGTACAGATTTGGTACAAAGAATGTAATTGAATTTGTAAACTGTAATAGAATGATTATAGATTGGTATCTAATTGTTTATTACAGGTGTTGGCTTTCGATAGGCCAATTCTCTCCCAATTGTTTGTACATTCTAACAGAAAAACAGCTTACCTCGCTCCTCTCCTCCAACTAACTCTTATACTCATCTTCTAACTGACATCAGCTCCACCGACCCAAAAGACAGAATTGCCCCTGCACGAAATTACTCCCACTTCATACTCATCTTCTATTTCTGCTAGTATATGTAAATCTAATTGGGGGTCTACCACATTTCCCTTGCATATTTGTAAAGCGATGCTGGCTTTGATCAACGGCTAACTAATTCAATTCATAGTCTATCTTCTATATATAATGTTTCAAAAGATACACATGATTTTATGATCTATAACCAACAATTTGAACAAATTCATTTTGTGCATTAATAGTGGCGACAGAAAGCATAAGTAGCAACGTCTTATGTTCCCTTTCATTTTCAAACCACTATTATCGAACACTTAGGATGTATTTCGCATGTCACAACTAGCTTATTTTTTGAGGTTTTTTTGTTAGCATGTTTGACAAACTAAAAAGTAGCCTATAAGCTAGCATATGAATCAGCTTTTTTAAAATCTACATAAACTAGTGTTTCAATGATCTTATAGAAATTTTTTAAATTCTTTCGGTTATACCTTTCATCTCCATCTCAATGTCAACATATCTAATACAAGATTTAGTATCGACCTTTAATATATAGTTAATGAAAAAAAGAACAACATTAAAAAGATATCAATGAAAATATTGAATAAATTATCAAAATTTAGTGAGAACTTACACATACGTAATGATGAATTTTTTTTTTCCTCATGACTATATTTGAAATGATATTCAACATTGTTCAACAAAAAGTGATTACATGTCTACAAAAGTAATTAAAGGATTACTCCATATTTAGTTATGCTAAAATTCGTAAACCATCCCACAAGATACGATGAATTTGTGATTATATTGCGAATATGATATTGGTGATGTAATAAATTCCACTTATATATATATATATATATATATATATATATATATATATATATATATATATATATATATATATATATATATATATATATGGATAACTGTTATTAATCAGTATTTACTTTAATTTAATGAAATATATTATGTGTTTTTCTTATAATATTGAATCATTTTTCAATATGCATTTGTATGCTATTTTACATTTCACAGCTAGTTTTATCAATCGTTTTTTTTTTATCAACTATCAGCTAGTTTTTCAGCTAGTCTGTCAAATATAGTTAACACGAAGATTGAAACCATTTTGATAGGAATTGATTTAAGAATTCAAAGTTTTCTCATAATTATCAATAGATACGATGGTTTGGTATTGGAGCAAACCTCTTTTATTTGCTTGCATTGAACAAGTAGAGAAGGGTAAAACTAGAAAGTTTTGGGGGTAGTTTTCTGCTGCTTATTATCTTCAACATCATATGAAAACATCATCCTATTTAATCAAATTAGGTACTAGAAAGTATGAAAAATAAACTAGCAACTAATTTATCTAAGCCAAAAGATTAGGAGCAACTAGCCAATATGACTTTGACTAAGTCGAACAGTCTTAATAAACTAAAGTTAACAAAATAGACCCCAAACTTTCTGTATTAGACCAACAATTTCCACCTTAATCCATAATTTAAATGTTATTCACTCTTAGAAACTTTCTCATCTCCACGAACTTTACTTGGCCTAATGGTTTAATGAAGATATATACACGTTGTTGTTGAGCACTAACATACTTAACCACCATATTTCCTCCTTCAAAACATTCTCTTATGAAATGGAATCCGGTAGCAATGTGATTACTCCTTCCATGAAATGCAGGGTTCTTCATAAGCTCTAGTGTCGAGGTAGAGCATCACAGGACCAATACTTTTCCCCATGATTCCATACACCTTTACAAGTTGCTATTGTAGCAGCCATAAACTCTACCTCACAATAATATAACGCAAAACTCCATGATTTTGTGAGGCCCACGTAACCAGATTTTTGCCCAGACAAAACGCCATTCCACCTGTGTTTCTTCTGTCGTTCAAATCCCTTGCAAGGTTGCTGTCAAAGTAGCCTATGCCTTCATCTTCTATGTTGTCCCCCCTATAAACCAAGACAAAATCTAAAGTTCCCTTCAGGTACCTCAAAATCCCATAATAATACTCCTATACTCCGCAGCATTTATTGGTTCACCTTTGATAAGTAATTGATTCAATAAATAATAAAATCATAATGAAATAATGAACAATCATATGTAATTTTCAACAATGCAATACGATGTATAATTGTGAAGGGAAAGGTATAAAGATTGTGCCTAGTTTACAATGATACAAAGTGCAACAAATGAACCGCTCCCTAAACCCTAAGGATGACCCCATATTTATACATGATATAGGTGGTGTATCCTCTAACCAAGACAAACATGACACCTAGGCACACAATATGTGCAACTAACCTGCTTACACTAACATACACTGTAAATTAGAAGCACTATAACCTAAGTGACAAGTATACACAAGAGTACCGACGGAGCTTTGTAAGATCTTACAACTTTGGCATCTGGAAGACATCACAACTTCTTCAAAAATAAGGCTTCGGGGGATAAAAAAATTCTATCATCATCCTGGCGAGAACTTCGACACAAATTTATTCACAACAATATCCTCATTTCTGTGAAGTGGCTCCAAGTATCCGAAGTTATCTACAAATAGTCAAGACACCTAAGAGAGCATTTCAAACTACAATCCACCATATTAAGTGCTAAATGATCTCCTTTATTACTTCAACACTATTTTCCTTGCGAATTGTGATTCGTAACAAAACATTATGAAGGAAGTCTATTGGAACTTCCTTTTAAAATCAACAACAAAGAATACCTTTCTCACTGGACCATCTTTTCTTTTCCAGGTACATAATCCTCCATGATTCTTCACAATCTCTGCATCTTGATACTTGATGCATTCTAAACTTGTATCAGGCTTCGATAGAGTCTTGTTTAATTCTTTGGCAACGACTATGTCAAACGAAGCTACCTGGGAGATATCATAATTCAAAAATCCCTTAATGTCTTTGTAGCATGTATAAAATGTCTTCGGGTCAGCCACCACAAACCTTTTATCAACCTAACTCGTCAAGTTTTACAACAAAACAAAATCATAAGGTTCATGATTGGAAAATTAGTAATGGAGAATTCACGAATTTCATTTTTGTCGCCCTTCCAAACAGTGAATTTGAAAATTTCCAGCTTTTCTGCAAAATATTATGCCTTATCTATCGAAACTGGTTTAGTGATTTTCTTCAAGCTCTACACTTTATTTTTTTCTTTTATCAAATTAGCATGAAATTTAATATTTATTTCCTTGAAAGTCTCACCATAATCTTTTCCAAATTTCATATTGAAGCGGGGATAGGAAAAGGTCTTCGGGTAGTAAGGCAGATCCAGTTAGTATTCACTTGAGTTCTCATCTGAAAAGCTTACCAATGGCACTCTCTTAAAATAGTCAATAACTCCTAATACAAAGGTTTCAATATCTTCAATATTGTACGTGATATCAATTAGACCTAAGTGGTGAACTTTTCCAATTCTATCTATCAGAATTGAGTTAATTTGACGAAGCTTATCCCAATGTTCGTTTTCTACTTGTTTTCTCTCCTTTTTACTCAATTCATGGGCTACACGTTTTCTTTTGTCAACAATTAGACCAGAAGAAGTAGTTACTATAGAAATAGTAACAACTGTGAAAGATGTAGAACTAGTTGTTCCAATTGTGATTCCCATTTTAAAGTTGGGAGGGGGAATGTAATTGAAGTCTTGTACGTTATGCATTCTCAATTGCAGATTCATGCCTTTCTATATAGGTATCATACTTTACCAAATTAGTACATTAGGGTAATGTACTTTCACATACTTACAAGTGTCATTTGACAATTCTTACCATTCTGGAGAATCATAACTCTTTACTCTACATTTTCTTGTATTTCTTCCCAATAATTGTGACATATTTTGGAGTAGTTCGTACTATATTCTTTCCCTAACAAGTTGTACCTTTAAAATTTTGGAACATTAAGGAAATTCACTTTCATTTATTTTCTTGATTGTTACATTTTTCATATCTTTATCATATTGCCAAGTTATTAGGAAATTTTTTAGCCATTAGCACTTCTTCTTGTCATAATTTGACATTCAAAGTAGTGTAATTTAATATGTTGAAATTTCTTTATTGAGAATATTTTCCATCTATGATAATCATCATTGTAAGTTTGTACTTGTCTTGTGTTCCTTCTTACACTTGTAGAATACTCGGAAGTCTTCCATATTAGTTCATTTTCCTTACGTCATTTGGGGTTTTGGAAATCATATATCCATTACCTGTTTACATTTATCTTTCTTATTCTTATATTTCACTTCTATATTTGGTTCCCCTGCCCAATACTTATTTACGCATTATGCTTTCACTTTAATCAATATTTTATCGTAATTCTTTACTTGTTCCATATAATCATATAACTTTCTTTGTTGGTTCTATGCCCATGGTCACAATAAGTTATTGATATTACTATATATAGTAGGGTCCTTTTGCGTTACACACAATATATGATCTTGCTTAAGACACTGAAGGTAAACGTGGCAGACTTAGGGAATATTTGATACTTGTTGATTGAGAAATAGCCGACCGAGTCAATGTCTAACCCAGTCAGACTCATCCTGAAACTGACCGAGTAAGAGTTAAATTTTAGGGTTTAGGACCGAGTCCGATGTAAATTTTGGGGTTATCAAACAATATGACTCGGAGCGAGTCAGACAAAACCTTTTACTGGACTTAGTAAGAGGCAAATCAAATAGCCCCTTAATTTATTAACACTTCAAATTTATGATGTGCTAAGTAGAAACTAAAAGAGCATAAAGGGTCTAAACGAGAATCCAATTATTTGAATTTCAAAATATTAAAATTAAGGGGATTGGATAAACATGGCTTGGATAAGGTTTACACAACCCCATCCCTTGGTTGATCCACACACCAGTCGACACACACACCTCACAGTATCCCTCATCTACCTCTTTGAGTTCTCGACCAACACAAGTTCCAAGGAGGCTCACGATTTTGACAGTTCAAGATCAAAAGAAGATGAACTCTTATAGCATGTAATCTATATTGGGGTGTGATCACATTAGAGGAGTTCGTGTTTGGTATCTAATAATTCTAGAAATATTTGATCACGTAAAAACCTACAACTTGATCTCCTAGTTTAAGATTACAGTTTCAAAATATGCAAGTTCTTGTAATCTCCGGTGGAGTATGAATTTTGTTAATGTTTCCGCTGTGTTGTTTTGTATTGTTACCGTATTCCAACAGTGGTATCAGAGCCACTTGAACATGGTTTTACATTTTATGGAACTGTTTTTCTTTGTTTTTCTGTTTAAAGTTATGTTTTTCTATGAAAATTTGTTTATGTTCATCTGACGCGGCCTGACCTAGTGGTAATCGCGTCGCAACCTTCAACCCTAGTCGTGATCAGCTCGCATCTTCACGTTGTGTACATATGTTTGTCATGTCGTGATTTGCTGGTCTAGTCTCGATTAGCTGGTTTCGTAGCGCCGCGATCTGTTGAACAGTTTCGTTTCGACCCAAAAGAAAGATTTTAAAATGAGTTTTAAAAGTCATTAATGAATAAAGAAATTGCAAGATCAAAACAGTTTCAGGTTCAATTAAACAATTTAATTTTGTTAGTATGTGCCAATGTTTTTTAGTGCTTAAATGATTTTTTAGCATGAAAGTCATTTGAACGTTTAAATGCACAATATGTTATTAACAAAGATCATTTTATATTATGGCAACGTGTATTCTTATGAGTCTTAATCAAAACATTGAATAGAAGTTCTTTGTGAATTGCACTTTAATAGTTTAAAGGTGTAATAAGCAACAATGAAGTTCATACAGAAACTCATACAGAAACTGTTATAAAATATAAAATGTTATAGAACATAAAACCCAAATATGATATACAAAAAATATTACAATGACATAAAATGTTCAACAAAAAACATCAAAACAACATATTCAAAAATACTTATGCTTTGCAATATCACCCTCATGATCATTCTCTTGCTTCTCAAACATTGAAATAACTTCATCAATTGACCTCTTCAAGTCATTATCACTCTCATTTTGCAACTGTTTTGCCCTTTGTTCTTAATTAGCAGAAACACAAGCCTTTTAAACAGTAAGTTTTTAAAGTCTTCTAGTGTGATTGCCAATCTCTGCTTGAGAATGCAATGAATCCGTGTATTTTATTCTCGAGGGGTGAGGTTGGGATTGGTCCTATTAATGAGATAAACCTAGATGATGAAGACATAATAAGATACAAGATATGTATAAGCTATAAAAATGAAGGTTTAGTGGATGCATAACAATGTAAACTCCATGGGATTTTCATAAGCACACATGAGGGTATATAAACATTTCATAATAGTTTATGATATACTATGTATGTATTCGATTATGACCAAACATTTTAGGATTTCATAGGTCCGTATGCAATAATGATCATTGTTTTCTAAGCAGCCAACATTAATTTTTAAACGATGATTAACTCTCTGTAAAACAAGAAGCCATCAAAGGGTATTCTTAGTGTCATAGCATTAATGAGGTATTGAACTTGTCGTGACTTTATAAACAACCAGACCGATGACAAAATAACCATTATTTACAGGAAAAAAACCAATTAAACAACTACATTGCAACAAAGGCCATGTCTACAAAGGTTTCAACTCAAAGACCATCTCATTACTAAAACAAAACATGACATGTAGAGATTTTTTGAGAAAATAAAAATGGTTAGTGTTATATGGGATGATATAGTAACATGGTCTAGAGAGAAAAGGTGATGTGTCAACGACTTATTGGCTTCCCTTTACTACACCAGAAGGTGCATCGCACAAGCGTTCATTAGCACTAGACGTAAGATATGGAGAACCTTGTGGCCTTGATGAATCTCATTGAGGTTATTCATCAAAGATTGTAGAAGAATAAGACACTTATGGACAGACTCTGAGATGAGTGAATGTATTTTGTTTTGAACTTTTGATGTATGATCTTTTTTTGCAAAGTGTTTAACCTTTAAAAGTTTAATACAATCACTCAAGATTATCAGACTCCCAAGTTTACTCTTAAACTCTTACGAGTTTACGATCCCAGATTCCAAAAACGATCCCGATTCCGTATACGGTCTGAGTATACTAAGTTTAATAAAAATATGATTTTAGATTTTATTTGACATTTTGACTGAAAAATTAAATTCTAACTTATAAGACTTGTAACCCTAAATTTCATTTCGTCTTTCATTATACTCCAGAATCCAGACTAATTTAGTTTTATGTCATTGTAGTTGGTGGACTAAACTTGGGAGAAGAAAGTGTGGATGTAGAAGAGAGAAATGATATGATGGATGATTCGTTTGTTATTTTAGATTAAATTAGATTAGATATGTCTATTAGCTATTTTGAATCTTTGAATTTTTTTTGTAACTTGTGAACTTATGCTATAATATGTATTTCTTCAATTTTTGTGCTTTTGGTAGAATCTTACGATCCGATCCGATCCGATCCTACGATCCCGATTTTGCAAATCAAAAAACGACCCTAGGTAGGATCTCGAGTTTGATAACCTTGCAATCACTAGCTTGTTTTGCACCCGATCACAATGAAAGAAACAAACACCTTGAAAGAAATCAAACATAATCGTTTTTACCTTGGATTTAAAGAGGGTGCCATCTATAAACTAGGGTTTCCAATTAGGATCGTGAGTTTCTTAAAGCATTTATGGTTCTAATTTCAATCCGCTTTTAAGATAATCGTGAATTTATAGAAGTAATTAGGATTCTAATTTCACCCCCTACAAAGATGATCGCCGTCCTCGAAAAGAAACTCGGGTTCCAATTTCAGGAGCTTTTGAAACGAGAGAGAACGAGGGAGAGGAGAAAAAGAGGGAAGATAGACGGTCGTGAGAAATTAGAGTTCTAATTTGGTAATGAGAGTAATATAGTAGGAAAGAGATGAGAGGTAAAAAGACTGGATTGTCCTCATATAACGGCGCGTGAGGCAGCTAACGTATACATTTTAACAGGGGTCAAAAATAGGGACTAAACCTACAACGAAACATACCGATAAGAACAATTTATGCAAAATTGAAAGTTTAGGGACCTGGACCCCAATTTTTGACACATCGAGACCAAATTTGCAGTTTTGTCTATTTTTTTTATGATGTTAGCTCGTTATGTTTGTTCTCAAATGTTAGTCTTAGAGTTATTGGGTGTTTGGTAATTTAAATTTTAAACTTGATTTTATTTTGTTAAAATGATTTGCTTAAAATTTCATCGAGCAGAATTGTACAGGTACCTAGAATGTCATTGTTATGAGTTTTTGGTGTTTATTATTACTAAAATATTATGAAATAAAATTAAATTTTACGGAAATCATTTTTACATTCTGCTAATTTTTGGGCCAAAATTTGATAAAGTATACATGGCCCCTAAAATGAATGTGCCGGCCTAAAAACATAAATCTTTTATGTTAATTAACTTCGTCATAGAAGTGTAATTTACCAATCTAAACCCTACCTCAAGAATTCAAATTCCATCTATGAAATTTACTTTAGGTTTGGCATTTACCTCAAGAATTGGTCCATTTTAATAGAAATCATGGAGTGAGTAACAAAGGGGATATTATCTGATTAATGGCTTTCTTTGCTTGCATTATACTAACTTTTTTCCCGTTATTACCCCTCACCTTCACCTGAAATTCAAAGCCAAATAAAAATCAGTCAAAAGAAAAGAAAATATGAAGCGCAGGCAAAAAGGTCAAATGAGCAGGTTGTTACCTTGGCTCTCATCTCAGCCGTACACGTGCCACCGTTCACACAAGATTGGACAGTTGTGATTTCCACTCCAAGTTCTCTTAGTTTCTTCATGACATCAAGCAACAACCCCTCTCTGTGCGGACACTGCAGCTCCACCAACGCGTCACTCTCGATTATCGACACCTCCACCTGCACCGCCCTCGCCGTCTTCCGTCCACCACCACTTCCGGCCTCTACTACTCGGATCTTCCTCTTATCCAACACCTTTGACTTATCCGATGTTTCCTGACGATCACGTGCTTCCAGATCTTGAATCTTCTTCCGCAGCTGCTTCACGTACTCGATCGTGTCACCGAGGATCGATGCCTTGTCCATTTTAGTCACCAACGGTACCAGTGATCTTAGTATCATGAACCGCTCGTTTAGCTTCTCTCTCCGACGTCTTTCAGCGAGGACGTGGTTGGCGCTGAGCTCTTCATGTGACGTCGTTTTCCGTAGACGAGGTGCGACGGATTCGGAGGCGTCACCGTCGATGGACTTGTTGTTGGAGTGGAGGAAAGGTACGGTGAAGATGATGTACTTTAGGAGCAACTGTGAGTTCGAAGCGGTGTGATAGTGATGATGATTTGATGTCCAGGCGGTGAAGGATGACTGGGTGGTGTAGAATGAGCTGTGTCGTGATGCTGAGTGTGAGTCGTGCCATTTGCTCAGTTGATTGTGGAGGATGGTGGAAACTGTACGGGAGTAGTGAGTGTCCTCCAGTGCTAATTCTGGTTGCAAAGCTTCTGTAAAATAATACAAAATTTGAGTAAATAAAATATGAAAAGGTACGTGTAAAATATATCTTATTTTGTTAATATATTATAATAGTTAATGGCCAAACATATTAAATGACGGATGTCATTTTGGTGACTGAATCATAAAAGAAGGATATTGTACTTTTTAGCCAAAAAAAGAAACAATTGTCTTTATTGTATTCAGTTTAATAAGGCTGAAAGGTGTGATTGACCACAAGAACGCAAGAGAAGAAGCTGAGGTGGGAGAGAGAGAACTGGTACAGCCAATAGGAAACGAGAACACCGCGTTCCTGAGTTGTCTCCCCAGGAACGTGTGAGGACGGAGGACGCGGAGGAGGGGCGGTGTTTGGCCGCGTTCTAGGCGCCATCTCAGCAAGGACACGGGTATGCGTCCGGCACACCCTTCAGCCTAATGTGGTTGTACTCTTGGACGTAGAGGAATTTATAATTATTATGTTGATAAAATTACAATATCTAAATGAACACACAACTTCACAGATATAATTTGCAGGGTTTGCAATTAATCATAACCTTAACTTCGAAGGGATCAAAAGAATAGGTTTACAATTATTAATCATATACCTGATTTCTGTAACTGAATGTTGGATGGGTTGTGCAGCTCCAAATCATCATGTGACCATCTAGCAACCGACTCAGGTATACATGAATCATCTTGGCTCGTTGCTAACAAGTGATCAAAAGGAGAGTCCAAGTTACTGGAACCGTCAATAGGCGATCCTATAGACATATCAATTTGCAACACTTCATTAGCCTCCATCAGGGTTTTATCCTCATGAGGTTCTTGAACGATAGAAGTATGATCTGTCTCCGCCTCAAAATCCGACCCATTTTCTTCTCCTTCATCTTCTTCGTCTGCTTCAATATCCTCATAATCATCTTCTTCGTTTTCAATATCATCATCGTCCATTAAATATAGGTTGACCAAAGATTTGATTTTTGGTGGTATTTGATGAGGGGAAAAAGTGGTGTTAGAAGAATGGGCGGAAAGGGCGGGTCTAGGAGGAGGGAGAATCGACTTGTCATTTTCAACAATGAAGAAATGTTTCACATGTTCAACGAAGTCTGCAGGCTCTTCCACCTACATATGCATCCAAGTTATTATATATCTACATATTTGATAGAGGTGTTAATTATTTGGAACTGATTATTTATGAAAACTATTCTCAACACATATTTTATTGTTAACTTCATATATAAAATAAAAAACTAATTAAAGAACATATAAAAATTAATAAATGTCGATATATTTTTAAAATTAAAAATTATGTTTAATGATTATGATTTTTACATTAAACCGTTAATGTTGTACATGATAGTTTTTTGTATTAAAGATATTTTTTTTAAGTTTCAAATATGTTCTTAGATAATAATCAAGTGTTTAAAATTAAAATAAAAATGATAAAAACATGATTATTAAATTCTGAATTATCAGTTCTTACATTTCCTAACAATCTTTTTTGTGATTTTTATTTGAGCTTTTGCCGAATAAAACCATGTTTATATAGTTACCTATAAAAACACAAAATGTTCAACTTACCAATAATATTTATTGAAACAAACGTTAAAATGTTATTGACCAACTTTTTTGGCGATATAATAATATGTTTATCAGCAACCGGTCACAACTCATTTTCATTAACAAATATTATCTCTTTGTTTTTTATTTACATGTGAATAAATTATTTATTTATTCATGGTTTATTAACATGTGAATAAAAAGTATATTTTAATATAAAATTTGAGACATGATTTATTCATATTAGAATAAAACGTATGATGATATATAGTTGATATAAAAAACTAAAAAGATATTTATTTATATATATATATATATATATATATATATATATATTGTATTTTTTGAAAATAAAAGTTCGTTAGATAAAATAAAATGTCAAAAACTGAAAGTTGGATTTATTCTCTCATTCTTAAGCTAAACAATAAATATTCGTATGAATCGAAAACCCAAGTTTGATGTTCCTGTATAACATGAATTATCGTAACACCAAATTGATATAGCACTATTTATCAACAGCCAAACCGGTGCGTTTTAAAGTGTGGTTGGGAAGTTGACACCATTACTTTGTTTGAGAAATGCTTTTAAAATTATAATAAAAAAAACTTTGTTTTTTTAGCACTAAGTGATTAAATTTTACATAAGATGGCCATAATGCAATGTTTTACATTAAATGTTTAAAAAGGAACGTTCCTTTGTGAATCGTGAAAGTAAAATTAAAAAAAAAAAAAAAATCTACATAGCTAGGTTTCTAACCTTTTCAGTTGTTCCAAGTTCCACAACTCCGTTCAATAGAGGGATGCATACAACGGTCTGCAGAATTGACATTTGAATTTAAGCAACAAATGAGAGATTGAATAATATACATATAGTTAATAGTTGAAGGGATAAAAATCGACTTGCCTGTATATCGGCACTCTAAGGCAAGAACCAGAGTCAAAACAGTAGCCATCAACATGAGCACAACGTCAGCAAATCGACTCGCAAATAATCCAACACATGCTCACATAGTTTCGTTTATATATATTATCCCTTTATCTTTTCCAAAGTTTCGTTTATATATATTATCCTTTGATCTTTTACAATTGTTAGGGACACCCTTCCCAAATAAACGACGTTTATTAATCATTCTGTCTCGATTTGAATTACAAAAACTTTAAAATAAATTATATATCTTATTTGTCTACTAACTTAACTTATTTGTTTAATTATTAATCCATATCATAAGTTATGATCAAACATGCATGATAATATATAATAATATCCTCTCCATTCCTTAGTTTTTTTACATTTTAATTAACGAAATAGAATAAATACCTTGGCAAGGATGGCTCTTGTAAAAACTGTACTTTCGACATCGCTTGCACCTGTGAGCCATAGATGTTGCTGCTTTGCGTACGCCTCTCCGACTAATCTACAACCACATATAACCGTAAGTGTTAATGTGATTTTGAATTGTTGGTGATCCAAAATAGAGCTTGACCCGACCCGTTTTCTTCTATGGACCTGTCCTGATCAATTTCTTTTATAAAGGCTCAAGCGTCAAACCAATCGTTGTCAGGAATACAAGATATTTTTAGCTAAACTTTTTGGAAGTGCTTGAAAGTAAACGAGAACTTCTAGCCGTGGGTACTGGGTATGGGTCACATCTATCAAACCATGTAAACCATTGTCTTCTTGTGTTAATTTGTTTACTTCTCATCAGTTTTAAAAGCGATTGTTATTCAATACTGAAAAAAGGAAGATCTTTTCTTGACATTAATTAGAGCTGGTGGTATCAATGCAAGAACAGAAATTAATTCAGACATTTTAGGAAAGAAATTGGCACACGGTGCTGTGATGTGGTGATCAGTGGCGGAGGTAGCATAGAAGAAGTGGGGTGCATGGCCCCCACTTAAAAGTGGATCTCACGTTATATTTTAGCAAGCAAACCTCTAAGAATTTCCATTTTGCTGAAAAAAATCCTTCTTGGCACCCACTTGCACCGAAACACCCCTATTTTATACTATTTTTTGCTTAAAAAGCCCAAAAAACCCCTAAAATATTCAGTAAATTTTAAATGGTATTAATTTTGTTTAACTTTTTTTATGAAGGACCCCCATTGACTTAAACGCTGGCTCCGCCACTGGTGGTGATGTGGTCTCAGTCCAAGAATTTTATTTTTAAAAAGTAATACTATTAATGTTTAATTTATATTTGTTTTTTAGTTTAAATGTTTTAAAAAATATTATTTATATTAAAAACCAATAATAGTTGGTACAACGGTGAAAGGTGGATATGCCTTTAAAGTGATCGAAAGTGTGTGTAAGATTAAGAAGGGAATTGATGTGGCGTTAATGGGAATGAGAATAATACCCGATAGCCTATCATAAGTTTTAGGTCAAATGTGAACCAATGGATGAATGGAAGCTAGAATGACATACCCGACACCCGGTGGAAAAGAGAATGAGACACAAATAAGGTAGAACCATTCAGACTCCGTGAGATCCTCCGGTGACAACGCCACCGACGGCCGCCGTTTCGTTAGCTGCTGGTTCTCCGTCGCCTGCTGATCACCGGCAGCCAATGAATCATAGAGCTCTATGAGCTGTTCGCTTCTACACAAGGCGGCTTCTTCCGTGCTGACTTCTACAGACTGCACCGTCTTTCTGGTCTTTATTGATCCATTGTAATGCCCGTCTCCCCATACTAAAACCCTAACCATCGAAGGAATACAAAACGAATCGACTTAAATGAAATATAACAAAAAAAAAACGAAAAAAAAATATATCCAACCGCTCTGATTTTCGTACCGTTGTTGAGGACAAAGCTGCCAGAAAATAATATACGTCCATTGAACAGATTGTACGGCAGACTGCAACATTTCTTTTAGTCCAGGTTGAGCAACGGCCATGATTAAACCCTTCCAGATATCTCAGTAGATAGAAATACGTTTCAAAATCAAAGAAGATTTCAGAAATCGATCGCATGCACATACCAGCAACCAGAGTTAATGAGAAATAAGCAATTTCCGGCCAGATTTTCGCGTTTCATATATAAATCTGCCATTAACATTAAAAAAAAACTGAGAGTAAATTAAAGCTTCTGAGATTGGATCTGATACGTATGAGATAAGAAATGGAGAGAGAATTGAATCGGACTGGTGGTGAGCAGAAGGGGGGTTGCCAAGTTGACTGGTTGGTTTGGTAGACTGTTCCCAATCACTTTCGAAGACTGTGGAGGCCTCTCGAATTGTGGAGGCTCATTTAGTTGCAAGTGTCAAACACCACAATGAAGACTGTTTACTATTTTTGTGAAAATCAATGCAATCGTTTAATAAAACTTCTTCAATACAAAAAATCCAAATTTCCAAACCTAAAGGGATTCCCAATCTTACGCCAAATATGTATATATTATTTATTTAGTATAAATATAATGTAAAACTTTTATTATTCTAAAGAACTTTAAATCTGAATTATATAGATTTCAATATATTATTTGTAAATGATATTATATATGTTTTTACATATATATATTTAGTTTATTATTTATATAATGGTATTTTGTATGTTTTTTTAAACTAGACGAGAGAGTGAAACAACTATAACAAATCCACTAACAACCTAAAATCACATTAGAACATAAGTTAGTTATTGTGGGTTTGAACGTTGGATGGAAACTTGGAATGTTTATTTAAGATGTTTAGTAGAATGTTTTTTGTAAAAAATTATTTTGATTTATTATTATTTTATTAAGGAATGTATACTTTATTTTCACTATTGTATCAACCTTTTATTATTTATCAATCTATTGGATTGGATATCTATTATAGTATTACTTTTGACCTCTCATCTTAATAATATTTCTATTTCATCCTAAGCGATATTGTATATTTATAAAATTATTGTTTTTACAAATTTATAACATCAAAAATTTTATATATACGTTTGCGTATATAAATGCATGGAAAGAAATTAATAAGCACATAAGGATGACAATTTCATATAACGGGGGTAAGCTTCAACGAGTTGTACATTAACTATGAATGAGGGTACAAGAAGATTCTAAGACCTAAGGGTTGTTCTAATGTGTATTGTTGGTACTGTAAAATAAGTTTGGTGTGTTTGGAGACATGACTATGTGTCGGTTTATTCGATTTGAAAAGAATGAAAGTACAACACCAAATTTGGATAAGTTAAATAATTAGGATAGACGAGCTATATAGGTGTGGAATGATGAGGTAAGTAGAAAGGAAGCATGATATGATATTGTGAGGAGATAATTTAATGTATGAAATGTATTCGGACGATGAATGGATCTCTAACGTTTTACAAAGGTATGTGTATGAAACTTTATGCCATGCGACAATGACGATATGACTCTTATGACAACTATATTGTGTGCCTGACACTTCTACACTTCTATGTGGAGGCAGGCGCTTCACGTGGATGAGCTCGGACGGGAAATGCTTGAGCAAGATTGATAGGTTTCTAGCTTGCAGGAATTTTGTGAATTGTTGGTCTGATTCCTCGGTTACAGCTCTTCCGAGAAAACATTCAGACGACTGTCCGTTAGTTTTAGTGTCGAATTACGTGGACTATGGGCCAAGCCCATTTCGTTTTTTCAACTCTTGGATTTTCATAGATGCGTTGAGAGAGATTGTTGCTTGCGCGTGGGCTAAAGACTTGGTTGCAAGGGCTCCTGATGTGCTGCTTCTTAATAAGTTGAAGAATTTAAAGAATGAAATTCGTTCTTGGCGAGCTAATACAAGGAAAAGAGAGGCAGAGGAATATGAAGACTTATTACTTAAAATTGATAATGTTGAATTGGTGGCAGAGTCGAGATTATTAACTTCACAGGAGAGGGATGACAGAAAAAATTGGAGATCGAGAATTGATGAAATTGATAAGATCAGAATTCTTGATTTACGGAAAAAAGCGAGGATGAAATGGATTGTGGACGGAGATGAGAATAGTAAGTATTTTCATACTTTGATTAATAGCAGGAGGTTGAAATGTAGAATCAACGGTCTCAATGTGGATGGTAATTGGAAGACAGATCCGGTGGTGATTAAAGATTCGATTTTGGATTTTTTTTCTAAAAAATTTCATGAAGAGTTTCCCAGCAGGCCAAAGTTCATTAGTTCGAGATTTTCTAAACTGTCGGATGAAGACAGAAACTGCATTGACAAGCCATTTACGGAAGAGGAAGTTAAATTGGCCGTGGATTGCTGCTGAAATGATAAAGCCCCGGGCCGGATGGTTTCACATTTAAATTCATTAAGGAGTTCTGGGACATTCTAAAAGGTGAGATTTTCGATTTTGTGAAACATTTTGAGAAAAATGGTAGCTTTAGCAATGGCTGTAATTCTTCGTTCATTTCTCTCATTCCGAAGTGTAAGGATCCTCTTGTACTTAAAGATTATCGGCCGGTGAACTTGGTGGGTTGCATGTATAAAATTATTGCCAAGGTTATCTCGTGTAGACTAAAGAAGGTTATTGAAAAAGTTGTTAGCCCGGAGCAATCTGCATACATAGAAGGGAGAAGCATCTTAGATGGTCCTTTAATCTTGAACGAATTAATTTCATGGGCAAAAAAAACCAAGAGAAAGCTTTTAGTGTTCAAGGTCGACTTTGACAAAGCCTTTGATTCGTTAAATTGGGGATTTCTTGATTCGATCATGGAACAAATGAATTTTAGTGAGAAATGGAGAGGGTGGATAAAGGGTTGCCTCAGTTCCGGAAAAGCGTCGGTCCTTGTCAACGGCTCCCCGACTAAAGAGTTTCAAATTATGCGTGGTGTTAGACAAGGTGATCCGATGGCTTCTTTTCTTTTTGTGTTAGCTATGGAGGGGCTCACGGTTTCTATGAAAGAGGCTTGCTCAAAATTTATTTACAATGGAGTTTCCCTTCCTAACGGGGGGCCGATTCTTTCTCACTTATTGTACGCGGATGATGTCACCTTTGTTGGTGATTGGTCGGAATCCAACATCATTAATCTAAATCGCATTCTGAGATGCTTCCATATGGCGTCGGGTCTTAATGTGAATCTCCAAAAAAGCAAGGTGTTCGGAGTAGGGGTGGATCAAATTGAGCTTGGCCGTCTTGCAAGTATTCTCTCGTGTGAGCCTGCTTTATTTCCTAGTGTCTTTCTTGGTATGCCGATCGGGGCGAATATGAGACTATCAAAGAATTGGAAGGTGATCATTGACAAAGTTCAAGCATGGCTTTCGAATTGGAAGTCTAAAATGCTTTCATTTGGTGGTAGACTAACTCTCGTGAATTCCGTGCTTAGTAGTCTCCCGCTATACTTTTTTTCACTGTTTAAGGCCCCTAAAAAAGTGGTGAACATTCTAGAGTCGTTAAGAAGAAAATTTCTGTGGGGAAGCCTTGGAAACGAGAGGAAGATACATTGGATAGCATGGACGATCTTTGTAGACCAAGGAATATGGGCGGATTGGGCGTTAGAAGTCTCAAAGAGATGAATGTGGCTCTTTTGGCAAAATGGTTGTGGCGTCTTAAAAGCAAACCGAGAAGTCTATGGTATTCTTGCATGAAATCTATTCATAAGATTAGTGATGTCGATGGTAAGTCATTGGCGAAAAAAAGTCTTTATGGAGTTTGGTATTCTATTGTGGATTCGGTTGAGGACCTTAGAGCATGGGGCATTGATTGGAATTTATGTTTGGAGAGAAAGCTGGGGAAAGGGGACAAGACTGTTTTCTGGAAGGATAAATGGATTAACAATCTCGCCCTGAAGGACATCTTTCCAAGGCTATATTCCTTAGAATGTGATAGAAACTGTAAGGTAGGCGAAAGGTTTTCTACTAATGATGGTCTGGAAGATAGATGGAAATGGAAAAGGAGCTTGAGGAGGGGAAGGGAGGAGAAAGAGCTTGAAGAACTCGAGGCTTTATCTAGAGACGTGGTCATTACTGATGTTCCTGATCATTGGAGATGGGCTCACAACTCGGATGGAGTTTTCTCGGTTAAGTCACTTACGAATATCATTGATAAATCAAAAGGGAGTAGCAATGCTGGAGGTTTTTCGTGGCTGCACACTGTTCCGTTGAATGTAAATTGCTTTATTTGGAGATTCTTGTGTAATAGAATTGCGGTGGCTGACAATCTGGCTGTGAGAGGGGTTAGACTGGAATCGTCGCTTTGTCCCTGCTGTGGTGCGGAAACGGAAAATGTTGACCACCTGTTCTTTGGATGTGGCGTATCTTGCGGCTTATGGGTGAAGTTGAAATCGTGGTGCTCGATAGTTGGTGATGCTCCGGGCTATTTGAGCTCTTTCAAGGATCGGTTAAAGTGTGATGGGATGTCTAAAAAGTTGAAGAGTTTAAAGCTAGGAATACTTTTTGCGGCGATATGGACGATTTGGAAGGCGAGAAACAATGATATCTTCAAAAAAACGGGTCCGATAAGTGATAGAATGCTAGATGAAATTCAGTTAAATACTTATAATTGGCTGAAATTTAGAGGAGGATTTGATATGTCTTGGTCGGAGTGGAACTTAAAGATAAGTAAAAGCATGGGATCTTTTCAATTAACGGTTTTGTGATATATGTCGAAAGAATCTACTTGAGCTAAAGTATAATGTTTAAATATATTGAGAAATAAAGGTGAAGTTCTTTTGGAAATGGTATTTCATGTATAGGACTTTAATTAAGAGTATCAGAGGACATTTTTTGAAGAACCTAGAGAAATTAAAGTGTATACTTGTTATATGAAACATTTTCTGAATGAATGACTTAGGAAAAGACTAAGTACATTGCCAAAAAGGTTAGGGATGATAATGTATACCTTCATAAGATGTTATTTCATGTCTAGGACTTGGAAAGTCATAGAGACATGCGCTCAAAAGTTCAAGGCCAAATAGTAAAGCATTTGGGAGTTTCTACTCGACATTACTGTAGGGGCAAACCACTGCACTATAATCATACGGTCTTGGAAGGGTAGCCTATGATAGGAATCTATAGCTCTACGGTAGGACCCTTGAACCCTACGTTGGGTCTACTGTAAAGAACATTTATGGTTTTTTTTTTTTTTGCTACATTTGTTGGTCATTTTTCTCATATTCTCATCCTCTTAAAAGAAGCCATGAAAAAAATGAGGTTTTGGATACAATTTTTAAGACTTAAAACACTTATACACATATATTGGATGTATTCAAGTGTTGGATTAACATCAATAATGAGGTGACCTTTTCTTCATTGATTTAAAAACATACGTGTAAAAATTAGGGTTTATGTTAATAGGAGATGGAGTCTACGTTAACATTACTACAAATTGATGTTCATGAGTGAAGTTAATGTTAACTATATGTTAAATTCCACCATATGATGTTTGTTTAGATGAATTATATGTTATGCTAATGGTATGGTAAAATTAGAAACTTGGGGTATTGGTTTGGTGACGGGATGTTCATATGTACTCAAGTTTTATGTATAATTGGTGCTATAACTATTCCATTATTCCTTAACATGTAAAGTTGTCATTCAATCTTTTTAAATGTGCCAAATCCATGATATCACGTATATAACTTGGAACTTTAGATAAGGTTAATATAATTTTGTCATTATATGATAAACTTCTCAATGTTAAAGTGATTCGTTGAAGTTGTTAATGTTTAATTGTGTTGTACTTGTACCAAAGAGTGGTATAAGTTAGGTTGTTGGTTTTGGTTAAGTTCTACTTAAATCTTAATATCGATCATTGGCACCTTGAATATGTACTACACAAATTGGGTTATTTTGGAAGGAAAAAAACTCATAGAAGTCAACATTATTCCAATTCAACACATTAAGGTGAGTAACTCTAACTATATTGAGCATCGTTATATGCATTTTATATGCTTAAACAAGGAAGAATTTGGTACATATTTTTATGCAACTGATAGTACTTATATGTACAATGAGGTTATGGAATGGATCCAGTGTCTTCTAGATTGGTAACTTGTTTGATAAAGATTAGAAAGATTTGATGGGAATGGTGACCTTAATGTGGTAGTGATGAGGGATTATATGTTATATACTTGTTATAATGTTTTACATAGAATATAATTGCATAATGAAATGTTCCTCATTTGATAACTACCGGTTTTTAAGGGTAGTTCTAATATAGTTGATACTGAGTATTGTGTTGTTGCATATTAGGTGTTTGGGGAGTGAGAGATAGGTATATTGGCCTTTAACATTGTTGATTAATAGTATTCTACTATCTATCACATTAAAAGGGTAGTGTTATTATCGCTCCCATATTGGGGACATATTATTAATGGTCCCATACTTAGGATGTATTCTTATCAGTCCTATATTCGGGATGTATACTTGTCGGTTATAGATTGGGATGCATTCTTATAGGTCCTATACCAAAAATGTATTCTTATTGGTCTCATGCCAAAATGTATTCTTATCAGTCCTATATTAGGGATGTTTTCTTGTTTTTCCCACATTAGGGATTTTTTGTTCTTCTTGGTCCTATATTAGGATGTATTCTTATCGGTCCCATATTGTGGATGTATTATTATTGGTCCCATATTGGGGAGGCATTCTTAAATAAGATGGTTGTCGTCTAATGAATAAGTTGATACTAAACGAGATTGATGCTACTAAATGAAATGGTTGTGCTCGAACAAGATGGTTGCTACTAAATGAGATGGTTGTTACTAAATGAGATGGATGCTACTAAATTAGAAAGTTATTATCTAAAAGGATGGTTGTTTCCCTATAATGTTAGCTTTAATGTATTAAATATGTTAACACATGAATGGATTTTTGGTTACTCACTAAGCTATATATATGGCTTACTTTTTTTGTCATATTCCATGATTGTCGGGTACGAGTTTAGTAACAAGGAATGAAGTGGTTCTTGTTCTACAGAAGAATTAATAGGATTTAGTGAAAATAGTTACTTTTTGAGTTTTAATGTGTAATAGTGTAACACTCGATTGGCCTGTAATTTGAGTTGTAAACCATGGTTGTTAATATGATTGTCTTTTTTAGTGTAAAGTACACCACATGTTTTCATCAAGATTACTTAAAACATGAAATTTTTGTACTTTATCCTAAATATGGAGTGCGGTGTAACACTCGGTTGAGTTGTACTTTGAGTTGTAAACTATGGTCGCTGATATGCTTGTCTCCTTTGGTGTATTTCAATTACCTTATAACCTATCCGAAGGAAGGATGTGTGTTTCGATTACCCTATACCCCATTGTCAGAGATGCTCAAACAGGAGACAAATTTTGGGCAAAATTTAAAACTATCTTCCATGATTTAATGGGAAAAGAATGTCGAAATACCGACCAAATTACTTCGAAATGACACGATATGAGGTTGAAAATTTCTCAATTCAACGGAATTTACAACAACCTCAATAACTTGCACAAAAGTAGGGCTAAAGACTTTGATGTCTTCAAGGCGGTCATGGAACAATACGAAAAAATAACACCTACCTGCAAAACATTTCCCTATGTCAAACCTTGGTTTGAGTTGAAAGATTGTCGAAAATGGCAGTTACTGAGGAATCAAATTCTTCCGGTTTAAAGCATTAGATAACGGTCGGTCAATAAATCAATCACAACAATCAGATGGAGGAACACACATCGACATCAATGATGAGCCAATGGACCTTGAAGATGATCAACATCTATGTCAACCGATCGGAATAAATATAGTGAAGAAAGCGGCTTCGGGTTCGAGATCAAAATTCAGAGTCTAGTGTCATCAATCATTTTGGAGAAAATTTTGATCGATATGTCCAACTACAATCGGACAAAGTCGGCGTATCGAATTGGGTGGGACAAGGGATTCGTAGAAACGCAACATTCATTACAAATGAATGTCGATTTGGAGGTTTTGAAAATGAAACTCGACGACTACGAGGGTGAGGATTTAGTAATATTTCTTGAGATGAAATAAAACGTTCGAGCAAAATATAGGAATAAGACTTATTTTATTTTTCAATGCTCGTATTTTTTTCTGTGTTAGTTATTATATATTTTTTTTTAATTTTCGGTATTTTATTTTTAATCAACGTAATGTTTTTATTTTAATGCAAAACTAGTATTTTTATTTTATTATTTTTTTGAAATTGAAAATGATGATGTGGTGTGATGGTTATACGAATCTCATGTGGTGTTTGTGTAATGATGATGTGACAGTGACATGACATCCACTATGTAATGTGGTAGGTATACCTAAGGTTGTGCAGAGTGGTGTTGGAGGCAACCAACTCCACATCAGCAAACACTCCTTCAAAACTCTTCTTTCAAAACTCTTCTTATCGCCGGAAAAGAGACACCAAGGAGTGGTGCCGGAGGTTGTTGGCGGCAACAGAGAAGAGAAAGAGAAGAAAGAGAGAGAGCGGGAGAAGAGAGAGAACGTGGCAACACCTTGCCGCTCTGACCTTGCCGCTGATCCTTGCCGCGGTCACGGGGCGGTGTTTGCCGCCGGCAAACAGCTCCACATCAGATGTTGGCGGCAAAAATCTTTCCACTCCGCACAGCCTAATGGCCTAAGTTCTTATCTTAACATATTTTGAACATACAACAAAAGTTTTTACGATTAGATCTTGAATTTTGGGAATCAACATAATAAAAGAAGGATTGCAGATCTTAAATTTTGGGAATCAACAAAATAAAAGAAAGGTTGCATCCTTTTGGAATATTATTAGACTTTTAGGCTATGGGGTATGCCCTTGGACGCACGGGTGCGTTCTGCCACATCCGCATTGGGGACGTGGTGAGCAACCCCCCCCCCCCGGCATTCCGGCTGTATCGCATCCTCCGGCATCTCCTTGGGAACATTTATGGCATGCCACTTTCTCCTGGTTTGTCATGGGAATGACCAATCAAAACAAACAAATTTTTTTTAATTACAATAAAACGTGACGTGGAAATAAAAAGGTCTGTCGGACATTTTTTTGGGTGTGTATTGGGGATATCCTGATGGCGTGACAGTATTTTTGGTTGTCTTGAGGTTGTCCCAATATTCGTACTCTTAGAACTCCAATACAAGACTAATGTTGTTGGATTTCATACAATCTGAATCTCACTTTATGAAAGTAAAATTAGACACATTTGGACTTGGGGTTTTGTCAACACCCTAATCCCAAAAGTTCTTTTTGTTTTTTTTTTTAATCCAAGGTATTCAATAAAAGAAAGTTTGATCGGTAGAAATATTCCTGAACCAAGAACTAATCTGGGTGGGCCGAACATAGCAAAAGTTTATACTGGTGGTATTCCATTTTGTTTATGTACAATAAACATTGCAGTTTCGAACAATTCATGCAAGAACTCCTCCTGGGTTTAGTTATGTACAACAATTATAAACTTAATGTAAGTCGTTGGTAAAATATATTATCAATAATATCATAATTAAAACCGACTTTCTAATTGCATGAACAATTTGTTGTTTTAGGCTTTACACGTAACTGTCTAAATTCTTGGACCAACAAGAGAATACGGAAAAAGCGACTTAAACCTAACTTAACGTGATGGGTTAGCTTTTTGGACACAAGCTAGAGTATTTCATTATGATTCGAGTGTAAATGCCAAATGGAGACAATAACTCATGCCTCTAGTACACATCCATTAAGATTCAACCAATTGGGTAATAGGTTCTATCTTCCTATTTAATTAATTGAATAAAAAATAAGAGAAATATTGTAACAAAAATAAAAGAGTAACAAATAACATTACCATGGTTTAGACACTTCTTGATAATTTCTAAATTCAGTATTAAAGCTGTCAGTGGTAGATGAAGGGTATGTTCACACTAGATAATATCTACGTACATGTCATAACAAATTTGAATTCCATTGGGTTAGATCCATTAACGTTCTTTTAGTTAATTTTATCAAGTTCCCAAATATTAAATGTATTAGATATGATAATGAAAGATATATTCACAAAATCGTACTAATCTATCTTTCTAGATAAAATAAATTCAAAAGTTGTAAATGTTCTAATACAGTTTAGTTAGGGATGACAATGCGATTGATATAAGATGGGTATTGGCCATTCCACTCCCAGTCACATGCCTTATTGTAAAATCGTATCCCAAACTTGGTCTTATCCAATCGGGTACCTAGGCTGTAAATGAATCGAACATTCAGCGAACCGTTCGTGAACTGTTCGGTGACAAGTTCGTTTATGTTCGTTTATTTAATAAATAAACGAACATGAACACAAATTCTCATTCGGTTTGTTCAACGAACGAACATGAACAATGGTCTTATTCATTCAATTATATTCGTGAATGTTCGCTTATGTTGTTCGTTTACGTTCGTTTATGTTTGTTAATTTAAGTTCGTTTTATGTTCATATATATGTTTGATTGTATTTAATTACATTACAATATTATATGTTACTTTATGTTTATATATGTTCAATTGTGTTTGTTTATCTATTTTCGTTTATGTTTGTTTGTTTATTTTTTTTAGCATGTTCACGAACATAAACGAATGAACATGAATAAGATAATTTGTTAAACAAACGAACATGAACAAGAAAACTCGTTCGTTTATTCGTTTGTGTTCGTTCGTTTGTTCGGCTAACTTAAATGAACGAACATGAACAATCATTCGTTCGTATTCGTTCGGTTCATTTACAGCACTATGAATACCCATTTACTAAATAAGTTTCATATTCATGGGTATATGGTATCCCAATTTATGATAGTAATAAGATGCAATGTACCGGTTGGAATTGTTATTTTAAAACATATCCCAATTTATGATATTAATACGATGCAATGTATTGATTGGAATTCTCATAATAAAACCTGATCACAATCTCATCTAAACAATGACTTGAATTTTTTTTTTAATAATTTCAGTTTCTAATAACATCAATAAGTTTAATATCTAACAAATATGACATTTTAATATTAACATCGGTAATTTATGATATTCAAATTTCATAATAAACTAATCGAAATTGTAAAAAAAGATAAAAAAAAATATCATCAATCTATCATCCTATCTTTCATTGATCCTACATAATCATCGGTTCATTATTCAATCAAAGTGGTTATTTGTCAAAAGAATATCTTACAATCATAAAAATAAACAAACAAATAAAATGATATTTATATCAATTAGAAGATAACACATATACAATAAACATTAGACATCCAATGTGATGTATATTTCTTTCATCACCAACATTATCATCTCCATACTCAACTATTTGACAATATATTTTGGAGTCTTTTGAACAACTTGTGATTTGAGAAAGATCCTCCTTAGAACAATTAGCTAACATTTATGTCAAGAAAGTGGTGTTAAGCATGAAGTGTCTGATTTCAGTAATTTCATAAGAGATACCCAGTAATTTCATAAGAGATACCAGATTCATGTCACGCTTTTGGGAGAAATGTCATGAAGTCTTGGATACCATGTTACAATTCAACACAACTTACCATCCCCAAATGGATGGGCAAAAAAAAAAAAAGAAATGTAAAAATGAAAAGAAAGTTATATTTTCGTGTTCCTAAGTTAGAAAAAAAAATCAAAAGAAAGAGAACATTTTATATATTCCTGAGTGGAAATGAAGAGAAAAGATATTTATATTTAAGTTATATTTTTACTAACCATACTTCCCTTCACTCAAAATCCCTCAAAATCAAAATGAAAGTTAGGAGGGAATATTATCTCTCAATTTATCTTCTCTTATTTTCACTTCCTTTCGTAGAAAAACTCAGGGTCATCAAAATGTTTCTTCTTAATTATCAGTTTTATCCACTTCTCTCAATTTCTCTCGTTAAATCAAGAACACAGTGTTAGTATCACGACGGGAGAGAGTGCCTTGGCCTTAAGGGAGCCGTGAGCCCCAAGGATGAGAAAAATCTCGTTTGTTGAAATCAGCCTAAAAGAAATTCATGCAAAAATTTGATTTTTGGCGATTTAACCCATAAAGTTTGGCATGTTGACAATACCTACCGTCATGCACTTTATTCCTATCAAATGGGTTATGAAAAGGGTCATTTTAGTCCCTCTACTATAATTTCTAATTCATAAATATATTTCCAATAACTTGCCGTTGTTATTGTTATTATTATTATGAAGCTATTTATTTCCTAAAATAATATCTAAATAATTAATTAAATAAATAAATACTTGAAACAAAAATAGGACGTTACAGCATGTTTTGCCAAACAAACTAATACACAAAGCTTGGGCAATTTTTGACTAGTCAATTTTTGACTAGTGTCAAATGGCTTTTGGCAGAAAGCAGGTTGCAAACATTCCGGTCATTTATATTGGCCACACTCCAATATAGTCTTAGGCTGTGTTTGATAGCCTCTTAATCTGAATGATTAAGAGGCTATGAATGAATAAGAGCGTTTGATTCGTAAATTTATCACATCTGAATGAGTAAGAGCCTCTTAATGGCCTCTGAACCATTAAGGGTTAGGGACAAATCTGAATGAGTAAGAGCATCTAAATGGGTTCAGACATCTGAATGGTTCAGATCTGAATGGTTCAGATGCTACAAAACACAGCCTTAATAGATTACGCAAAGGCTACATTTCCTACTAGAGTTGATGTCGACAACAATTAAATTAGGTCACATTTAAAGGTATACACATTTATACTTGTTCTTTTATTTCGTGTTTGTAATTGCCATCAATTTGCTTCATGTTACTTCTATAAAATGTATGAGTACATGTGAGAAATTACTCTTGAATGCTTAACTAGCATTAGTCATGTTCGCTTTAAATAGCAAAGAATGTTGCTCAGAGTTAGACGTACGAAAACCAAATTAAATGGAAAAGCCCAAATAAAACCCAGGCTTTTTAGGCCTAGGTCGACCTAGACAAAACCCATGAGATTTAGCAGTCATGTTTTAAATAAAAAATAGTCATGCCAAGTCGCCAAGACTTGCGTTCGATGGGCCCTTTAGCAAGGCTTTGACGGTTTGACCAAGGGTCAAGCATTTTTAGTCTAGTCCAGGAGGTGTGTGGCGCAGGCCTATCGCCTATTTATCTATTAATTAACTTCCGTTATTTCCCACAATATTGTGTACGTTTTTTTTACAGGTTGTGTCACGCGGGTCCTCTTCCGGGTCATGTGGATCCGGTTTGCTTCATTCGGATGTATCTCGATATATTACCACTTGATTAGCGTCTTTTTCCATTGAAATCACCGCCACCGCTTCCGGTTCCAGACTAAAGTCGGCGATGATGAGGACGTTTCTGGCTAGCAACAGAAAGAATCACTCTCCACCTCCGTCGTATCGAGGTCTTGAACTCCGACGAGCACAAGCAGCTCCGGCTCGATTGCCGACACTGAACGTCCTTCCACCTGCAATTTCTTCTCCTTCTATTTACCACACCCGCCTTTCCTCTTCTTGGTCGAAACGGAAAGCTCTCAGCCCCACCCCCACCGTAGATCACGTAGTTCGCCACCACTGTTGCAACCCAACTCCCCTTTCTCCTCCTTCATCGATTTATATGGAGGGCTTGAACCCCCCATTTCCATCTTCTTCAACTAATGTAGGTTTTTATTTTTGTGTTTAAGATTTCAATTTACGCTTTTTTTAAGGTCTAACACTCCTAATTCTAGGGTTCTGTTTTTTTTAATGATTTGATTCTTTAGGTGCTCATTTACAGTTGCAGGGGGGATCGATTGGATGGATGGCATGGTGAAACTGGAAACGAAGGATACTCGAAGAAGGTGGTCATTTGTAATCTTTATTGTTGAAACTCAAGAACCTCCTACCAAGAATTACATTATCTTTTAATTACATTCTCTCTTTCTCTCCTCTTCAACTAAGTCTAACAGATTCATTTTTTCCGATTAGGTTTTTAAATACTGTGTATATTCTTTTACAATTCACAGATGTTCATTTTTGTTTCAGGGATAAGAGCAACAAAAATTGAAGTTTTTAAATAGAAAGGTATTTCATCTACGTATTTTTTTATGATTCTTTCAGTTTAGCATTTTTTGTGAAGTCTTGAAGGATTTTATCTGCCTTCTTTTTCACGTTTTATCATCCATGTTTTGTTCCTTCTATACCTCTGATCTTGATGTAATATGATGGATGTTTCTTGCTGGTGAAAGATCGACTCATTGTTATCTTATTTAGACTTTGAGAGTTGGTTTCTCTTGTATGCAAATGTTGACTATCATTTAAAAATGAAGGTGTGCCATAGAAATGAAATGTTAGGGAAGATGATGAAATTTTGTGCAAGTCCTTCTGTGGTAACTTACACATTTCTAATTGATGGGTATTTTAGAGCACGTAACATAAACCGACATCTTAGATTTTCAGGTATTGTAGTTCTTTTTTTTATGAAATTCTATTTTCATTTGAGTTAACTCACATATTTTTCTATTTAATTTGAAGGACTTTCAAGTTTGTTTTTCTTCAACACCATTCATTGTTCCAAAATTGAAATATCTCCAGTTTATGCAAAGGCCTGGATCTTTGTAATTCGTCCAACTTACAACTAATTTTGATGATTCCGTTGCGTTATTTGATAAAAATGTTCGTGATGTTCCCTTGAGGTGTAGGTTGATGGCGGTGCCTTCAACCACTGGGTCTGATAACTTAACATCTGAAGATGAAGTTGTTCGGTTGATCATTATTCAGCTTTCGGGTTGTCTAGATTTGAAGATATAGATGCGGTTTTTCTCAAGAGAGAATACAGAAAAAGGTTTTTTTTTAATTTGGTTTTTGAAGGATGAATAAATGTGGTGCCTTTTTTTTTTTTTTTTTAATTTTGTGTTTCTTGATTTTCATATCAGGCGATGCTGGTACATCCTGATAAGAATATGGGTGATGAAAAGGATGCAGAAGCTTTTAAGAAACTTCAAAATGGATACGAGGTACATTGTTTTTGTTTCATTCTTTTCTTTGATGTTTTGTTTGGTCATTGGTGAAGGAATAGAATGCTTTATTCCATTCCATTTGAATGGATGGTTCTTGCTCCATTTTGTTATTTTTATTCATCAGGCAGAGGTGTTTTCGTCATTCTGTGATGGAATGGAATGTGAAAGTGTAATATAACCCTTTTTTACTTATAATTTTTAATTACTTAAATGTAACAAGTTTCATAATTTTAATTATATTTTGGGCACTTTTGCACTTATATTTTTTTCCTTTTACAATTAAACCATAAAAGTTTCAAGCTTTTTAACTTTCTATACCTGGTCAAAATAGTTTACATGGAATTAAATTATAGTTTTATATTTTTTAAATTAACCGAATATATATATATATATATATATATATATATATATATATATATATATATATATATATATATATATATATATATATATATTATAATTTTTTTTTCAACAATCCTATTATACATGTCACATTCATTTCTTTCTATAATAGCATCGTACTTTTATTTCTCTATTAAGGTATTCTACTTTGGAAAACTATCCAATTATATCATTCTACTTTTTGTTTCTTTTAGTTAGAATATTATTTTGACAAATTACCCACATATAGCATTGTACTTTCGGCTTTCCTTTAAAAGTTTACTCAATTCTAGCATTGCCATTGATTCTTATCTCAATTTTGGGTGGTAGCCTTCCTATAACCGGGAAGATTTTCAAACTATAATGTTGTAATAGGAACTATAATAAATGAAACAATGAAAGTACGTTCGTATTTCTTGTACTTTATTTTAATAACGGAAATTTTTTATAAGACAATAATGTATTTTAATTACCAACTGCTTTATATAGTTTTATCTTTGACAGGATTGCATCAGGTAGAAAGTCGCTTAAGGATCCTCGAAAATAAAGTGTCCCGACACACCTGAACGACTCAACGAACTGGGCCGCCTACTGAACTGACGGAACCCGTGCATCGCACGGGACCCCACTAGTTATAATATCAAACATCAAAACAATAAAAATTACAAAATATTACTTAAGTTAATTGCAAGTTTAGTCGAAAAGTTTTAAACTAGTATATCTGGTGTGCCAAAAAAAAAATATATATTGTGGTTTTGGTGCAAATTATTATAATTTTTTTTAAAATGATAATTTTATCTTTATTATTTTCTTTTTCATTTTTATTAAATTTTAATAATTAAAAATTTAAATATAAAATATCCCCCCACCCTCCCAACTGGTAACACCCTCTCCTCCCTCCTTTACCCCCATCTCTCTCTCTCTCTCTCCATATATATATATATATATATATATATATATATATATATATATATATATATATATATATATATATATATATATATATATATATATATATATATATATATATATATATATGTTATTTTAAAACTGGTAATTATTGTGTGACTGTGTGGACCAATCAGAATTCAGAAAAAAGTTAGTTTTCGTAATTATAGGAGCGGTTACCGGATTTATAGGAATTTATTTATTTAAAATTAAATGATTTATATGTTAATTACTATTATACCCATGTCCGTATTTAAAATGATTGATCCATATTTAGTTACAAGGTAACACAATATTTATCAAGATACATTTGATCCTAGTCCTATATATATATATATATATATATATATATATATATATATATATATATATATATATATATATATATATATATATATATATATATATATATATATATATATATATATATATATATATATATTACACACACCTCTGTCTCTTTCCATATCATCGGGAATTTCACACTGTTGCAGCTACAGTTTTCATCTGGTGACCCTCCAGGAGTTTTTAAATGGTTCGGTGGTGTTGAAGTCTAACTCAAGTTCCCCCTTATTTGAAGATGTTCCGCATGAGGATAGGTGTACGCAGGTGGAGGCAGAGTTGGTGTCAAAAACATCCAAGGCTTTGAATTAATGAAATTTGAGCATCAGTTAAAGGCTCGTGAAGGAAGTTTCATCTTACTTGAAGAAGGTCGAATACAACCCAGACAAAATATTTGTGCCAATCTCTGGATTCGAATGTGACAACATGATTGAGAGGTCAACTAACCTGGACTGGTACAGGTGACCAGCTCTCCTGGAAGTTCTTGACATATCAACGAATCTAAAATACCATAAGAATCAGACAAGCCCCTTCATCTCCCACTTCAAGACGTGTATAAGATCGATGATATTTGAACTGTGTCAGTCGAACTGTCTGAAATCTGTTTCATGTTGTTTAGTTTTAAGACGGTTTTGAAGCTCCATAACTGCAGTTTCTTGCTTATGGTTGTCCTAGCACCCTTTGAAATCAATTTCCCACTTTATCCATTTACAGTCTATGTGTTAATTCTTAATCCGATGAAGGTGTGTTAATCGTCTTTCCACAATCGGAGCTTTGATTTCGAACTGATTTTGGGGGGGGGGGGGGGGGTAGAGAGAGAGAGGGGGGGAAGAGGGTGGGACAGGTGGGGTGGGGTGGGGGTGCGGATGGGGTGGTATTTTATTTTGTTTTTTTTAATTAGAAAAAAGGTAACGTAACTTTTAGGAAAAATAGAAAAACAAAACAGAAAAGGCAAATTCATCATTCCAGGTATTTAAAAAAAAATTAGACCATAACCGCAATAATTTTTTTTAGACAAGTGATGCTAGTCCAAAACTTTTTGGACGAAAGTGACAATTTTTGACAAATTACAATGACCAAATTTACAATTAACTTTATTACTTTTTACAAGTTCTAATATTTGCGCCAACAGTGTTGGAGATTATATAATTATAATGGATTGTCAATAAATTTGTATAAACGGAAGTTGGAGCTACATGGCAATCAAAACAATTTCTCGATCGACATCATTTCCATGCGTTGAGTGGCCATCAACGGTTTATTGATACACAAATGTTGGATTATGATGTCTAGTTAATATGGATATGTCAAACTAGTCGAGTAATCTGGCAAACATTCGTAAACATCTTTGACCATTTCTTTTAACTTTTCATTATTTATCAATAGTTTAACTATAATAATATAATTTTCTGAAAACGAACTATTTCAGAGGTTATATGCATTAAAACACTTTTAACTAATTTATTTTTATTTTATCCATTCGACTCGTTCATAGATGTGGCAAGACAAGCATGTTGAGCAAATTAATAAAGGGTCAAATAACATATTTTAATCTAGTCCGGAACAGGTTGGTACTTGGCATTTCTTTTATTCTTTATACATAATTATAATTATTATTATTTTATTCTATATCTTAAAATCCGTAATTTTGGAGAACGTTACATGGGTTTTTTTCTTTTCCGGGTTGTCACGCGGGTCATTCACTCATTTGGATCCGTATTTTCCACCGACGCTTCTATCTCTTCGCGACTTTCTCCTTTATCCGCTTCACCACCACCACTTCGCTTTTATCAATGGTTTCTTCTGGGAGACTTGTCGATTCATCTTCTTCCCTTCGTTGTTCGCTTCCTTGCTGGGCTGCTGTGGTGAATATCCGTCCGCAAGGGGTTCTTCCATCGTATACAGTTTGTTGTCTTCTTTGCATGTGATGCTGAAATCGCGCCTCCCAACGTCGTGATATTACCACAATCGACGATTACGCAAACGTGAAATTGAATAAGCCCTGGAAATCGATGCCTTCAGTCTCGTGTGCACCTGAAATTGCTAAATCGCTGCTGAAAATCAATGTGCATAAGAATCGATGCTGAAATCTCAGGCCATGGAATTTGTAATCGACACCTACCATTGTTCCGACTAACGCCCCTGAGCTTTCCCCTTATTTTATCGCTTGTGATTCACTCATTTTATTGGAATCTAAAATTACCAAACTTTGTTTAGGGTTGCCAGTAGAGACCATTAAGGTAGCGGTGAAGGAATCAAAGCAAGCTTACAATTGCATACCGGGTAATATGTTCTCTATTTACAAATCTTTTACTCTCTTGGGCATACTATGATCATATTTCTTTTTACATATTGTGCAAATCTTTTATCCTCTTGGTTATACTCTGATGTACCGAGCTCAAAAGTCTGACGAGGTGCTTCACGTATACCATGATTCCATTCACTTTTTTTACAGCAATCAATAGCAATGGAACTGTAAGTTTAGATTGATGACTGAATTTAGAGATTACAGAAGGGTATTTTGTAAAAGGAATTGTATAAAGAGATTTGAAAACTAGGCGTGAATACTTATGGTTTGTTTGCTTTTGTGGACGGATTAATGGTAACGTGATGCTAACATATGTTAAGTTTTTTTTTCTATTTTCCTTTAATATAAACATACACAGATGTATGTTAGGCTATTTTTGATTTACCGGATAAATCTATATTGCAATATGTTCCTCAACAAATTTTGTATTGTGCTTTGACTTTTGAGGGTAAAATTGTAAATCAATCTTCATTACTATATATATTAAAACCCATAGTTTCTTTAGAAGCTTTCATAGGGGTGGGGGGAAAGGGGGGGGGGGGGGGGGGGTTCTTTGTTAGTGCTTTTCATTTATTGCTTTCTTTTGTGATTTGCTGTTTTTAGTCATTTGATTCTCCGGTTTACTTTACCTTACTGTACCTTTCCTTCTTTGATGCTTTGATGTTGGAATGAAGTGTCGATTAGCTCATTGGACCCGATTGATGTCGAATGGAGTATCGATCCCCAGGTTTGATTTGTTGTTGTTTTTGGGGTGTTTTAGGGGGGTCGATGTATTAGGCCAATCGTTTTACTCCAGGTCGTCTGTTCGAAAGCGCCAATGTCGCCACCCATGGAGCGTACAAAGACAAGAGACAAAACGCGCTACGGAGAGAAACTCATCACAGAATTCGAAAAGTTTATCAGTCTCAACAAATTGGGTGAGTGAAACACATTTTCCCACGAATTGTTCTATATTTGTTCAAATTAAAACTGCTAATTTCTTCTTTTTATTATTTTCTTGTAATTGGATCTAGATATGCCTGGATTCGTTGCATCTGGTAAAGATGCTTCAGATCATCTTCTATATGATCACCTTCCACTTAAACTAAACGACGACGATTACCAACGTGTCTGCTAAATCTGTAAAAGAAAGGGTGCAAATTTCCGAGATTTAAAAGGTGTTAGGGTTAAATCAGACAATGACGTTCAATGGGATCCTGATGTCGAGAGAGTTTACTTGCCTTCTGGAAAGCCTTTGGTAATTATTTCTCATATTTATTTCCATTTTCTTATAATAAAACACTATCCATAATTCCATATTGATCTGATTAATTTTGTACAGGTTCCTGATTATGCTATGCCTTTTAAATCTCTTCTATCCTTAAAAATCCCGTGAAATATGAAGATCCAGATGATTGGAGTATTAGAATGGAGGTATTTTGTCTAAATTTTAAAATATTTCATATTTATTAATGGAATTTGTACTCATATCTCACTTTTTTTTCACCATCATACTCTAAAGTGCTTGGGACAATTTGTTCAGAACTTTCCAATTCTGGCAGAAAGTCAGCTCATGGGCAAGTTTGTCCATTTACCCCTCTTGGTGTATATGAAAGATCTTCAATTGAAGGAATTGAAGATTCATATGAAGGATGATATGATCCTGATGGTGCAGATTTCAGAAACAAGCCTCGACTCCTTCATCATACAAGTAAGAAATTTATCTATATTTATAGATGTTGAATGACTTGTGTTGAATTTAATGTTTAACATTTTGTTTTTATCTTTTTTTTTTGTGGGCAAATACGTCCCGGTATCGAATGAGAAATTGGGCAAACCTTTCCCTAAGAAGATGTAAGAATTATTATGGGAGTATATTATATAACTATTTATTGAAGATGAGAATTCTTTGCTTGAAAGCAAGCATAAAGAACTGAAGCTTACCAGGTTTGTAAATTCCAACTGTTAATTAGTTTTCTTAATTATATTTAACTCTACTTTGTGTAAACAAATCAGTGAAAGTACGTTGCTATTTTTTGCATCTAACCGAAAGTTAAACATGGCAGTGATGTTTAAACAAATCAATGTGAACTGGTTTCTTTGTATTTATCTTGAAATGTTTTGTATTTATTTGATGTTTTTTTTAATTTAATGCAGGTGGACATGGTTACCCTGTTAATGCCAAGGCAAAAAGTTGTCCAACACGTAAGGGCACTGGGACAGTAAATTCTTTTCTTTAAGTTTCATATTAATTATGTCCTAAAGAATAAATTTAATGTTAATTTATTATTTTTTGGTTTTCATCCCTCCATTTATCCTTAGGTCCATCTCTTGTAAAGGGTCAGGTTGTATAATTAAGGTTTCATTTCTAGGATTAATGGAAATTTTAGTCAAAAAAAAATTCGTTAGATGAAAATTAGATTAATTTCTCTTTAATCATTTCGTGCAGGAATATTGTACTTCTTGTGGCGGATTAGGGGTTGTTGAAGTTGTCAACGAGGTTAAAATTCCAATACCAGCAGGTTGATCAGGATGTCATATCCACGTTGCTCTAATCAAAAGAAATGACAAAAGATGTGTTTTACTTTTCAATATCTTTCTATCAAGTCATTGCAGTTTAATAAATTAACCAAATTATAGCATTGTACTTTCAAAGTTTAATTAGAACATCTTACTTTGAAAAGCTACCTAAATACGACATTGTTATAATTGAGTATTGTTTCAACCAAAATAATAATACATGTACCGTTAATGGAACAAAAAGACATAACTACCCTCATGCCACTATAGTGCAGTTACAAGGTTATGTTTAAGTGCGAGAAATAACAATGTACTTTCGTTGATTTGTTTATTATAGCATCCTACTTTAGTTCATTTGCTTTAGCACTATGCAGAAACTACTTGCGGATATACTTTCAGTTTTGGCTCTCACCATGTCAGCAGAGGGTGACTGGGTAAGGGATATTAATGCATTGTTGGTTAGTTTAGTTGTCATTGTGTTGCTTTTTGCTACTGATGTCTTCCCCATTGTGCATATTTCACAAGAGTTTAAAGTATCGGTGGTTGGGTTCTGAAGGTGATATTGGTTCATGGGGTCATGATATTTCTTACTGCAATTTGTGAGTTTCTTCGCAACGGTCATCACAGCTTCGACGACGATTCCTTCAACACGTTTTTCAGCAAAACAAGTACTGGAAAAAAACATACCGACAGCTGTATTTGTAGATCTGGAACCAACCGTCATCGATGAAATCCGTTCTGGAAGATACCGACAACTCTTCCACCCTGAACAACTTATTACCGGGAAGGATCTTCCGCCAATAATTTCGCGAGAGGACATTATACAGGTAAGTGTTTATTTCGTCTTTCTATTTCAAATTAATCTCAAAGCTCAATCAATCTCCGGGTGGTCTTTGGTGAATTTAACTATTTTCCGATTGTATTGCATCTTGAGTTCAATTGCATTGCAGGTAAAACCCTTTCATCCCATATTGTTGGTAGGTCTTTGGTGATATCATATTGACTTTTTGACATTGTGCAGGTGTTTGTGTCAAGACCAAATGGACAGAAGTATTCGACTGTCCTCTACTCACCAAAACCAGAAATGCTGAAGTAAGCAAGTTTCTATTATTAATTTATTTGATAAAAGTAGAAAAAAATAATATTCATAATGAAAGTGAAACTCGAGATAATGTGAATTAACAGAGATAGTTAGGTTGATGGAATTGGATCTTGGGACTGGAATTTTAGTGGAAAGAAATCTACATATCATGCATTATACCTAAGGGCTTGGACGGTTTATGATGGTAATTGTCATATATTTTTCCCCCAAAGTTGACCACTGGTCTAAGTTTGACTCTTTTGTGTGTCATCATTGACCAACTGATTTTCTGTTGTGTAGGTGAACCTGATCCGGAGCTCAAAATAGTTTGTCGTCAAATTTCCCCTATTATCCCCCATAATTATAAAGAAAGAAGCCTTCCATTTTAGTTGTCAAACACCGGGAAGACTGCTGCAGATGTCACTTTGCTATTTACATGGGAGGTAAGTTTATTAATATTAAGAATTATAGAAAAAAGAATTCGTAGAAGTTTATATTTTCACTTATTTCAGAATTCTGTTGGTGGATCCTCTGGATTATCCGGTCATCATTTGAATAAAAAAAATTACGTAAGGATGTTTACATTCTAATTTCTAACCCCATACTGTACATCTGTATTATTAATTATATAATTAATATTTGAACTATTTTGTTATAAATGTGGAATAATGTTAGCAGGGTGAAAGATGGCGTTCATGGTGTACTCCTATATCACATGTAATATTCTCTCCTTGATTTATTGATCCATTCATAAAATTCGATTATATGTCGTACGATTTATAGCAACGTACTTTCATTTTATATTTATTACATTTACAGGAATGCAGATGGGCAACCCCCGATAACATTTGCTATTGCAGTACAAGAAACAAGGCACTGTTTATTTTTTTTGTTTCCTTCATAGAAGACGAAGCTGTTCCTCTTTTTTCCTATATTAATATTTAGAAAAACAAACACCAACACAGTATTTAGCAAAATAAAAAAACAAAAAAATTGAACAACTTGCAAAACATAACCCATGCAAAGCACGGGCTTGTGCTAGTTATTATGTTAAATTTAGTTATAAACCCATATTATTATTTTATCGTTATTTTCTTTTAATTAAAAATGATCTATACATCAAAATTACAAATTGGATAGCTTGCAACATGTTGACTCGTTCGACCAATGTAATGAGTTTTCTTTTTACCTAAACTTTGTGAATTTACCTATTAGTCTTTGTAGATAAAACATAAACTCAAATCAACTCATCCTAGACAAATGGATACAAATTATTAGGGATGAAGATTATACAGTACATAGTCCTTTTTCCCTAAACCATATACCCAGGGCTAGTCCTAAGACTAGTATTTGGCAAGCAATTTTGAGAAAGTCAAAATCTACAATTACATATGAGAAATAAAAAATTCATAGATCACCGTTACATAGGATAAAGTCAATTTTACAAAATCTGAAATTCAAAATTACCTACAATGATACAAGAAAGTCAAAATTCTCAATTTGTTTGAAACTTGAATCTACTTTCACGCTTACTGAATTACATACGGTCAGATTTACGAAACTACAAATTCACTCTTTTTGAAAAGTCACATTCTGAAGCAAGATTATTGAAGTCCCGACTCGTCGTCTTCTGCTTAGAGGTGCACATGAAGAACCGATTTTTTTAAAATTCAAAAAGAACCCGAGCCGGTTTTTTGTATAACCGGTTGGAGGGTAACCAATGGCGGAATATTGTAGGGGTAGGGGGGGGTTGTTGCCCCCCCCCCCAAAAAATTTGGTGCTTAATATAAAATTTTTATATTATATGTGCAAAAAAAAATTTATATGTTTCTTTTGACCCCCCCAAGCAAAAAATAAAAAAAAGAAGGAAATAGATTTGCATTACGGTTCTTTTATTCAATTGCCGTTTACGTAATCGTATCTCTAAAACCCTTACCTGTTGTCGAAGGCTTCTTTTTTCCAATTGCTGATTACACCATTACAGTTTACACGATCAAGATTCAAATGGATTAGAGGAGAAAAAGAAGTCAAGAATTAAAGGTATGTTACAATACACGATCAAGAAATCAATTCAAATTGCCATTTGCCGTAACAATACGATTTACAATGGAATTGGATTATTGAATTACATTAATGTTTATGCAATTAATGTTATTTAACTCTTATTTGATCATAATTCGTAGCGTAAGTTTGGATAATTGAATTACTGTTTCTGCAATTAATTGCCGATTATGCCATTTGTCGTAACAGAAGGTTTACAAATTACAATGGAATTGGATAATTGAAATTCTGGTAATCAATAATGTATTAATGTGATCATAAATTCGTAAGTTTTGTTTTGGTAAATAGTAGGTATTAAAACACTCCGAGTCTCCGATTCCGCGGCTCCGCCAATCGCCAATTCGCCATGGTAAAGTTTAAAGAATCGAGGGTTTTCGAGGGCATGATGGAACTACCAATTCAAAGAATCGAGGTAATTTTCTTGAATAATCCCCCCCCCCCCCCCCCCCCCCCCCGGAACTATTTTTTCAAGTTCCGCCACTGAGGGTAATTGGTTTCGGTTAAACCGAACCAATGGTTTAGGACCGGTTGTAGCATTATGTGAGGATCGGTTTTTTAACCCCGGTTTTCTAACCATTTTTTTTTTAACCAGAAAAACCGGTTTTTTCTAACAATTAGAAAACGGGAAATTTCTAAAAATATAATTTTTTGGTCGATTTCTAGCCGTTTAAACCTCCAAAATATCCATTTTACCCTTTTATGGTTAGTATGTATAGGTATTGATTCATTTGGTTTCAACACCCCACAAAAAACGCTCACTACTCTCGACGTTTTTTGCATTCTCGATCTATTTTCTAGCATTTTCAAGATGGCTTCATCACAAGCTTCCGCTTCCGCTTCCGTCAGGTAGTTCCGACATTACAAAAAACTATACCAACGATGATATATTGGAAGTCAAACCAACAACGCGAAACCCGAAGTTTGGTCAAATTTTGAATTAGGAAATTATACGGCATCAAACTTTTTAGTCCACTTTACCGTCAAAAAATTTCATAACCTTGACATTTTGGCTTGGTGGAAAGAAAAGGAACTGGAATTCCCGATTCTGGCCGCCATGGCCTGCGGTTTACTAACCGTCTAAGCTTCCACGATAGCTTCAAAATCTGCTTTTTTGTGTCAGGGTCATAACGAAACGAAGGTCTAAACTTACCGCCGAATCAATGGAAGTATGTGTGTGCTTGAAGGATTATTTGGATGGGGTTGGAAGGATACAACATTGCGTTTCGCTTGAAGTGCCGCTTTTACCGCCGCTCGAAGAGTATATCCACGAAGAAGAGATTGCAGTGAGAATATCACCTCCAATGACCGAAATAGATGAGAGTGAAGTTGAAGAATTATCAGATTAAAAACGTTTGCATTCATGAAGAGTTGAAGACGACCAACTTGAAGACTATATTCATATTATTTTACTTATCGACGTTTATTTAATTTGAAGTTTAAACTATGTTATTCGAAGCTGAAGATTATAATTCCTAGTTTATGTTTATGTAATTTGTTGGAGTTCAAACTAGGTTATTCGATGTTCAACCTAGGTTATTCGAAGACTATAATTCCTAGTTTATGTTTATGTAATTCGTATCGACGTTTATTTATGTAATTTGAAGCTCAATCTATGCTATGCAAAGTCCAAACAATGTTGTTTCTTATTTTATATCCTAAACCAAATACAATAGAAGTTATTATGTATTTTTGTAGTATATATGAAAAAAAAATCGGTTTTTTCCCGGTTTAACCAGAACCGGTTTTTAAAATAACTGGTTTTATACATAACTGGAACCAGTTCGACTGGTTAACACTTCCAAAGGTAAAAAACCGGCTAAAATCGGTCCGGTTTAAACCGAAACCGGTTGGACTAGAACCGGTTTTTTGGATAACCGATTTGCAAAAAAAAAAAAACCGAAACCGATTAGAACCGGTGTGTATGTGTACCTCTACTTCTGCTATACGCTCCAGCAACCCACCAATACGGATGAAAGAGTTAGAAACATTGGGCCGAAAATGGACACCTATTAATCATACCTGGGCTTAGAGTTAAAGGCCCTGAATATGATGCCCTGGGCCTTCATAGTCTCGAAAAAACTAAACGGAACAACCCAACCTAATGAGTTTGGATTTGGTAGTCCGCTGATTATCTCCAACGGATAGCATTTAAGGCCGAAAAAAAGAATGTGAATATGTAAAAAGAAACAACTAATGAGCAATCCCCACCGATTTTGAGGGAACTTTCTTTAATTGTATGACCATGACAATTTTTTATTTTTACAATGAAACTTTTTATTTTTACACCACAACATTTTCAAAGGTATTAGCAAAAAGCAACCTAACGTGTTTTAAAATCCATGTAAAACAAATATATTTCATTGTTTAAGTATTTTCCAATGGCAGAAATAGCATTCCACATTTCACCACTAGTATCCCAACACTGAAAATGAAGGATTAAAAAAAGATTATTGGGGCCAACGCATGATTAATGAAAGGGAATGAGAAAACAAGTTTGGCTTTTTCTTGTTAATAAATTCGTAATTGAAGTAGCATCCGTGTTTAAATGGATAAATATTTAGTTGCATTAAACCTTGGGTAATTCTATTCTCGTTCTCGTCTTTTCATTCTCAAACTTTCACCCTATAAAAAATATATTTTATAATTATATGTTGTGAATAGCGATAGAACGGGAAATATGATGATATATAGTTTATTAAACATAAAAAAGACTATAAATTATATGTACTAATTATAAAGAGGAGACCCTGGACCTTTTCACTATGGTATATATGAAAGGTACGGATGTTGATACAACCGCCTCATCATAGGAGTGCAAACATGTAAAAGCATAAATCCTTAAAAGCTCTTCACACTTAATCATGACTTATACTTTGTAAACAGACTATCTTTCATCTTTGATAGGAAATAAAAGCCATCATTTCTCCATTATAGCCGAGACATCTACTTTTACCTAACTAGTTTATCACATGCAATACTAACTTGCCATTTTATTCCTAAGCAAAATATTTAATTACTACCATAACAGATCATTTTCAATGATTTCACTGTAGTAATAGTTTTGCATTTCTTAATAAAAGAAGAAAATTCTGATGCATGCAGATCCATACTTCTTTTTAATTCTAAAACACTGTATGGTGGGACGCCATTTAGGTCAATGTTCTTAATGGTACACAAACCTTAGATTAGGGCCCCATCAGTTTCAGCCTTCACTTAACATGTTCCCCGTCTTTTATTTCTTTAAGAGGATCATAATTCAAGTACATATACAAAGAAAGGACTTAAGAAACTTAGAAATTCGTGTAGGTTGTCATACTCCTTGTCTCCAACTTGTCAAATGAATATCAATCTCAGATCCTCAAACGCGTGCAGCAAGAATTACTAAAACATTCATTTTTAGTTTGACTACTGAACAAATTAAAGAAAATACAAGAGATAAGATCATCCATAATAGAATAGTTTTTTCATAAAGTTTTCTAATACTAAGTCATTATTACATCATCAATCCAAAAAAATTAACTAATACCCACTAAAAAGAGGTTTTCCATTAACTTATTTATATAATCCACCAAATATATTTATATTATTTTATTGTTTTTTTTAAATATAAGACGAAGTACAGCAACACATTTTTGCAATGACCCTTTTTACATCGACTGCCGTATCTCAATTGGAAAAAAAGAGTACTTATCTTCCAAGTCGTTTGCAATCCGTAAAAACATATCTCTGCTCAAACGGAATCAACGTTTGAAATTTTTATCGCTATACAGGCAATTTTCAGCGAAGTAATCTTGAAATACATGTTTGTGACCTTCTTCACGGTCTCCATTTTTTGCCCTTATTCTACGTCGTTTGACCGAACTTTCCCTTTCAGATACAATGAAGCCCGCAGCTTGCATCATTGCCGTGAAAACATATCATCGTCTGACGAGTCAGACGAAGGAAAATTCAAAGTGTGCTCCATATTTTAAATATTATGTGCAATGTTTTTAGGAGTGTGTAAATATGTGTGTGTGTGTGTGTATGTGTTAAATAAGAATGTATATTTATAGGGTTAAAGATATAAAAAAATTAAAATTTGGTCAACGGTAAAATTTAACGGTCAAATACCCGTTGCTCCGTGTGCCCCAAAAGATGAGACAGGACGAGAGACGCATGAAGCGTGGGGGGGGGGGGTGTTTTCCACGTCCCCGTGATGACTTGGCAAGGAACGCGGGGTTGCGTGAGGGGACTCTCATGTTTTATTAACTTGGGTATGCACTATAAAAAAATAATGGGTCATGATAATTTTAATTGTTACACTATAACCATTTTTAATGGTATCAGCAAAAAGCCAGTAAGCAACCCGGCGTGTTTTAAATGTCTTGTAAAAGAAATATATTTCATTGTTTAATCATTTTCAATTGGCAGAATTAGCCTTCCACATTTCTCCACTAGTACACTAGCAACAAAAATAAGGGATTAAAGAAGGGTTAGTGGGGGTGAAAGCATGACTATGAAAGGGGATGAGAAACAAGTTTAGCATTTTCTTGTAAATAATTTACTAATTGAAACAGCAGCCGTGTTTAAATCGCGTAGAGCTTTATTTGTATTAGACCTTTTGACCATAGTGCATAGTGCAAGTCTCCATCTATGATGATGGGTACGGATATTGGTACAACCGTAGCATCACATGAGAAAAAGAACGAAACTATTTGCTTATTTTTCAATTTTCTTTGTGCCGCCACGTTTAAACCACCATGAGTAGCAGATCCAGAAACTTTTTTTAACCGGGGTCACCATTAAATGTCGTGACAAACGAATTTAAAAAAAGCCATATATATCCTGAGAATAAGAATAACAAAACTTGGTCTATAAAATGAATAAAAAAGTTTATTTTTTTCTACAACTCATGTTGGTGGGAGTCAAAAGTGATATTTATGGTATCTAATACTAATATTTTCAAGAGGGGTCTTTCATATTTTTAAGTGGAACTTTCCTTAATTTATGACAATAAAAGAATGATAAATGCAGTGAAAAAATTGGATAAGCCTCCTACCAAGTGTGTTGACACCTAAATTTAGAGCATGGGACATAGGTGTTTCTTTTTAACTTAATGTAGAAAGAACGATTTAACTGATAAAATCAGTAAAAAGCAGGCTTTCCTCGTTAAGTCCTTGTTTATAAATTTTCTCTTAGTTATTTTTTCCTTCCATAATCTCAAGTGTGACGCTATTTCCTCAAATATTTTTTGAACACCAAGCAGCACTTGATGATAAAAAATAAAGAAAGAAATTAATAAGTGATGCAGGACTTACTGAAAACGTTATTTCTCTTTACCCATTTTTGGAGAACTTAAATCAAATCATTATGTTTGTCCTTGAATGAGCCTCTAAATCCTTTATCTACAATCATGTTTTTGAGGACCCCATCCGCTTAATTATAGTTGGTCCACTATCTCCCATTCAAGCAAAATGCTATAGTATAAACATGTGTTATTTACTGCGGAAATATCCTAATTTACAAATTACAATGAACATGACCAAGGATGATGCATACCCTTGAAAGTTCAACAAAAGATTACAAAAATGATCCCTTGGTTTAGCTGATATTTTCAATTTCGGTCTCAAATCTTTGGTGTTGCAAATTTTGGTCCTTGTCATAAAGTTTGGACCCCTTTTCATACACCAATAAATTTCATCCGTTTAGTGATGTGTGTGAATCGCACAAGAGGGTAAACAAATTGATATTGGAGCTTTAGAAAAAATAATAGTTTGTGTAAGAAAAATGGAGAAGAAGATGAAATTATATGGAGAAGAAAGAGAATGGGGAAGATGAAAATATAGTAGCAGAGAGGGGAGATAAAAAAGAATGAGAAAAGATTAAATTGCCCTCCTGCGCAATGCACGTGCAACAATTAACGGATGAATTTTAACATCGTGTGAAACAGGGACTAAAGTCAGTCTAGACAGTAGCAAACTTCGAAATAACAACGAAATTTTGCAAGAGGAAACATTTTGGGACCAAAATTGCAAAAATCGGCTAGACTCGGGGACAAGTTTTGTAAATTTCTTCTAAAATTAATAACTCACAGAGAAAGTTCTGCTAAACATTTTGCAAAAACTTGCATGATTGTATTTGTAACGTCAAAGTCAGATATTGATATCTCACACTTGGCACCTATTTTGCATAGAGGTGGCAAAACCTGACACGACAACCCGACACGAACTAGACACGAAAAAAAACGGGTTTGGGTAAGAGATTTCAACTAGTTTAAATAAACGGATTGACACGACACGACACGATAATTAAACGAGTAAGGTCAGGGTCGAAACATTCAACTCGAAAATGACCCGTTTATTTATATTCAAGTTTTTCTAATTCTTATGTAAATTGGACAGGTCAAAAACCAATACCATATTTAAAAGAAAAACTTCTGATTGACGTGTTTTATAATGTGAATGTCGCTTAACTACCTAGGCCATAAATTCATTTTCACTTATCTACTTTCTTACCCATACTCCACAGTTTCACTCGACCTCTCTCTCCTCCTCGCAACCTCGTCATTTATCTCCCTGACTCCTAATCTCTTAACGTTGCTCTATAAACTTAATGTAAATGCTTCTACTACTAGTTTTCATATTTTTCATTTTCGCCTCAAACTCCTATTCTTTCAACATACTTAGTGTTATAACTCAAAAAGTGACATGACATATGTAAAAGATGACTTTTCAAAAGCATTCAAAAAGCAAAAGGAAAATGAAATAATTCATGTGGGCCCCACATGAATAGTAATAAAAAACAAATTCCAATTGAGTTTGAACGTAGAATTTTGCACGTGATGATTCTTTCAACAATTGCAGCGTACACATTTGATTACGGCGCTCACATTTGTTTTTCAACAATCTCGGCAATGTTTTCCTGCCATTCATCCCTATATATAGGGATGATTATATTGCAATCTCATAACGTCCAAAAAAACAAGAGTGATATATATATATATACATAGATATATATTGTGAGGCTCTGTGTATTAAAGAAAAGAGAGATATATTTTTCAGTTCCAAATCTTGTAACCTCCTCATTTTTCTCATATAGTGATTATCATCGGTTATGTCCGTGGTTTTTTCCCGAAAGGGTTTTTCCACGTTAAATCCTTGTGTCCACATTTATTTTTCCTTTATCGTATTATTATTTTATTTTATTGTCGATATTATTTATTTATAACAAGTGGTATCAGAGCCACGTTGTTTTCTATACTCATTCTCAATTTTTTGAGTATTATATCGACATGACTACTTTGAAATACGATATTCCATTGTTGGATCGAGATACAAGATTTTCATTATGGCAAGTAAAAATGCGAGCTGTATTGGCTCAGATGGACCTTGATGATGCTATGTTAGGCCGAGACAAAATGTCTGCGTCTTGGTCAGATGAAGATAAGGATCGTAAAGATCGTAAGGCTCTCTCTCATATCCATCTTCATTTATCTAACAATATTTTACAGGAAGTTTTGAAAGAAACTACTGCAGCCTCTTTATGGCTAAAATTGGAACAAATTTGCATGACCAAAGATCTCACAAGTAAGATGCACCTTAAACAAAAATTATTTTCGCTTAAGATGCAAGAAGGTGGATCATTGCTGGATCATCTTTCGACGTTTAAAGAGATCATCACTGATCTTGAAGCTATGGAGGTAAAATATGATGAAGAGGATTTGGGTTTAATTCTTTTATGTTCTTTGCCTAGTTCTTATTCAAACTTTAGAGATACCATATTATATAGTCGTGATACTTTAACACTTCAAGAAGTTTATGAAGCTTTGCATGCCAAAGAAAAGATGAAAGATATGGTATCCACTGAAGGTTCAAGTTCTAAAGGAGAAAGTCTGGCAGTTCGTGGCAGACCAACAGATAAGAATGATTCCAAAGGCAAGAACAAAAGAAATTCTAGAAGCAAATCTAGATCCAGACGTTCCAAGTCATGCAACTATTGCAAAAAGGAAGGACATGATATCTCTGAATGTTACAAGTTGAAAAACAAGGAGAAAAGAGCTTCTAATCAAAATCACAAACCAAATCAAGATGATGAAGGAAAAGCTACTTATGCTGCTGAAAATAATTCTAACGGTGATGTTCTTGTAGCTTTTGCAGGAATTCTAAAAACCAATGATGAATGGATTCTTGACTCAGCTTGTACTTTTCATATGAGTCCAAACAGAAGCTGGTTTACAAATTATCAACCTATAGAAGGCGGCTCCGTATTGATGGGTGATAATGCACCATATAAAGTCACTGGAATTGGTTCAATTCAAATCAAGATGTTTGATGGTGTTGTCAGAACTCTGTCTGATGTTCGACACGTCCCAAGTTTGAAAATAAACCTTATTTCTTTAAGTACTCTTGACCTTAAAGGGTACAAATATTCCGGTGAAGGTGGAGTTTTAAAAGTTTCAAAAGGCGCTATGATTGTCATGAAAGCCGATATCAAATCAGCAAACCTGTATCATCTTCGGGGTACAACAGTAACAGGTAATTCTAATGTTACTTCAAATTCATCTACTGATACTACTAACATGTGGCATATGCGTCTTGGGCATATGAGTGAACTTGGTTTGACAGAATTAAGCAAAAGAGGATTGCTTGATGGCCAATGCGTTGGCAAACTGGAATTCTGTGAACACTGCATATTTGGCAAACACAAGAGGGTGAAATTCAACACCTCGGTACATACTACAAAAGGCATTTTGGAGTATGTACATGCTGATTTATGGGGACCATCTCAAGAAGCATCACTAGGAGGTGCTCGTTATATGTTGACAATTATTGATGATTATTCAAGAAGAGTTTGGCCATATTTCTTGAAGCTTAAATCTGAAGCATTCTCTGCATTCAAAGAATGGAAAGTCATGGTGGAAAACCAGACTGGTAAGAAGGTCAAAAAGCTTCGCACAGATAATGGTATGGAGTTTTGTTCAAATGAATTTAATTCATATTGTAAACTAGAAGGAATTGTTAGACACTACACCGTTTCTCACACACCCCAACAAAATGGTGTAGCTGAACGTATGAACAGAACCATTATTTCAAAAGCCCGTTGTATGTTATCTAACGCAGGATTATCTAAGCGTTTTTGGGCAGAAGCTGCTTCTACTGCATGTTATTTAATTAACATGTCACCTTCTATTCCACTTGATAAAAAGACTCCTATTGAGGTATGGTCTGGCTCCCCAGCAAACTATTCAGATTTAAGAATTTTTGGTTGCCCTGCTTATGCTCATGTTGATAATGGAAAATTAGAGCCTAAGGCAATTAAATGTATCTTTCTTGGTTACAAGTATGGTGTGAAAGGATATAAGTTATGGTGTCCTGAAACTAAAAAGATCGTGATTAGTACAAATGTAGTATTTAATGAATCAGCTATGCTACATAAAGATTGTTCTACTAATATTCCTGTTGAGAGTCAACAAAAGACAAGTGTGCAGGTGGAGCAATCTGTTAACTCAGAACACACACCAGAAAAAGAAAACTCTATTGATCAAAATCCATCAGTTGAGCAAGAGTCTTCTACTCCTACTCCTACTCACCAACCACAACATTCTATAGCAACTGATAAACCTAGGAGGGTCATTCATCCTCCCAAGAGACTGATAGAAGAAGCAAATATTGTTGCTTATGCTTTAAACGTTGCTGAAGAAATTGAAGGTATCAAAGAACCTTCAACTTACACGGAAGCCATTACTTCAGAACATTGTAACAAATGGATAATTGCCATGCATGATGAAATGGAATCTCTTGAAAAGAATGGCACTTGGGAGTTGGTGAAATTACCAAAAGAAAAGAAGCCTATCCGCTGCAAATGGATTTTCAAAAGAAAAGAAGGTATTACTCCTAATGAGGAAGCTAGATTTAAAGCAAGGTTAGTTGCTAAAGGCTATAGCCAAATTCCAGGCATTGATTTTACTGATGTCTTCTCTCCTGTTGTTAAGCATAGCTCAATTCGTACTTTACTTAGTATTGTTGCCATGCATAACTATGAGCTTGAGCAGTTAGATGTCAAAACTGCATTTTTACATGGTGAATTAGAGGAAGATATTTATATGGAGCAACCTGAAGGCTTCATTATCCCTGGAAAAGAAAACTTAGTATGTAGATTGAAGAAATCTCTTTATGGATTAAAGCAATCCCCAAGGCAATGGTATAAAAGGTTTGACTCTTTTATGCTATCTCAGAATTTTAAAAGATCAGATTATGATAGTTGTGTTTATTTTAAGTCAGTAAATGGTTCATCAATATATCTGCTTCTTTATGTTGATGATATGTTGATTGTTGCAAAAGACAAACTAGAGATAGCAAAACTGAAAGCACAACTAAGCAATGAGTTTGAAATGACAGACTTAGGTCCAGCCAAGAAAATTCTTGGTATGGAAATTACTCGTAACAGACAGCATGGAAAACTATACCTAAGTCAAAAGAGGTATATTGAGAAAGTTCTTCAAAGATTCAACATGCATAAAGCCAAGCCAGTGAGTACTCCATTAGCTGCACATTTCAAACTGTCTTCAGCATATTGTCCAAAGACAGATGATGAAATTAACAACATGGCGAAAGTTTCGTATTCTAGTGCAGTTGGTTCTCTAATGTATGCCATGGTATGTTCTCGCCCTGATTTATCTCACGCTTTAAGTGTTGTTAGCAGATATATGGCTAACCCAGGAAAAGAGCATTGGAAAGCTGTTCAATGGATTCTTAGATATTTATGCGGTACTTCCAATGCATGTTTACAATTTGGAAGTTCTGGTGAAGGACTGGTGGGCTATGTAGATTCTGATTATGCTGGAGATTTGGACAAAAGAAGATCTTTGACAGGTTATGTCTTTACCATTGGTGGATGTGCTGTGAGTTGGAAGGCAAGTCTACAGACCACTGTTGCCTTATCCACAACTGAAGCAGAATACATGGAAATTTCTGAAGCTTGTAAGGAAGCTATTTGGTTAAGAAATTTATATGGTGAACTTTGTGGAGACACATCTTCCACAAAGATTTTTTGTGATAGTCAAAGTGCTATTTATCTCACAAAAGATCAAATGTTTTATGAGAGGACGAAACATATTGATGTACGTTATCACTTTATTCGAGATGTTATTTCCAAAGGTGATATTCAAGTTAAAAAGATTAGCACTCATGACAATCCGGCGGATATGATGACGAAGCCGGTTCCAGCAACTAAGTTTGAGCTTTGCTCAAGCTTGGTTGGTATGACAATCTAATTCCAAGGATTGTCGGCACACGATGATTTTATAATGAGGAGTTATACAAGTGGAAATTCGTCTCAAGGTGGAGTTGTTTGATTACTTATTGCTTTTAAAGTCAAGGTGGAGATTGTAAAAGATGACTTTTCAAAAGCATTCAAAAAGCAAAAGGAAAATGAAATAATTCATGTGGGCCCCACATGAATAGTAATAAAAAACAAATTCCAATTGAGTTTGAACGTAGAATTTTGCACGTGATGATTCTTTCAACAATTGCAGCGCACACATTTGATTACGGCGCTCACATTTGTTTTTCAACAATCTCGGCAATGTTTTCCTGCCATTCATCCCTATATATAGGGATGATTATATTGCAATATCATAACGTCCAAAAAAACAAGAGTGATATATATATATATACATAGATATATATTGTGAGGCTCTGTGTATTAAAGAAAAGAGAGATATATTTTTCAGTTCCAAATCTTGTAACCTCCTCATTTTTCTCATATAGTGATTATCATCGGTTATGTCCGTGGTTTTTTCCCGAAAGGGTTTTTCCACGTTAAATCCTTGTGTCCACATTTATTTTTCCTTTATCGTATTATTATTTTATTTTATTGTCGATATTATTTATTTATAACAACATATTTACAATGTCTAAACCCCAAACCCGAAACTCGACACGAAAATAAACGGGTTGACACAACACGACACGATTATTAAACGGGTTGAGTTAGGGTCAAGCACTTTCAACCTGTTTAATGTTTTGACACGACACGACACGACACATTAGCCAAGTCTAATTTTGCAGCAAGACATCAATCGAGCATCATATAGCTGCACCGGAGATATTTTAAGAGTCCGTGAAGATTAGATTATGATTAATTAGTATAATGTTATTTGATCAAACTAAATAAAGTGTAATCAGGAGATTATATTATACCAAACTGGTAGGATCTTCATGTTTCTTGGAGGAAGAAAGATATACTCTACTAAATTGATAAAGGTGTGAAATTTTAAAAGAAAGCAAACGTGTAAAAGAACAAATATATCCTCGTGAATTATATTTGGTAAACATACAATCTTTGAAACCATATAATATTCTTCATGTTTGGAGGAAGAAGCTACAATGATAGGTACGGATGGTGGTACAAATGTGTTTTAAATGTGAAAGCAAAATTCCCATTCATTTAGCCTTTTGAGCACTAAATCTACATATGTCAGGAGCACTAGAGAACAGGATCATTTTATTATAAATTAATCTCAGATGAGTTATTGTGGTTGGTAATCCTCATTAACACAAAATACTTGTCTTAAAGTATAATTAGTTGGTAGGCAGAAAAGGTTTTTGTAATTACAAAAAGGAAGTCATGAGGATTAATTGCATTGTTTATCATAGGACGTGAGGAGGCAAGAAGCTTCTGGGAATAATCTTAGAATCCTACGTACAAAACTATTAGGCAAAAGGTACTAAAAACAGGCGTAAGCCTTTTCGCTTCTAATATAGGCTCATGTATGGAAATTAAATTCAAATAAATGGAGTGTGAAATTAAATATAACCAATATAAAGCTGTTTTACATTGAGATCAAAATAAAATTCCCAAATTCATGCACCTCTTGGACACAATGTGATGAGGCAACCATAATGCATTCTTGAATATTAGTGCACTGAAATGCTAAGCAACTTGGATCCCATTTGTTGAAGTAACCTGAGCAATCAAAAAAGTTGTCAATCATTACTATATCAACAAATTATGAAATTACTGAAACTTCACGTAAAATTAAAATGTATAATTTTTTTTACGTAAGTGGTAGACATGTTGGTAACCATGTATTAACAATCACGAAAAAAGATCTGTTACAGTACAGAGACAACTGATGGTGGGCAAATTAAGTCTATATGCTGCACTATATATTTATGTGGTGTCATTTTCTAATAAAGAATTACCACATTACCAGTCAAGAAATTAAATTGTTCATATTTGTCCTTTCTGAATCACTATATATAATGATATTATCTTCTCCCTCATCAAAGTTTATTCAAATCAAATAATACGCAATTAGCATAGAGCACTTCACGAATATCAGGTTGTGAAAAGACCATTCTCCATAAGAAAGCATGTACCACTAAGTTCAACAAGTTCAGAAATGAATCCACTTATAATTTCATGAAATGTGATTGGACAGACTAGGAGAGTTGTCACGAATGACAGATGTCAATTTTTGGCACTTACCCATGTTTCCTATCTAATGAAATGGCCTTGTATATAAGTTACATCTCCACAAACCAATTTACATCAAATTCTAACTCAACTAACCATGAGCACCATAATTGACATTTCCAAAGAAAATGAAACTTCCCCCAACTACGAAAAACAAAACAAATTCTCTTTCCTTGTTAAGTTCTCTTCACTTATAGAAAAACATTGCAACCAACACATGCAAAAAATCATTCACAGCATCAAAGTAGGAATTGCCTTGGTTTTGGTTTCACTTCTGTATCTCCTCGATCCACTTTTTGAGCAAGTTGGAGAAAATGCCATGTGGGCCATCATGACGGTTGTGGTTGTTTTCGAGTTCTTCGCAGGTTTTTCATCAACTTTAGTTCTAAACTTCTCAAATTTTCATTTCTAAAAAAACTTTTTTTTTTTTTCTAATAATCGATACGTATGTCAGGTGCCACATTAAGCAAAGGTTTACTCCGGGGACTTGGAACCATATGTGGAGGTGGATTAGGATGCTTGACTGCAGTTATGGCGGATGATTTAGGAAAAATAGGAAATGCAGTAGTCGTTGGTGCTTCCGTGTTTATTTTCGGTAAGCATACATACATATATACATACAATTAAGTATATTTGTTGAGAATAATTTATAACGTGTAGGTGCTGTGGCGACATATTGTCGATTGATTCCAAGTATAAAAAGGAAATATGATTATGGGGTGATGATATTTATTCTCACGTTCAATCTGGTAGCAGTATCTGGTTTGCGAGCTGATAAAGTTCTTGAATTGGCACGTGAACGTCTTTCTACAATTGGAATGGGTTTTGCTGTGTGCATATGCACCAGCTTACTTGTTTTTCCAATGTGGGCTAGTGATGAACTTCACCGTTTGACATCCTCCAACTTTGAGAAACTAGCTTGTTGTATTGAAGGTAGTTGTTACATTCGGACAAAAAAGTGTTTTTAATGATTTTGTGGTATCATTTATTTACAAACATCTGAGTTTGATGAACTGTAGATTGCATGAAAGCATACTTCAGTGTAATCGGTGAGAAGGAAAGCATGCCAAGCATTAATGTCAGTGGTTGCAAGTCAGTATTGCACTCCAAATCTAGTGATGAATCACTGGTAATGTCTCTTACTACTTATTGGTCCATGTTCACATAAGGATATTCAAAAAGAAATTATGCTTATAACAGTATCTGTAAATAAAAAAACTGAGTGGAAATAAATTTGAAACACTAAACTTCAATACCAGCAACTTTCAACCATAAACTAAAAACACTTATAAATCTTATACAAATAATTTCATGTAAATCATTAGGGCTGTAAACGAATTGAACGTTCAGCGAACCGTTCGTGAACTGTTCGGCCGGAAGTTCGTTTAATTAAACGAACATGAACAATGGTCTCGTTCATTCAATTATGTTCGTGAACCTTCGTTTATGTTTTTCGTTGACGTTCATTTATGTTTTTTTTTTATTTAAGTTCATATATGTTCACTTCTGTTTGATTAAATTACAATATTATATGTTCGTTTATGTTCATATATGTTCAATTGTTTTTGTTTATCTTTGTTCGTTTAGCATGTTCATGAACATAAACGAACGAACATGAACAAAATAATTTATTAAACGAACGAACATGAACAATAAAATTCGTTCGTTTATCCGTTCTTGTTCGTTCGTTTGTTTAAACAAACGAAGATGAACAATCACTCGTTCGTGTTCGTTCGGTTCGTTTACAGCCCTACAAATCATTGTACTAAATATAATTATATATATCGAGTCTATTTTCAAAAACATGAGTCATTTCTCATAATTGCATCCATGTGTTTCACTGGTCAAGTGTCTTTCTTGTAAGTTTATTAATCTAATATGTAAGTATTTCATATAATTCAAAGGCATAATAATAAATTTCATATACTACACAAATTAGGATCGTATTCATTGTATGACTTAACCAAAGAAAGTAAAGTTTTAATCCCATATGCAAGACTCTTGGCCAAACTAACATAAACAAATATTCAAATCCTGATTATATTTCTAGGCAAATTTCGCAAGGTGGGAACCCTGGCATGGAAGATTTGGTTTCTATTACCCTTGGGAGAAATACATAAAGATTGGCGGGCTTATTAGGGAGCTTGCTTCTATCATTCTGTCAATGCAAGAGTGTGTAGGATCACCATTACAGGTTTGCAATAATCAATATACATAAATAAAAGAGTACAAGTATATGTTCCTATCGTACCAATTCAATCATGTGACTTAACATACTTAATTAATTTTTTTGTATTCAGCCCTCAATACCGTTACACCATGCAATCAAGGAGCCATGCAAAAGTGTAGGGTTGTCGATTGCATTAACCATGCGAGAGCTTGGAAAAAGTATCATGAATATGAAAAGATCCCAAACGAAGGTCCTAAAGTTGGAGTCCATTAAACGAGAGCTCAATCTACTTTCAACTTCACCAACACTAAAAGGGATTGCAAATGTTGAATCTCTTGCCATTGCAAACTTTTTGTTTCTGTTAATGGAGATAGTTGATAAAGTGGAAGTTTTGGCCAAAGAAGTGGAAGAACTTGGAGAGGCCGCTGGTTTTCAATCCAAATAGATTTACCTATTATATGTACAGTAACTCGTTTGGGGGTGATAAGTATTAAGTATTAACCTACCCAACTAATTAACTGAAATACAGAATTAAATTAAATTTCTAGAGCTTTTTAAAGGTTAAGATCCAATATATATATATATATATATATCTCTACACCGATAAACACAAGAAATGCCATCCAAATCGACAACTTTGTGTGGGGTTCATTCATAAAGCTTGTTTTTAATGTCATCACAAAGTTATATCAATCAATGATATTGGCTTTCTCCCTAAATGATGATAGTCTATTTGTCCCACATGCACCAGATATTATATATAATAAAAGTGCAGACAGCTTTATACATAAGACAAGAATAAGTGACAAAAAGGAGGCGAAATGACATAGTCAAAGTTGGAGAAAACAATAGATATAGAAAATCCATAATTCCATATGGACCATTTCTAGCCACAAAGACTTTGAGAGAGAAAGTATGGGTTTTCTCCCACTAAAGGCTCTGTTCATCACTGTATTACTAATCGGATTATTAGGTATATGCAAAGTTGTACAAAGTGCTCCAAACACCAACGTGACCAGTGTTCTTTGTAATTCTGGTATTTATACCGGAGGTGACCCATTCACCATAAGTCTCGCATATGTTCTTGATGAACTAAAAAGGGTTACCCCTTCTAGAGAAGGTTACGACTACCACAATATCTCTCCTTACCCTAACGCTTTTGCCTATGGCCATGCTTCTTGTAATCAAAACCTTACAGGTATAGATTGCAAAACCTGCCTTGATGCAGCTGAAGTCAACATGTTAGCTTCTTGCAACAATAGAATCGGTGCCAGAGCAGTGCTTAAAGATTGTGCTACTAGGTATGAGCAATACCCCTTTCAAGATTAATTGGCTAGCTATCGACTAGTAATTATCTTGATGTTGTCACGTCTTATAATTCTAATTCTCTGTTATCCATTTGATGTAACTGGTAATAACATTTGTAATTTTTGCGTATTGAGGTCTCAACCGCGCATGTCTTTGGATTCAATGAATGATATCAACGAATATGTTCGAATTGAATAAATAGAAGATTTTGAATTACTTGTTTTTCTACCGATGATAAGTTTGCATCGATAACTCGCTCCCAGGGTCCTGATCTGTTAGGCCGTGGGGTATGCCGCACGCGGCCCCCCACGCGTCCTCCACCTCAGCCGGAAAGACGCGGCAAACACCGCGCCCCCCCCGCGTCCTCGGCGTGCTGCGTCCCGACGTCGTCTTCGGGCGAACGTACCAAGACGTCCAAAATTCAAATTTTATACCGTTAGTAGCCGTTGGAAAATTAAAAAAAAAAAAAAATTTTAATTTTCACTTTTCTCTCATAGCACACACTATATATATATATACACACACTTCAAACACATATCACACACAACACATATCACACACTATATATATATATATATACCTTTCACTTTTCTCTCATGGATTTCCATTCGGATTCTGAAGACTCGGGTGATGATTTGGTATTCACGGCAATGATGGAAGTCGCGTCTATTTATGTGAACCGAGCAGAAACTCCAGAAAAAAGGCGGCGATTAGCGGCGAAAAATAGAAACCGCGAAGAAGGACACGAAAAATTTATTCGCGACTATTTTACCGAAGATTGCGTGTATGACGACAAGGATTTCAAAAGCCGGTTTCGTTTGACCCGATCGATGTTTCTACGGATCGTGCACGATTTGGAAGCCAACTACGAACTTTTCCAATTGCGATACGACGGACGAGGCAAAAGGGGTTTTACGCCACACCAAAAATGTGGAGCGGCTCTTCGTCTTTTGGGTTATGGATACACTTTTGACGCCGTGGACGAATATTTGCGGATGTCGGCAAAAACCGCTCGGCAAAGTATGTATGCTTTTTGTGAATATATTTATGAGTTATACGGTCCTATTTATTTACGAAAACCTACACGAAACGATGTTGAAGAACTATATGCGGCACATCACCAGTCACATGGTCTACCGGGTATGCTCGGGAGCATAGATTGTACGCATTGGGATTGGGCAAATTGTCCAAACGCGTGGAAAGGACAATACACCGGGGGTCATCACGGCACACCTTCCCTAATACTAGAAGCGGTGGCTTCACAAGATTTATGGATTTGGCATGCATACTTCGGGGTTCCGGGGGCGAACAACGACCTAAACGTTCTAGATTCATCGCCGATATTCAACGATATCCTACTAGGCAAATCGGCCGACGTTCCGTTTAAAGTGAACGACTCCGAATACCCACGTGGGTATTTACTCACCGACGGTATATATCCAAATTATTCCACATTTGTAAAAGCGTACCAACACCCGATTGACGAGAAACGGGTACTATTCACGCAACGTCAAGAGTCCGCACGGAAAGATGTGGAACGTGCATTCGGTGTCCTAAAAAAGAGATGGACTATAGTGCAAAACCCGTCACGAGCATGGCACCTCGACAACATACGCAAAGTAATGTACGGTGTTATCATATTACACAATATGATAATCGAAGAAAAAGGTCGGAATATTTGCATCTATCAACCTCATCATATGACACAGGGGCCGACACAATTTGTTCCCGGTAGCGAGGCATACTTTACTCGTGTACTAGAAATACACAATGCGGAAATGAATGCCAATCTCCGACACGATTTGACGGAGTACGTGTACGCGACTCGCAACGACGAAACCGACGAAGACGACGACTAGGAAATGTTTTTTATTTTCAATTAATTTAGGAGATGTTTATTTTTTTTTTGTCTTCTTTAATTTAATGTAATGTTTTTTTCATTTTAATATTATGGTTTTAATTAATATAATGTTTTTATTTAAATTAAATTTAATGTTTGGTCTTAATTAAAAAAATGGAAAATAGAAATGTGATGTGGAAATTAAAATGGTAGTCATGGGTGTCTTGCACACCCCTACTAAAAGTCTTGGAAGTCTTTATGACGTGGCGATGACGTGGCGGCAGTCATGGGTCGTCATGGGTGTCATGCACACCCTTCAGCCTTAGTATTCCATAACAAGGATCTGTAATCAAATATCACAACCACAAGATCAACTCGAATTAGATTTTGAAGTAGAGTTTGAGGCATCAATCTATTAATTCAAAAGCGGAAGGGATGGATAATTTAGGGCTTACCGGTTAATCGTTTTAGGTTACCATGCGTCTGTCGTCTGGTGAATTTCTGTCGGACTCAACTACACGGAAGTGAGTACGATGTTTGTTATGCTACTCTTTTTCGTCCCGGGTTTTTTTTCAATCCAAAGGATTCGGTTATAGCACAATGAGACAAAATGATACATAAGGTTATCTGGAGTTTTTTTTTTTTTTACCGGAAGGTAGTGTTTTTAAAGAATATTTACCTTTTTATGGTGATTCCAATTCTATTTACCGATATATGGTAAATTGGTAATATACCTGATTACCTTCCCGCCTCCTTTTAATTACTTTTCTTAATTTACCACGTTAGAAAATTTATATATGGGTCATCTTAAAAAAAACCCTTCATCATTAAATTTGATGTCCCATCAATATATATATATATATATATATATATATATATATATATATATATATATATATATATATATATATATATATATATATATATATTAATTATGATATTTTTTTAATTATTTTGTTTTTTTAAGTTTATAACTATTATTAATTGTTTTTATTTAATATAAATACTTATTTTGGTATTTATAATTTAAATATTATTCTAAATTTTTGACGTTTAGTTCGAATACGTTTTCTAATGTGTTTTTTTAACGTTTTGTTCGTTGGTATCATTTAACGTTGTTTCGTTTAACGTTTTCTTTGAAAACATTTTTGACGTTTTGTTTAACGTTCGTTGGTATCATTTAACATTGGTTCGTTTAACGTTTCGTTTTCTAATGTGTTTTTTTTTTCTAATTTTTGACGTTTTGTTTGGAAACATTTTTTAACATTTTGTTTGTTTATATCGTTTATATGTTTTGTTCGTTTATAATTTTTGACGTTTTGTTTGAATATATTTTCTAATTTTTATAATTTTTGATGTATTAATTTTCTAAATTTTTAATTTACATCAAAAATTATAAAAATTAGAAAATATATTAAAAAAAACGTCAAAAATTAGAAACGAAGAAAACATATAAACGAACAAACCATATAAAAATGTTTCCAAACAAAACGTCAAAAATTAGAAAATGCAAACTCATAAGTCTAATTAGCATTATATAATAACTTTCCACCGATATAAACGAACAAAACATATAACAATGTATTCAAACAAAACGTCAAAAATTAGAAAAAATAATAAATTAAAACGTTAAATGATACAAACGAACAAAACGTTAAAAAACACTTGAGAAAACGTATTCGAACTAAACGTCAAAAATTTAGAATAATATTTAAATTATAAATACCAAAATAAGTATTTGTATTAAATAAAAACAATTAATAATAGTTATAAAATTACAAAAAAACAAAATAATTAAAAAATATCATAATTAATATATATATATATATATATATATATATATATATATATATATATATATATATATATATATATATATATATATATATATATATATATATATATATATATATATATATAAAACCCAAATTGATGTGACATCATAAGTTTAATATTGAGGGGGTTTTTTTACCAATACCCTTTATATATTTATAAATAAATATACCATGTAGTTTTCTATAGTTTGTAAACCATTAGATATCGTCCATACTATCTTATTATTTTCTAATCAATTCCTTTATTTGATGTTTAATGCATAAATTGAATGACAATATATAAATAGCATTTTCTTAACTCTACGTTTTACAAAACTTATTATTTTACTAGAAAATAGAAATAGCATTTAGTACAATGTTCGCAAATTAATTATAATATAAAAAATAATAAAAACTTGATGTAAGTATTGACGGCCATAAATAAAAAATAAAATTGCATTGATCGTATATAATCGAACATCCTTGACGTAAATCGAATAATTGTGCCAAGGTAAAAAAAAAGCATAACATCATGCTATAAAGTAAGCAAATCTATAAAAAAATAGTGCTAAAAACTTAGCTTGAGGAGTTGAACCTAAACAACGTCTCACGTCAAAGTAGTAAACCAATCTATAAAATGTAAGTTGGACACATGGAGTGCTTGGTAAAAAAACCGAGCACCCTTAAGTACACTATTAAAAATTTCTGACATATTTGTAGTGAGTAACCTGTAACGTTTTCCATCGGCATGTGTAAGTGTCCATCTAGATAATGAATGTCTCTCAAGCCATTGTAGAGCTGGTGCATTTAGTTTTCCGAATTCTTCCACGATGGAGTTGAACTTACGAACTTGATTCTGACTCCCAGCACGCTAAGCTAAGACTTTCATATGCGAGTTGCGAAATTTATCATGAAAGTTGTTGACAAAATGCCGCAAACAATACCTACAAAAATCCTTTCAAATATGAGTTATCAATTAAACTTCCCATAATATGTTAAACAAAATAATAATAAGCAATACCTGTGAAAACTATGTGGCTCCAACCAAGGAGATCCTTGCTCATTAACTGCCTTTAGAATTCCATTATGCCGATCAGATATTAAACAAAGTCCCCCACGATTTTTTACCACATGTTTCTTGACATAATTAAGAAATCAATACCAACTACTATAAGATTCATTCTCAACAATAGCAAATGCAAGCGGAAAAAATTTGATTGTTACCATCAACCCCCATTGCAATTATCATCTTGCCCTTATACTTTCCATATAAATGTGTTGCATCAATGCTAATAACAGGCCGCCAATGCGCAAATCCCTTGATAAAAGGAGAAAAATCCCAAAAAACACGTTTGAACTCCACTTGATCCACATCATCTAGTGTTGCAGTGCACCATTCAACTAAAGTCCCAGGGTTAAAAAATTGTAGTGCTGCAAAATATTTGTGTAAATCAATATAAGATTCCTCACAGTTCCCAAAAATTTGTTCAATTGCCTTCTTTCCTAACCAAGCCTTATTATACGAAGGGGGTATAACCCAATTTATCTATTATTTCAGCCCTTAGTGCAGGGATACTAATAGATGGTTGTTCCTTTATAAGGTGCATAGTTTCTTAAGCGATCAAGATTGCATCTAGATTGGGATGATCTTGAGTAATTTTATAATGTAAACAAGTATGTGGTCCAGTGTACCTTGTGATCTCAAAATATCCACTACGTTGACATTTACATGCACGCAATTGCCATTTGTAGCCACATAGTGAATATAACTTGCATCAGACCTTCCAAATAGTTGGGCATGTTTCAACCACTTCATAATGTCTATAATTCTTGATGGTGTGGATCTTGATAGCTTTGATAAGTTCTTCTTTAATCTTAAAAGAATTCTCTCCCAACTCTCGAATAAAATCATTTTACTTTCAGAATTCGACACCATCCAATTATTAGCATTAGCATATATAATCACTATGTTACAAACCCGTGTGCTACACGGTTGATGATTAAAGAAACATTATATAATAAGTAAAAATATTTATTTAATCATACAATTTGATATACTGAATATGACATAAACAATTACATGATAATAAAATGTAAGCTATTATAAAAAAATACTAACAAATAAAATAATACAACAGAGTTAAATGTAAACAACATGATAAAAAAATTTACAACTAAAAATATAGAATACTTTTATATTTCAAGTAATAGAAAATTGGTGTCATAAGTAAAAAAACATATAGGATTCAAATTTTACAAAATCAATTAAAAAAACTTTCAAAAATAATAAAAACCCGTTATTAACGATTTAAATAAGAGACACGTTGTTTCCTATACGTGAACCTAAATCTTATATTTACCCATTTGTCTTAAAACTACTTATGTATTACTTTAGTACCATTTAAAAAATTAAAATATATCATGAATCTCATACTAATAGTGAACACATGGATTATACATAACATGCGAAATTAACATTAGTTTACTGCCATTTAAAAATTAAAACACAAAAATTATAAATAACAATATATTTCAATGAACGATGATATTATTACAAATACATTTGACAACAAATAGCATTGGTTATCTAATTTTTAAATAATCAACCGATCATGATGATTATTTTCTAGTAAGAGAAAACAAATTCATGATTGTTTATCTAATTTTCTGATTCCATTTTATGTTCTTCAACCTTGATTCTTGCTCTTGTTCGTTCATATCTTTAGTTATATACCATAATGTTCGAAAGAGCAAATAATGTAGGTATTATAATGAATCACATGCCTTGGACATTTTTGTTCTAGTTCAATGATGGTTATAACCTAAATAGGTAATCCATGGAGGTGTTCACTTTCAATAGTTGATGCATATTGTCTTTTTAAGTTTGTTTCATTGTTAAACTCTAGGCTTTACTCATTGAGTCTATAGAATTTAAGGGATGATGGTAATTATATCCAAATCAGTGCCAAATAGATGAGATATGAGCATTAATGGAAGAGACGAATGTAAGATATGCAAAAAACTTACCGGCGATTACAATCACATACACAAAAGGAAGCCGTAAGCGTCGTTGACGAGAGAATGGTATAACCAGCAAGTCAAGGAACTATGATGCGTGTGGAATCAAAGATTCCTTAGGTTTTGTTTTTGTTTTTAATTAAAACTACGTTTATTTACATTAAAAATGAAACGGAACACAAATAAATATCTCAATAAATTAGAAACGTATTTAAAGAGACGTGGGAGGATAAATAACCATATATTATTCTATACTATTAATTTGCGTAATTTCCCTTCATCCGTGTTACGTTTTTTTTGTAGCTTGGTGTCAGGCGGATATTTTTGGATCCAGCTTTCTGTTTGTCGGATCCTTGTGGATCCGGATAGTAGATATGTCCATCCAGTACCGCTGCACCGCTTCAATTCTCTTCTCTCTCGAACCTGGACATCCCACCGCCTCGCGGCTCCGCTTTGACTCTCTCAACGCATTCACCGCCGCTTCCATTCAACGCCATCGCTCTCATCCGTATTCCCCCAGGATCTCCTGGGTGCTGTCGTCAGTTTTCCTCCGTCGTCTCCCTGGTGATCTCCATGCTCCCGTACGCCGGCTTGATATAGGTAAGTTTTTTTTACTTTCTTCTTATTGTATACTTTTCTTTCTTTCTTCTTTCTTTCTGCCAATTCGATGCACCGGCGCTACAATGGAAACCGCAATTAATATAGGGTAAGTTTTTTTTTTTGCTATTTCGTGAAAACTACTTCTTTTGTAGACAAATTCGATGTTGATTTTAGTGTTTTATTGATCTTTAAAGCATTTGCATTTGAAGTCTCGTAATGTAATCGAACGTACCTATTGAAATTCCCAACACGAAGAATATAGATCTTGTCAATTTTGAAGTCCAACTAAAACTGACGAAAGTCAAATCGTACTTTTTTTGCAGTTTTGTTTGTAGTCTGCTTAGTGAAGGAATGAAACAGATAGTGATAACCTTGGAATCGCCGGAAATTGTAGAAGCGGAAAAATCCGGGGACATAAACCTCATTGGCAAGGTGGGTTGTTAACCTAATCGTTCAACATTTACGTATTTTACCGGACAGTTTCTTGATTGCAGATTATGAATTTTCAATTTAGGTTTCGAAATCCAGCGTCCAGAAACAGATATTATCAGGGCTCGCTGAGATGAAAGCTTCAAAATCTAAAGCATATGCTTTGATCATTGATAGAAAATCTCTTGCGTATGCTTTAAACAATGACATAAAAAATGATTTTTTAGAACTTCCGGTTGGTTGTGCTTCTGTTATTTGTTGTCGTTCATCACCAAAACAAAGGCGTTGGTTACAAGACTTGTGAAAGAAGGAACCGGAAAGACGACCCTACCAATTGGTGATGGTGCTAACGATGTCAGAATGATTCAAGAAGCTGACATCAGAATTGGAATCAGTGGTGTTGAAGGAATGCAGGTAGCTTATTAACCTTACCATCTACGATTGCTTTATTCCGGATGTAGAAACTATATTACCATTTTCGGAAAAAAATTGAATCTAAACTTTACTTATTTATGTAGGCGGTTATGTTGAGTGATATTTCAATTGCTCAATTTCGGTTTTTGGAGCAGTTGCTATTAGTCCACGGACATTGGTCTTATAGAAGAATTTCTTCAATGGTAAGAATTGTGTAAAAAAACAATTCTTCCTAAATTTAACTAACAAGGGTATATGGTATATTCGTATATTGAATACTTGATTGATTTTCTTGGTTTTTTTTTTTTGGCATATATGCTATTTCTTTTACAAAAACATAGTTTTTGGTTCCACTATTTTCTTGTATGAAGCTTGTACATCATTTTCCGCGCAACCTGCATACAATGATTGGTATTTGTCACTTTAATGTCTTCGTTGAAACACTTGCACCTGCGCCTTCGTATTGGATTGTGACACTTTTTGTAGTGGTTGCTTCTTTGATACCGTATTTTAGTATAAAAGCGATTCAAGTGAGATTCTATCCGGGGTACCATGGAATGGTACAGTGGATAAGACACGAAGGTCAAATTGATGATCCTAAGTATGTTAATATGGTCAGACAAAGGTCGATAAGGAGAACCACTGTGGGACTCGCTGCTTAACGAGGTTTACAGGTATACTCTTTTACGTCATTACTTTTACAACAAGTCTTCCAATTGTATAGTATTATAGTGTATTGAACAACGGCTCTCTCCTGTTTTATTGAAATTACATGGAAAATTAGAATGACATATTTGTATAAATGTCGGCTTTACCCATTGTATTGAACATCGGATCCTTGAGTTAGGGGCTTAGGCAGTGTACTTCCAGTTAGAGGAATACACTTTAGTTTTTAGTACATTACTTCTATAGCAAGTTTTAGATTGTATTAAGTATTAAGGGTGTTTAATGTTTACTGTCTACGACAATGTACCTCCAGTTTTCTCTAAAAGATTCCACCCATCAGCGACTCACAGGGCAATATACTTCCAGTTTTCTCTTAAATATCCCCTGCATTACTCATGTGCAAATAACTAAAAATATATTGTTAACTTTTACACTTACCCTTAATTTGATAACTTAAGAGCAAAATACATGCTAAAAACATATTAAACGTTAAAATGATAATACATATATTAGTTCATAACACATCTCTGTGAAAATACCTAAATAATTTACCATAACTAAAGACAACAAGTTTAATTAAATACCAAAAATTACTAACTTATGGATAGTACTAATCCTATTCACCTTCCCTTATGCCCGCTCTTAGTGTTTTCCTTATAGACCTACTAACATTTAATTTTTTGTAGGAAACTGGAAGGGCAGAAGCTGATTTAGGGCGTCTTGATGCAAAAACAGTCGTACGAAAGCGTTCTACGAATATGTTGAAATCCAAGAGAGATAGTGCAGGTAATTGCTCTATTATTCATTTTTAAGCTTGAGATTCTTGATTGCTTAGTGACTTCGACCCGTGCTTTGCACGGGTTACCCACTAGTTAGTAAATAAAATTAGAATCACTATGGATAGGTAAATATAAATTAAAAACACCATCTTTCCGTAAAAAACTCGGTTATCTATTGAACTTGATCCCGGTAACTAGGGAACAACATTGCAATTGAAGAACCAATAGCCGCCCAATTTTGCCCATTTTTTAACAAATGTCAGTTGCCTATTTTTGTAGATTACGTAGTCTTTCACCTGATCCGCGACTTCAAGCTAGACAGCACCACACGCGAGTGCCCTCAGATCCCGACAATATGCACTTCCTAACAAGAATAAAATCCACTTAGAACTTCTTAAATCCCAAATAGGGTAATCCTATAAGACCGGTATCCAAAACCCTCAGGTTCGACCAAAAGTCAAACCGGTCAAAAAGTCAACGGTCAAACTCAACAAAAGTCAATAGGCACTGTTTGCGCAGCTAACTCCCCAAGTTAACGTCGCTAACTATAAACAGTCTCAAAAGTCCATTAAGCTCTTAATCCATTCAGAAAAGGTCTTAATCCTTTCAAAGACTTTCCAAACAGTCCAAAAGTCCATAAAAATTACAACTTTAACATTCTAACACAATCACACAAGCTCAAGAACATGATCCAAGTCCTAAATGGCTCAAAACTCAACAAAACTACCCAAGAGAGCTTGGCTTACTCTCTAAACCAACATAATGGTTCTAAATCAAACCTTAAGGCATAAAGTTCCAAACTTTATCCGTCCCAACAATAATAGACAAACACCAAAATGGACCATTACACTAATTTAATCCATAAAAACCCACTTAAATCATAAGAACCATAAAAATGCACAAATGTGGGAACTTTACTCATAATGGTCCAGAAACAAGAGCTTTAGCTGATATTTACTTGAACAAAGCTTCCTAGCAGCACCTTGTATCTTCACAACATCATAATCTCTTCAAAAATCCAACTAAAAATACCAAGATCATCAAAAATCACTCAAAATGGCCTAGAGAGGAAAAATCACGAGTTTGGGGACAGGCAAATAATTAGATATTATATGTTGTTGCTTTGCGTTAAAACTCTTATATTTTCTGAAATTGTCTAATCAAATCGATTATAACCATCAAATACTTAAGAGTTTGTTACTTAGTATTTGTAGTTGTTTACGATTTACTGATCTGAAATATTAAATTAGACATTTCAGAAAAGATAAAGTTTTGATATATTAACATATAATATAGTGATTTTTTTTTAAGAATTAGAATGAAAATATATTGTTTTTTTTTATGGGATTTTTCTTTTTTTATTTTTATTGTTCGCGTTCATTTTAGATGCAGGGTTCCGTTACGCAACGTATTTATACTTTGAAGTTTGAACGACGCCTTTCAACCTCCAAACGGATATGTCTCTTCAAATACGCCGTCCCTGTTTTTCAACAAACAGAGAAACCCTCCGCCGATTCTCTCTATACAACCCTAATTCCCGATGGATCTTGAAGTCGAGTCATGGTGGTGAAGCTTAGATTCAACTTGCAGTGTCTTCGTCTTTCCTCGTGATGTTTTCTTTGCCTGTCTTCATACTCCTTCTCTTTCCACCTTCGTTTCGCATCTCTTTTTCTCTTCCCCTTTTTGTCACGATCTGAAGAACCCTTTGTCGGAGTATGTATCTTCAATTTACAAAAGGGGCATGTAATTCCTCGTTTCTTATTGAAGAAGATGGGTTTTCACTCATCCACTGATTTCCCTTGTCTTCTAACTGCAACTCTGGCTTCTCCTAGACAACACATCCGACGACATCATCAACAAAAAACCCTTATTAATTACGGTTATTTTTTATACAACTTTTATGACAGGTAAAGATGAAATTTGTTAGAGCTGCAGCCATGAAACATTATCAAAACTGGAAGTCAGAAGCAGAGTAATCTTCATCTTCAACTCTCGAAAATCCGAATATCTTCTGGATATTCACAATTATCGGTTTTTCTATGGCGTCAAGAGATTTCCACCGCTCTTCTTCCCTATTCCGCTTCTTACATCGCCATTATTTCAGTCGGCTCTACTGCCTTCAAACCCTAATCGATTTACTCCAGTTCTAAAACATGCATACACAAATCGCTATTTCTTTGTCTCTGCACTTGCCATTTTGTAATCCACCACCGCTGTCCTGTCTCTCCATTCAACAACCATACATAATCTCATCAAAGCTTCATTTAATCTCTCTTTTTTCTCTTTTCAATCGAAAATCCCCTCACAGCCACCATCGCCCAGCCTTCTGCGAAAACAATCATCGCAAATCAAGGTAAACGATTATGAAACTTTGTCTTTGTTTCTGTATTTAGTCTTTGAGAGAAATTCAAAATCCATTTGGGATTACGTTTGAATACAATTACTAATGGAATTGAAGGGTATTACAAAAGACCACTCAATCTATATCTGTTTCTCATTTTCCAGTCTTAAATGATTTTTCTGATTTCATATTTATTTTGTAATATTGATTATTTCAATTTATATAACTGGACTGGAGAATGATTTTTCTGTATTTAGTCTCTGCCTTTTCATCCGTGAAATTATTTATTTTGCTCGGTTTCTTGGAATCTACGTAATGGTGGACGGTGCTCTGTTTAATTTTTACTTTTTATATATAGTCAACTAATTATTCATGAACCTAATAATCTTGTCGTGGCAATTTTCATGATTAACAGGAAGGATCTTATTGAACTTTTTATATGCATACAATATGTTTGGCAAAATGCCCAAATGAAGGTACCTAATTTAACCCGCTAAATTGGACCAGTAGATGAAGGTTTTCTTAAAATTTTAGTTAGATTTAGGCTACATAGGCCCAGTTTATGTGTTCTTGTATTCTATTGTCATAGATTTTCTAATCTGTGGTTATTCATTACAGGTGTTAACCACTCTGGTAACTTCTTTAGTCTATCAATCACATTTGTTCAAAAACGTCAGTAATATTGTATCGTACATACAGGTTAGGTGCACATATTCATATCTTCAGCATACTAATCCAATCCTTATCTTGGTGGTCTGTATGGTTTCAGATCACCTTACCCTTACTACCCAACACCATCACACTACACTTTTTTTGTTTATGATGCTTGCAGTTTCCCCTGTTGTTTATAGGCTTGATTCATCCGATTTGAACAAATATATATTTTTTCAATTTTACTGAAATTGAGGGAAGAATTGATGGCTATTAAAGAAACATAACAGATGTAAAGGTTTAATTTTTATTTTTAATAATTATATATAAGTTTCAGCCTGCATGAATTTTCATTTTAGTAGTTGGTTCTATTATTTTTTTGGGGGAGGCTTGAAGAAAGAATGTTCTATGTAAATTTTCAACTAAAAATTTGGTATTTCCTACGTAGTTGTTGTAACTTTTTCTTCAATTTCGATTAATGATTAGTAGATCCACAGGTTCTTATTATTGACGTTATATGCTTTAGATAATTAAAGCCCGAGTACCGAAAATTGTTTATTCAATTGTGTTTAAATGATTTCATTCAGCTAATGTTCGAATTGCCTTCATTCGTGAAAATTGTTGATTTAATTGTGTTCAAATGATTTTATTCAACTTTGGCTGATTGCCATTTTTTTTCGACAGGGAAGTATTCGGATGAATCAAATTCAGCTGATGAATAGTTTAATATTAGATAAAATTTGGGACCTTTTTCAACTTTTAGGTCAATCTCATATACTCTTGTATATTCCTAATATCCATTTTGATTTGCATCATCAATACTAGCCAAAAACGCATGTGGTACTTTATTGAAATTGCATTTACTTTTGATATTTAGTTTTGCTATATTTATTTAAGGGAATTTAGAAACATGATTAACATTAAAACTTTTGTACTGCATAGTGCATATAAATTTTTTTGATGGGTAAAAGGAATTCAATGGGCAACATACTTTTATATTTTTTTCAATATGGCATTATACTTTAAAAAATCTATTCAAAGTAGGAATACTATCCAAATAATGATCAAATTTATCAATTGGGTAAGTTTCAAAATAATAATGTCCTTATAAGGAAAAAGGGAAGTACAATGCTATATTTGTCAAAAAAATATCAGAGTACATAGAGACTAGTAGACGGTCAAGTTAGACTGGAATTTGTTCATCTGTTTTACCAAATTTTAGTATATTGGTTTGAGTTGATGGTCAACTCACTTAGTTTACCTCTGCTATTTTTGTAAGTGTTTCCCTACTTTTTGTAAGTTTTTTTTTTCCTAAATGGTTCAAATTGTGCAAAGGAAGTATCATGGTTAATTGTTTATGGACTCTTCCTCATTTTGTTGCAGAAGTTTTAAGAAAAACAAATAAAAAGACATCAATGCATAGAGAATGGAGTTTTAGGAAATGATGTTTGTGAACCCAATTTGCCAATCTAATAAACATAAAAAATTATTTTAGCCAACTCTCTTAGGTCACTTCCCCAATTTGCCATTCTTCTCTGTTTGTGAACCTTATTTCTCTGAGTTTCTTTCATCACCCATTTTTAGATCCAACCATGATTGTCGGGTGATCTCTCTTTTTAGCATTCTATGTCTACCTATTTTATTACTTCAGTAATAGCTAATGTAATTTACAAACATTGCAGAAACAATAGATAGATTTCAAGAGAAAATTTTTCCAAGATCGATGGGGTTTATGACTGGGTTTGTTAGATCGTCTGTGCACCTATAACATTACATCAGCCTATATTAATTACATTTGCTTTAAGTGGCACTGATGCAAAACCTTCTTATCTGCCAGGTATGCTATTATTATAATTTTACTTTTTTGAAATAAAAAACAAATTTTAATGTAACTTAAGTTGATTGTGATATTTGTGATTACAGATTTTTAGGCTTGCTGGTGGACAGAGGTATGCTATGAGGTTGAAGAAGAAACAACTCACCAACTTTCTAAAAGTCAGCGGCCTAAGAAAAGGTAAATAGCATACAGATGGCATGAGTTTGCCTGAAGTTATATTGTTAATTTATTGTATTGTCCCTAATTACCAATATTTATTCTCATTTTTTGTTGTTGTTGGTGTTTATAGACTATGGAAAGCAACAAGTAGAATCTTGACTAGCTTGTGAGCAGAGACTTCGGTATGAAAGTCAAATAGCGGTTGACTTCCATTGGAAAACTCATGAAAGGCAACCTGTTTTTGATGCTCCATTGTACTCATCTAGTGATGCAGATGTTGACTGAAATCGAGAAGTGGAGAAGATTTCAATAACTTGGAGCTTGTTAGGAGCCTGTCAAGATCTATTAGTAAGTGATTAGTAATTTACAAAGTTCAAAATTTTATTATTGGTGAAATCGGAAGTGGAGAAGATTTCAATAACTTGAAATTGACTGAAATCGAGAAGGGTGATTGTTTTTCGAGAGTTACTAAAATTCGAATGAAAAACAAAAAAATTCCCAGTTTTTACCAATTCCATGGATTGTGGGAATGTTTTGAAATACCTAAGTCTTTTCATAATCTATTAAAATCAAGTTCATAAGGTCGAATATATTAAACTTAGGATATACAAAACTACAAACACAAATTTCTGCAAATTTTGATTTTAATGGTACTTTTTTAAATCTGAAAGTCAAAACTAAGTGATGTGTATGAAAAGTGTCAAAACTTTTTTAATTATAGATTACATGTTAGCCTAGCTACGGGTAGCATAAGCTTGTAAATCTGATCTACACGGTTTTACAGTTATATGGTATTTAAAATAAAATGGCATTTTGGCAAATTTCCTTTAAAATAGACTAATGTTTTGACTTTTTGGTAGTAGTTTTTGGAATGGATGGTTCAAGACCCTAGAGCTATTGATCTCAGGTGGTTAAGGGATGTTCCACCTGATACAGCAAAGTAAGTGATTTCCTGAGCTATAAAACAATAAGTAACCTTTCAAAATTTGATATTTAATAAGGGTATATTTGGTAATTCTTGTTATATGAGATTGTACAGGGTTCTTGCAAGGGTTTCAGAATTTATGCTTTTTATCTTACAAGTTAATATATAAACCTCCCTTCCAATGCTGATATTTTGTTTTTAAAGGTTGATACTAATGTTGGACGGGTGGCTACACAACTAAGTTGGTCCGTTCTTAAGTTTTTCATGTTTCATATCTTCTATCTAAATTTTCCGTTCTTAAGTCACTATTACTAATCCATATATAGTAATATTTCTAGTTTCTTTTTTAAGTATGTAATGGTGGGCATGAGTTAAAAAACAGGGAAAGCTTCTTTCTTATGACTTTTTAACATGAAGTCATTTTTTTCTGCATAATGTCAAAAATAAACACCCATAAATAGCTTATTGGATTAAATAATTTCTCCATTAACTCCATTTATGTCTAAGAAAACACGTCCATATTCTTTTGTTCCAGTTATTAATAATATAGTTTTACCTTCACGCTGATTTCCATGTAGGATTTAGATCATGGATTCATCTTAGTGTTATTGATTTATGGTATCTTTCTCTGTCTGTTTCTTGTTTATTATGCAGCTCCTATTTGCAACATTTGCTTAAACATATCTGCTTGATTGTGATTTCCGATTTTAAATTGGATTCTTATCTCAATTCCTTTCTTTATATCGCTAATGGGCTGAAGTTTTGCAAACAAGTGAGTGTTCATGGAAACTATTTATGTTTCATTGATAAAAAATTGATTTAACCTGTACTTATATTTGCAGACCAATACGTGTTTATAGTGCTTAACTTTGAACTTATAAATACAATTTTGACATAGTTGATCTTTGATTATGGTTGTTAATTAAAAATGTGTTTATGAGGCTGACAATAACTTGAATTGGATATATTATAGAAAGCTAAGAGTTGTTCTGATTTCTCCTAAGCAAGACATAGTTGGGTAAGCCTAAACACCCATTAATTATTTCCTGGTGATTTTGCTAATTTACTTTGTCACTCTTTGCAGACGATTATGTAGGACTGTAAGAAATGTTGTGTATATCCCAAAAGAATTTTGATTCAGAGAAGTATGATGAGTACCAATGTTTGGATTACGAAGAAAGGGGCGACTGACATGAAATTACACAAAAAGGGGAAAAAGAACTATAAGATCAAATCCTGAAGTATTCAAAAAGCTAAAGATCAAAATATCAAACAATGAAGAATTCACAAGGTAGGGGATCATTGTGTCTTATCAAATTTCTTGAAATATTGGGAAAGATGAAGTGCATGTGTTGTTACAATAATCTTTACAAAAAAAATGGTTGAATGTGATGTAGGGAGCGGGATAGGGACTGACAAATCTACCGTGACTTTAAATGTGTTGAAGAAGGGTAAATTTGGCATTTTCTGGTATGATTCTCAACCAGTTGAGGACCAAGTATACCTGTAAGTCATTATGTTAAGTTCTATGAAACCTTATTTTATTCTCAATTGAACTTGGAAAAAGACTGATTTGAATTTGATGACTTGTTTTAATTTTCCAATATCTATATTTTATCATTTAAACATACAATTGATTTTAGTTATGTCCTTTTTACTTTTGTTGTTTTCAGTTCCGAAATTTTGCAAACAAGCGAGTGTTCATGGAAAGTATTTATGTTTCATTGAAAAAATATGATTTAATTTGGACCCTATTACCATCCATGCTCCTGTGATTGCTTGTTGCACAGGATTTGTAATCCTAAAATCTTCATTAATTATTTTTTTTGTGATTTTGCTAACTCTCTTTGTCCCTATTTGCAGACCACTATCTGGTTATAGGGCTTAGCTTTGAACTTATAAATACAATTTTGACATATTTCATCTTTGTTTATGGTTACTAATTAAAAATGTGTTTACAAGGCTGACAATAACTTGAATTGGATATGTTGATAGAAAGGTAGGAGTTATTCTGACTAAGCAAGACATAGTTGGGTAAGCCTAAACACCTACCAATTATTTTCTAACGCTCTTTGCAGACTAATACTCTTTTTTCTCATCTTGTTGTAGATATTTACTGCATTTAAACCGAAACAATTTAACTCTCTTTGTCACTCTTTGCAGACCAATGTTGTGTATATCCCAAAAGAATTATGATTCAGACAAGTATGATGAGTACCGATGTTTGGATTATGAAGAAAGGGGCGATGACATGGAATTACATGAATCGGGATAAAAGAAGCATAAGATCAAATCCCAAAGCATTCAAAAAGCTCAAGAAAAAATATTAAACAATGAAGAATTAACAAGGTGGGGATGAAGGCATCTTATCAATTTTCTTGAAATATGGGAAATCTACCAAGACTTTAAATGTGTTGAAGAAGGGTAAATTTGGGATCTTCTGGTATGATTCTTAACCACATGGACCAAGTATATATGAAATACAGTCCCGTATTTGATGACCTATGTTTACACTTTTTGTTTCTTTAATTTTCAGATTGCAGTTGGTCGAGGCATTGACTAGACTTATGGTTGCGTTTAAGTTTTGAAACCCTTATCGACATTATATCATAGTCTCAACACTCAAACACACATCTTTACCATGGCAGGTGCAAACAAATTTGGTAATATTTATCAGATGAAACTGATGAAGATCCAACTAAAAGGGAACAAGGGAAGCTAAATAAAGTTGAGGAGATTGTCCAATTTCATATTGGTGATGTTGTTATTACATGTTTGCAGAGAGCATCTTTGATTCCAGATGGCATGGAGTGTGTGATGTATGGAACTGTGATGGAGAGTCTAGGGGCATTATTTGCATTTATTGGCATATGAGACATGAGCATCTGCCTTTGTGTGGGAGAGATCCTATGGCATATAGATCCGCATACTTTCCTGGTAAGGTAATAATCAATTTTTCAAAAAAATAGAGTAAATTACACTTTTGGTCCCTGAGCATAGCTGATAGTTTCATCTTTGGTCCCAAAAAAGTTTTTTGTTGCAATTTTGATCCTTTTTGAGGCTTTGTAACGTTTTTGGTTCTTTCTTCAAGTAAATTTACACTATATTTGGGACTATAATTGCAAAAATCAGATATACCCGAGGGCCAAAAGTGGTCATTTACATAGAGAAAAAACAAAAGTGTTAACCATAACCTTAAATAAGGACCAAAGCTGTAAAAACTATATACTTATACTCCAGGACTAAAATTATAATTTACTCTATATTTATAATCTTTTTTATATTCCAAGTAAAGCGACTACTTTTAGTACCAGACCATATTTTTAAAAACGTATATGACTAGGCACCAAAATAGTTGTTTTACTTCAAAAAAAAGCTAACTAGATTACCAGAACCCCAAATAAGGACCACAATTGCACACAAACTTTTTGGGGCCAAAATTGTGAATATCAGCTATACTAGGGGACGAAAAATCTCTTTTACTGTATTAATACTCTTACAGTTTTGGTTCTTATTTGAGGTCTTTGTAACATTTTTGGACCCTGTACTAAGTAAAATGAATGTATTCTGGACCAAAAATAGTCATTTTAGTTGAAACAGAGAGAAAAATGTAACAAGAACCTCAATTGAGGATCCAGAATGGAAGAGAGCTTTTGGAGACAGAATTTGAAAAAAAAAAGAAAACTGACATGTCTTGTATTGATTTGTTGGATTTTGTTCACTTAAGCAAAGGTAAGAAATGCTATTTTTCATACGCCCTTACTCCCACTCAAATCGACCACAGAACTTTGCTCTTCTACCTTTGGAGTCATCTTAAAACATTTGTTTTTAGTTTTGTGGATCAGATTATGATTTTAATGGTAATGTGCTTACAGATGAGAATTTTGGAATTTGTGAGGCTTTAATTGGCCATATTTTTATGTTACTTATACTTTAGGTCTCCTTACACAACAAATGTGATCAAAAAATTTCTTTGTTGCGAACCTTTTGAATAAAACATACACATTTCATTTTATCTATCAATTTATTGTTGTTTTTAATTGGTACATTATGGTACATACACACATTATCTTGATAACCTAACTGTGTTTGCCTAAATGTTTGGAATGAACACTGTATATGTAAATTCAACCTTCTTCTTTTGCTCAAGATCTATCCAACGGCATTTTTTGGACTCTTAAATAATGAATAATAAGCATTTATTGAAATATATTGCTTTGATCATGTTAGAATTTTCTTTCTGATTCAAAAACTACAAGATTGTGTAATGTCAGATGAACCTTTTCACTATATTTTATTGTAAAGGATTTAGGTGTAACACCCCTTTTCTTTACCATATTTTAATACAAATACAGTTTACTTTACAATCATATTTTACAACTCATGACTATCAAATAGCCACTTAAATTTTTTTTATTTATTTTACAACTTAAACTCAAGGGGGTATTACAGACTCAATACAGATACCATAATTTAAACTTACAGTACATTAACTGGTCCCGACTGCAACCTCCGCTCCTTTCACCTAAGTACATAGCATTTCAAAAACATAGTATACGTGAGACATAAAGTCTCGTGAGTAGTATGGGTTTAGACCCAAAACTTTTCTATTTAAAACTTGAAATATCAAAAGTACATTGCTAAAAACTGATTTATTTCATAAATCTCAAAATAACTTTTTATTCTTTACTTTCAAACTTTAAAAATAAACTTTCTTTCTTAAAACTGCTTTTCTTTCTCATTTCTCATGACCAACTGAAACTTATGAATTAAGTTAATTAATTCATTCAACTAGCTCCCCTCGCGGGACAGAACAGATCTGCCCACTCGGTTTGCTCATTATGTCTCCCCTTTGTGACTTGGAACAAATTCAAGCACAAGGGTACGCTAAGCTAGACAACTACTTCGCGACGGGAGGTACCATCCCAGTAGTGTCTTCTGATCCCCCAATTATGTGGGTGATCCTAGTCCGAACAACTGGCTTGTATTTCTTTCTTTCTTACTTCAATTCATCTCAAATTGGTCAAAATAGGACTCAATTTGTAAACAACTCTTTACATAAAAAAATACTTTCAAAAACTGAATTTGACATCTTAGTTCCCATAAGGAACTTCTTTCAAAAATTACCTTTCAAACCATACTTTAAAAATCTGTTTCAAATACTAAGCCCTTGTATAGAGCTTCATTCAAAACTATTTTCCAAACTTTAGTATTTATAAACATTTGGAAAATCATACTTTTCTGAAAATAACCTTTTTGCTATGTACTAGAAAATCCTCATAAAACTCACCTTGACGTTGTTACGAGTCTCTACACTTCTCGTATTCCTTTCCCTTTTCCGTGCTCAACCACGTTTGAAGCACCACCTATACATGTATTATATATATATAAATACTCAATATAATTAATTCTATAATGCTAAGGTCTCATATAATATAGCTATAGGTTATAATAAATGTATAACCATTTATAACTCATTTTACGGTTTTTCTCCGAAATACGCGTATATTGCTACAGTACCCTCGAGGGGTCGTATTTCAGTTCCGACTCTTTTCCATGAAATCTTAGACCATATTAGACTTGTGTTTCAAATTTGGAGTTCATTAGACAAGTCTAGCTCAAATTCCAAAAATTAAGTTTTAACGTGAATAGTGAATTTAGCCTCTGCCGCTACAGTGATTTTTCCGCAAGGTCGAATTACGGATTTGACCATTCCCGACATGTTCTTATACCATGTTAAGGTTATGTCTGAAATTTCAGGTCAATCGGACATGTCTAGCTATAGTTTCTAGCGTTTGAGTTATTTAAAACTTCTAACATTTTTGGTCCCTGACTGGAGCACTGTAGCACGCAGTTCACCCATTAAGCACTTATTTCAGTTCTTAATCATTTTACTATCATTCCATGACTAAAACCCTTGTTTTACATCAGGTTTTAAGCCATGGAATCACTAATTCCAATTCCATTTCTTCAAAATCCCGTTTTTGATATTTTGCACCAAAAATCCATCTTTTTGAAATTAGTCACTTAGGAGTGTCTTAATACATCCTAAGTGATCATTTGGACCCAACAAAACCATAAAAACCAGCTTTGATCTTACAAACCCGTTTTTAGGGTTCTTGAGCACAAATTCCCATTTCTTGATTTCTAACATATAGCAACCTACTTCCATGTTTTTTAAGTTAAGTTCTTAACTAATAGCTTATTGGAAGCATTAGTTACTTAACCCACATGATTTCTAACTGCAATTTCAGTTTCAATTTCTTCCAAAGACCAAATTCAAGCACATACCCAAAAACCTAGGTTAAAGCAATGAGTTCTTACCTCTCTTAACTATGGAATCGCTAATTCCAAAGTTGAAGTTTTGATTCTTGGCAATGAACTCTTGAACTTCCTCTTCTTCTTTGCTCCTTCCCGCTGCCTCTCGTGCTCTCTGGAATTCTCTGGAGACTTTCTCACATAATGAAGAAATAACTCTATTTTAGAGTTATATAATTAACTTATAAAGTGTTTACATTTTTGGTCCTTTGGTTTCTAATTTTTATACAAAGATGGTCCTAAGACCATAACTTGCAACCAAAGCTCCATTAAGTTCTAACTTTACAATTTCTTAACATTTTTGGTCATTTTCATGTCAAATGACCAATTTGCCCTTTTTGGCCATTTTTCACTATTTACGCGTCAAAACTCCAAATTTCTCATAAACTTTTATTTCTCATTATATTATTTTACAAATACATATTATTACACATAATAGTCGTACAATATGACAAAAGACGGTTTTACCCTTTTTGATTTTTTCGCGGGTTCTTACAGTCACCCCTCCTTAAGCGGATTCCGTCCTCGGAATCTTTTCGTAATCCGTGAAATTCGGATATCTTCTCTTCATTTCTTCTAGTGTCTCCCAAGTTAGGTTTGACCCTAAGGGATGCTTCCACTTGACTAGTACAAGGTCCATCTCCTTGTTCCTTAGCTTCTTAGTTTGCATTTCCAGGATGGCTTCGGGTTCTTCAATCAGTTTGCTAGGAGTCTCCACCCTCAGATCGGTATAGGGTATTACTAACTCTTCTTTGCCAAAGTACTTCTTCAAGTAGCATACATGAAAGGTATCATGTATTCCACTGATTTCGGGTGGTAACTCTATTTTGAATGCTTGTAACCCAACTCTCTTCAAAATTTTAAAAGGTCCAATGTACCTTGGACTCAACTTTCCTCTTCTGCCAAATCTAACCACTCCTTTCCATGGCGACACTTTAATCATCACCAAATCTCCTTCTTGCAAGTCATATGGTCTCTTCTTTAAATTTGAATAACTCCTCTGTCGATCTTGTGCTGCTTTCATGTTGGCTTGAATTACTCCGATCTTCTCATTAGTCACTCTAACAATCTCTGGCCCTGTAAGCTTAGCCTCACCCGCTTCCAACCAACATAAAGGAGTTCTACACTTTCTACCATACAATGCCTCAAAAGGTGGCATTTTTATGCTAGAATGGTAGCTATTGTTGTATGCAAACTCCACTAATGGCAGGTGTTCATCCCAACTACCTCCAAATTCCATTACGCATGACCGTAGCATATCTTCTAATGTCTGGATCGTTCGTTCACTCTGACCATCCGTTTGTGGATGATACGCTGTACTTAGCTGAATTCTTGTCCCCATTTTCTCTTGTAAAGCATTCCAAAAGTTAGAGGTGAATCTGGGGTCTCTGTCTGACACGATAGACAACGGTGCACCATATCTTCTTAACACTTCATCTGTATACAACTGGGCTAACTGCTCCATTGGAGTAGTTTCTTTTATGGCTAGAAACAGTGCACTCTTGGTCAATCGGTCCACTATGACCCATATACTATCATGACCTCTTCTTGTTCTCGGTAACCCGACAATCAAGTCCATGGTTACATCTTCCCATTTTCCTGCTGGAATGTGCAACGACTGGGCATCCCCATGCGGGACCTGATGTTCCGCCGTGACTTGTGTACAGATGACACACTTGGAGATGTACTTGGCTATTCGTTTCTTCATTCCAGGCCACCAATACTGTCTCTTCAGATCTTGATAAGTCTTGGTACTCCCTGGATGTATGGAATACTTTGACTTATGCGACTCTTCTAAAATCAGCTTTCTCAATCCTCCTGTCTTCGGTACCCATATGCGGTTTCTGAAGGTCTTCAAGCCTTGACTATTGGTTTCAAACTGCACATCTTTTCCTAATTTCTCGTCTTTCAAGTTTCCACTTTCTTCAACTTTTTGTTGAGCTGCTTTAATCTGTTCTATGATACTGGACACCAGTTCTATGCGCATTGATCTTGCCTTGACTCTTTTCTCAGGAGCTTTTCTGCTCAATGCATCTGCTACTACATTTGCTTTTCCTGGATGGTAAACAATGTCGCAATCATAGTCACTGATCAGCTCTAGCCATCTGCTCTGTCTCATGTTCAATTCTTTTTGAGTGAATACATACTGCAGACTCTTGTGATCGGTGAATAGCTTGCACTTTGTACCATACAAGTAATGTCTCCAAATCTTCAAGGCAAACACGATCGCTGCAAGCTCTAAATCATGAGTTGTGTACTTTTTCTCTGGATCTTTCAACTGTTTGGAAGCGTATGCTATAACCTTCCCTCTTTGCATCAATACACAGCCAAGCCCCCGATGCGAGGCATCGCTATACACTTCAAAGTCTTCCGTCCCATCTGGCAATGTAAGGACAGGCGCGTTACACAACTTTTCTTTCAATGTAGCGAAAGCTCTTTCTTGTTCCTCTTGCCATCTGAATTTCTCTTCCTTCCGGGTTAGTCGTGTAAGTGGTACTGCTATACGAGAGAAATCTTGAATGAATCTCCGGTAATACCCGGCAAGACCGAGAAAACTTCTAACTTCTGTTGGCGTCTTGGGTGGCTCCCATTTCATCACTGCTTCAACTTTTGCTGGATCAACTTTTATGCCTTGGATAGAAACTACATGTCCAAGGAACTGCACCTCTCTCATCCAAAACTCGCACTTGGAGAACTTTTCATATAGTTGTTCCCGCTTCAATGTCTCGAGTACTAACCGCAGATGACTCGCATGCTCTTCTTTATTCTTTGAGTAGATCAGAATGTCATCTATGAACACTATAACAAACCGGTCCAGGAATGGTTTACAGACCCGATTCATTAAGTCCATAAAGATCGCTGGTGCATTCGTAAGACCAAATGGCATTACTAGGAACTCGTAATGCCCGTATCGTGTACGAAACGCCGTCTTCTCTACATCACTTTCTTTTACCCTGACTTGATGATACCCAGATCTCAAATCAATTTTTGAGAAATAATCTGCTCCTTGCAACTGGTCAAACAAATCGTCTATTCTGGGCAGCGGGTAACGGTTCTTTATGGTAATCTTGTTCAATTCCCTATAATCAATGCACATCCGCATTGATCCATCCTTCTTTTTCACAAACAGAACTGGAGCGCCCCACGGAGAAGAACTAGGCCTGATAAAGCCTTTATCTAGTAACTCCTGCAACTGGGACATTAATTCCCTCATCTCTGTTGGTGCTAGCCGGTACGGTGCTCATGCTATTGGGGAAGCTCCTGGAACAAGATCTATTCTGAATTCAACCTGCCTTTCTGGTGGCAAGCCTGGCAATTCATCTGGGAAAACTTCTGGAAACTCTTTTACCACTTCTATGTCTTTGTACGTCTGTTTCACTTTATCTTCAGTCATCACATAGGCCAGGAAAGATACACATCCTTTCCTGATACATCTTCGAGCTTTAGCTACACTGATGATACTTGACACGTGCGTTCTTCTTTCCCCATATACATACACTTTTGCTCCAAGGGTTTTAACAGACACCCTCTTCTGTCCACAAGCTATCTTTGCATCATTGGCACCGAGCCAATCCATTCCAATTATTACATCAAAGGACTTAATTCCAATAGGAAGGAGATTAAGTCGAAACTTCTTGTCGTTGATGTCAAGCTCACAGTCTCGATACATATGCTGAACTTCAACAAATTTCCCATCCGCCACTTCTACTTCAAAAACTAGATCTAACAATTCTAATGGGACATTTAATCTAGCTCCAAACCCATGGGACACAAATGAATATGTAGACCCGGAATCAAACAGGACATATGCAGGTGTCGAGTTGATTAGTAATATACCTGAGACCACATCGTGAGTCTCCTTTGCTTCCTCCCTGGTGATCTGAAAAGCTCGAGTCTTCACCTTCTGGGGTTCAGTCTTCTTCTGGGCTGTTGACACCATAGTTTCTCCTCCCTTGTTTGGGCAGTTGAAACTGTAGTGTCCCATCTGATGGCATGAGAAGCACTCCACTTCGCTGGCTTTCTTGGCTTTACAATCTTTCGCTTTGTGACCGAATCCGCCACAATTAAAGCAGGCATTTGATCCTGCTCGGCACTCGCCACCGTGTTCTTTCCCACATTTCTCGCACTTCTTCACACTTCCCTGTCGGCTCTGACTTGAACTCATCTTCCCTTTCTTCTTTATGTTTCCACTGATATTACTAACTGTCTTCCTTTTGTCACCAAAACCAGGTCCTTCTTCCTTCCTTCGTTTTCCAATATCTTCCACGGTTCGGGCAGCATTGATCGCCCCATCTAGTGTTTCAGCTTTCTTTACTTCTAACTCATAGTTCCACGGCAAACCCCGGACATAGCGGTTAATTCGGGACCGCTCAGTAGGGTAGGATTCTCCCACAAAAGGCAGCATGTCACAGAACTTCTTTGTATACTCATCCACCGTCATATCTCCTTTCTTTATCGTTAGAAAATCTTCATTCATTTTCTCCAAATCTCGCGTGGGACAGAATTTATCTTTAAGGCACGAGACAAACTCCGCCCATGACCAGCCATAAACCACATCTTTTCCCAAACTCTCATATTTGGTGTTCCACCACACCAGAGCATCATCCTTCAACTGTCGAGAGGCATAGTTGACCCGATCTTTTTCTCCACATTTACTTGCTTGCATCACTTGTTCAATTTCTCGGACCCATCGCATCGTCACTTTTGGCTCAAAACTACCATGGTATTCAGGCGGTTTGCAAGCCATAAAGGACTTAAAAGAACATCCCTTCTCTTTCCTTCTGTTTTCTCCACTACCTTCTTCCTCGGTCGTCTTCTTAGAGACTTCTTGTGAAGATTGGGCTCTTGGTTCACCCATTCGACCATCAATTATGTTGTGTACATCTTGTCTCAACTCAGTTCGTAGGTTATCGATTAGAAACTGAATTGCCTCCATTGTGACAGGTTGTGGTGGTGGTGGGTTTGGCTCAGCCTCATCGTTTCGCAGAATATGTGGTTCACTTCCTCTTGAAGAAGTGTGACTGCCCTCACCCCTGTCAGCTTGTCTTCTGCCTTCCATTACTATATAGATGAACAAATTATCTGTTTAATACACAATTCTATATAGTATTTCGTAAGCGGTAGCATGTTATCTCCTTATCTTGACTACACTTTATAACAGTCATACTCAATCTATGCCTTCTATATTACCAAGGCAACTTACTACTACTCTTGCTAGTTTAAGCCTAGGATGGTATTCCAACCTAATTCGCTTAAACTATGGCTCTGATACCAAAACTGTAACACCCCTTTTCTTTACCATATTTTAATACAAATACAGTTTACTTTACAATCATATTTTACAACTCATGACTATCAAATAGCCACTTAAATTTTTTTTATTTATTTTACAACTTAAACTCAAGGGGGTATTACAGACTCAATACAGATACCATAATTTAAACTTACAGTACATTAACTGGTCCCGACTGCAACCTCCGCTCCTTTCACCTAAGTACATAGCATTTCAAAAACATAGTATACGTGAGACATAAAGTCTCGTGAGTAGTATGGGTTTAGACCCAAAACTTTTCTATTTAAAACTTGAAATATCAAAAGTACATTGCTAAAAACTGATTTATTTCATAAATCTCGATCAAAATAACTTTTTATTCTTTACTTTCAAACTTTAAAAATAAACTTTCTTTCTTAAAACTGCTTTTCTTTCTCATTTCTCGTGACTAACTGAAACTTATGAATTAAGTTAATTAATTCATTCAACTAGCTCCCCTCGCGGGACAGAACAGATCTGCCCACTCGGTTTGCTCATTATGTCTCCCCTTTGTGACTTGGAACAAATTCAAGCACAAGGGTACGCTAAGCTAGACAACTACTTCGCGACGGGAGGTACCATCCCAGTAGTGTCTTCTGATCCCCCAATTATGTGGGTGATCCTAGTCCGAACAACTGGCTCGTATTTCTTTCTTTCTTACTTCAATTCATCTCAAATTGGTCAAAATAGGACTCAATTTGTAAACAACTCTTTACATAAAAAAATACTTTCAAAAACTGAATTTGACATCTTAGTTCCCATAAGGAACTTCTTTCAAAAATTACCTTTCAAACCATACTTTAAAAATCTGTTTCAAATACTAAGCCCTTGTATAGAGCTTCATTCAAAACTATTTTCCAAACTTTAGTATTTATAAACATTTGGAAAATCATACTTTTCTGAAAATAACCTTTTTGCTATGTACTAGAAAATCCTCATAAAACTCACCTTGACGTTGTTACGAGTCTCTACACTTCTCGTATTCCTTTCCCTTTTCCGTGCTCAACCACGTTTGAAGCACCACCTATACATGTATTATATATATATAAATACTCAATATAATTAATTCTATAATGCTAAGGTCTCATATAATATAGCTATAGGTTATAATAAATGTATAACCATTTATAACTCATTTTACGGTTTTTCTCCGAAATACGCGTATATTGCTACAGTACCCTCGAGGGGTCGTATTTCAGTTCCGACTCTTTTCCATGAAATCTTAGACCATATTAGACTTGTGTTTCAAATTTGGAGTTCATTAGACAAGTCTAGCTCAAATTCCAAAAATTAAGTTTTAACGTGAATAGTGAATTTAGCCTCTGCCGCTACAGTGATTTTTCCGCAAGGTCGAATTACGGATTTGACCATTCCCGACATGTTCTTATACCATGTTAAGGTTATGTCTGAAATTTCAGGTCAATCGGACATGTCTAGCTATAGTTTCTAGCGTTTGAGTTATTTAAAACTTCTAACATTTTTGGTCCCTGACTGGAGCACTGTAGCACGCAGTTCACCCATTAAGCACTTATTTCAGTTCTTAATCATTTTACTATCATTCCATGACTAAAACCCTTGTTTTACATCAGGTTTTAAGCCATGGAATCACTAATTCCAATTCCATTTCTTCAAAATCCCGTTTTTGATATTTTGCACCAAAAATCCATCTTTTTGAAATTAGTCACTTAGGAGTGTCTTAATACATCCTAAGTGATCATTTGGACCCAACAAAACCATAAAAACCAGCTTTGATCTTACAAACCCGTTTTTAGGGTTCTTGAGCACAAATTCCCATTTCTTGATTTCTAACATATAGCAACCTACTTCCATGTTTTTTAAGTTAAGTTCTTAACTAATAGCTTATTGGAAGCATTAGTTACTTAACCCACATGATTTCTAACTGCAATTTCAGTTTCAATTTCTTCCAAAGACCAAATTCAAGCACATACCCAAAAACCTAGGTTAAAGCAATGAGTTCTTACCTCTCTTAACTATGGAATCGCTAATTCCAAAGTTGAAGTTTTGATTCTTGGCAATGAACTCTTGAACTTCCTCTTCTTCTTTGCTCCTTCCCGCTGCCTCTCGTGCTCTCTGGAATTCTCTGGAGACTTTCTCACATAATGAAGAAATAACTCTATTTTAGAGTTATATAATTAACTTATAAAGTGTTTACATTTTTGGTCCTTTGGTTTCTAATTTTTATACAAAGATGGTCCTAAGACCATAACTTGCAACCAAAGCTCCATTAAGTTCTAACTTTACAATTTCTTAACATTTTTGGTCATTTTCATGTCAAATGACCAATTTGCCCTTTTTGGCCATTTTTCACTATTTACGCGTCAAAACTCCAAATTTCTCATAAACTTTTATTTCTCATTATATTATTTTACAAATACATATTATTACACATAATAGTCGTACAATATGACAAAAGACGGTTTTACCCTTTTTGATTTTTTCGCGGGTTCTTACATTAGGGTTGAGGTATTTTTTTATATATTTATGCAAATTTTGGCTCATTAAAGATCCGATTTAATTACTTAACTAAAAAATTCATGATCATGTCTTGTTTTGTTGTTCTTTTTTGAGTCAAGACATCTAAACATATAGTAGAATTCATCACATTGTAACATGTGTTAGTTTCCCTTGACTTTATCATCAACAAAAAACCCTTTTGTATTTTTGAAAGCTTAAACTAAGTGATGTGCTTACAAGTGTCCAAAACAACTGAATCTTAAAATATAGTTATCAAGACATGTAGTAGAATTCATCGCATTGTAACAGAGGTTGATGGACAACATTTTTTTTTTTTGTGTTTCTTTGTATAAACATGCCACATATAAAAGGGCGGTGGGTATGGCACTCTCTCCGTACTAACACTTTTTTTCTCATCTTGTTGTATATATTTACTGCATTTAATCTTAAAATTTCCTTACATAACACATCAATTTTGAATCTGAAAGGCTTGCCTGACCAAAACAACAAATGGAATTCAAGAAACCTGTGACTTATTGTTTAATTAGTTAGTTTCCTTAATTTCCTTCGATATGACCTGTTTTCTTTTTGATAATGGTTACTTTTTATGTTTTTCTTCTCACTTCACTTTTTTTGTTTCATTTTTTAAACGGGTTTCAGACATAAAATCACTATTGCATCATCTTGTACAAGCCGTTCTCTTCTTCTCCAAGGGTATCTTACTGTACCAACATGTCTGCACTATAATGCACACATACAACCCATACAACCCATGTACTTATGTCTTTTCTACAACATCGTCAAGTTTTTCTAATGTTGGCATGGACTGTTTTCTTAAGGTCTCTTACTCTATTGTCGTTGTTTAAATATTTTTTCGGTAAATTCAAAAATAGCAATATACTTTCATCCATTTTTATATTTTAGCATCCTACTTTCATAAAGTTACTCGAAGAATGATTCTGTTTCGACTTTATTAGAGCCTTATTTATCATTTCATATGATATTGACCTGTCATTTTTACATTTTGACATCTTAGAGGGTTTATGTCTTATTAGTAGTTTATTTGGTAGCTTTATGCTTTCAGGTGTAGTAGTAGTCTTCATGCTAAAGTTCGTTGCCTTTTCTTGTGATCTACATTGTTAATTTATTTATTGTATAATTTCTTGATGACATTGATACGAATAATAGGTGATGAAATGGACTGAAATCGAGCATTCTTTTTGTTAAACTGAGATTGATACTGAGAATGAAGTTTGGATTGGTGCATCAAGCAATAATAGGTGATGAAATTGACTGAAATCGAGAAGTGGGGAAGATTTCAATAACTTGGAGCTTGTAAGGAGCCTGTCAAGATCTATCAGTAAGTGATTAGTGTATTTACAAAGTTCAAAATTCTATTATTGGTCAAAAGCATTTGCAAAGGGTGATTATTATTCGAGAGTTCACTAAATTTTGAATGAAAAAAACAAAATTCCTAGTTTTTACCAATTCCATGGATTGTGGAAATGTTTTGAAATACCCGAGTCTTTTCATAATCTATTAAAATCAAGTTCATTGTCGTATGGGTGAAGTTGCTACCTTATTTCACCACAACTACTTGTTACTTAGAAGTTTTGATAAGTATAAATAAATAATATAATAAGGTCAAATATATTAAACTTAGGATATACAGAACTACAAACACAAATTTCTGTAAATTTTGATTTTAATGGTACTTTTTTAAATCTGAAAGTCGAAACTAAGTTATGCGGATGAAAAGTGTCAAAACTTTTTCAATTATAGATTACTTAGCCTAGCTAAGGGTAGCATAAGCTTGTAAATCTGATGTACATGGTTTTACAGTTATATGGTATTCAAAATAAAATGGCGTTTTGGTAATTTTACCTAAAATAGACTTATGTTTTGACTTTTTGGTAGTAGTTTTTAGAATGGATGGTTCAAGACCGTAGAGCTATTGAGCTCAAGTGGTTAAGGGATGTTCCACCTGATACAACAAAGTAAGTATTAATAAGGGTATATTTGGTAATTCTTGTTATATGAGATTGTACAGGGTTCTTGCAAGGGTTTCAGAATTTATGTTTTTTATCTTACAAATTAATATATTAACCTCTCTTCCAATGCTTATATTTTGTTTTTAAAGGTTGATACTAGTGTTGGACGGGTGGTCGGGTGGCTACACATCTAGGGTGGTCTTACTTCATCCCGTATTTAAAGAAGTTCAAATCAATCTTTTGAAGGCCTATGTTTTTCATTTTCATATCTTCTATCTAAATTTTCTGTTCTTAAGTCATTATTACAAATCCATACATAGTAATATTTCTAATTTCTTTTTTAGGTGTGTAATGGTGGACATGAGTTAAAAAACAGGGAAAGCTTCCTTTTTCCGACTTTTTAATAATGTTAAAAAGAAACACCCATAAAGGATTTAGATCTTGGATTCATGTTTTCTATGCAGTTCCTATTTGCAACATTTGCTTAAACATATCAGCTTGATTTTGATTTTAAATTGGATTTTCATTTCCTTTCCTTTTTTTATAATGCTAATGGGCTGAAGTTTTGCAAACAAGGGAGTGTTCATGGAAACTATTTATGTTTCATTGATAAAAAGATTGATTTAATCTGGACCATATTTGCAGACCAATACGTGTTTATAGGGCTTAAATATTGATAGAAAGCTAAGAGTTGTTCTGATTTCTCCTAACCAAGACATAGTTGGGTAAGACTAAACACCCATTAATTATTTCCTGGTGATTTTGCTAACTTATTGTCACTCTTTGCAGACGAATATGTAGGACTGTAAGAAATGTTGTGTATATCCCAAACGATCTTTGACTCAGACAAAGTATGATGAGAGTGATGAGTACTAATGTTTGGATTACGAAGAAAGGGGCGACTGACATGGATTTACACAAAAAGGGGAAAAAGAATTATAAGATTATATCCTGAAGCATTCAAAAAGCTAAAGATCAAAATATCAAAAAGGAAGAATTCACAAGGTAGGGGATCAATGTGTCTTATCAAATTTCTTGAAATATTGGGAAAGATGAAGTGCATGTGTTGTTACAATAATCTTTACAAAAAATAGTTGAATGTGATGTAGCGAGCAGGATAGGGACTGACAAATCTACCATGACTTAAATGTGTTGAAGAAGGCTAAATTTGGCATTTTCTGGTATGATTCTCAACCACTTGGACCAAGTATACCTGTAAGTCATTGTGTTAAGTTCTATAAACCTTATTTTATTCTCAATTGAACTTGGAAAAAGACTGATTTGAATTTGATGACTTTTTTTAATTTTCCAATATTTATATTTTATCATTTAAACATACAATTGTATTTAGTCATGTCCTTCTTTTCACTTTTGTTTTTTTAAGTTCCAGATTGGATATGGTCATAGGGGCATTGACTACAATGACGTATCAATGGGGTTTCAAATGGTGTCGCCATTTTACAAAAAAAGCATGTAATTTCTCGGTTTTTATTGAAAAAGATGGGTTTTCACTCTCACAGACATACTCGAGAAAAGCTTTAGAACTGGTCCTTTTTATGGTTTTGCCCTCTATTTGTCTCTATGATAATTCTATAAGCAAACCATTTTCTACTCGATTCTACCTTTAATTTTGTACATATATTGATCTATATGGTCGTTTTTTTTTCTATTAGAATCACGGCTCTTAATCTCCTTAGACTTGATATTGTTCACATATTGATAGAGATAATTGCCATTCAAGTTATGCTTTTTTTTCTTGGTTTATAGTCCTACTCATAGTAGATTGATGACCAGTTCAAAGATAAGAAGACTAAGGATTCTTTTTGGGGATCTCAGTGTTGCTGGAAAAGGAAAACATTTGCAGTTTGTTATATGTGAGATAGTAAAATACGTTGTTGTATCTTGCAATTTATTAATGTAAAGTTATTAAACATTTGCAATTTATTAATGTAAAGTTATCAAATGCCCCCTTACACTTTATTTTGGCTATTTACAGTGATAGAATTTATGACTACATAACTCTTATGCACTAGGTCACTGCCCTAAAGTTTTCAGATCACTTGTGGAGGGGTTGGAAGATATGAAGGACAACCGAGTCATGTAACTTCAATAACTCAACCACCATATTATCATTCTATTGTTTGGTATATTTGTTGTGATTGACTTTTTCTCTAAATAATTTCCCTTTACAATTTTTGTCTTCAAGTTTAGCTGATTTTTTTGTGAGCCTCTAAATTGTGTTTACGACACATATATGCTGACTAATAGACCCAAATATTATGTTGATTTAATTGATATATGAAAGTTTTGGGGTATTCACATGAACATAATATCTTTTATGAATATAATATCTTTTCCATAGTGACTCAATTTAGTCCCTGTTTTATGTTGAGTCTGTCAACTTCAGGAGTAGTATAGCTCAAAGAGCAACTGTGGCTGCTTTAGGAATGTGGTATGCTACTGGAGAAGCCGTGTCACATATGGTCAAAGCTTTTCAGGAATGAAGAGATTTTTTGGTCAATGATTTCAAGGAATTAGATGGTGTTAAAATATTTCCACCTCAGGTACATTCACTATTTTTCTTAAACATTAGTGTGACTAAAAACTTACTAATAGAAAAAGTCACCATTTTTTTCCAAAAAAAAGTAAAAAGAATACAGAAAAGCACTTTTGCTTTTACCATTTTATTGTTTAATACGGTTTAACTATTTTCTATGTAATTATACCATTATACTTTTTTGATGGTTAAAATAATAGAGTATATTATTTCTTTTAGTGGTTAAGCCGTTGAACTATAATTTTTCGTCAATTTAACCATTAACATATTATTTCAATGCTCATAAAAATATAAAAGAGAGTGGCTAAATCGGTAAAAGTGGTGAAATTACATTGTGCTTTTTGATTAAACAACCGTGATGTTAAAAGGTCAAAAAAATGTAAAAGGTTTATTATTACTATATAAAAGAGTTAAGTGGATAAATCGATAAGTTATTTATATTACAGCCCTCTACTTTTCGTTTCCTGTTATTAACATAAGATGTGTGCTTTGATTAATATTCAATTATAACATTGTACTTTGAAATCTTTACCCAATTATAGCAGTGAAAAATGCAATGAATCAGTTGGGTAAAATATCAAATTACAATTTTGTACTACAAAAAGTGGAAGTCAATGCTACAAATAAATAGATAAATGGAAGTACGTTACTATTTCTTGCATGGTGCTTTTTACCTAGCTCTTGATTTCAGATAATCGAGGTTGATGGGTTTGGCCTGATTAAGGGTTCTGAGTCTTTGTGTTGGTATTTGCTGGAAAGGGTCAGGCAATAAATTTAATTTACGAAACACTCCTTTCAAGGGCATTCACGTCTTTTGCACAGACAAAACATTGAGAGCAAGTCTATGTCACCCTTTTTGGAAGGCTAGTGTTTTTCTATGCACTTTAGCAAGTACTATAGATCAATTCGCAATTAAAAACAAGTGAGATGTTAACAATTCTCGTTAAGTTTGACTCTTTCTAAGGTCCAAAATAATGAATTTCCTGGGTTGCCCTTGTCACTTGAGTAGATTTCGGGTATGACACTTGCATCAGGATCTCTCTTTCTAAGCACAATAGCCTCCAATGTTGCTATGATTAAATGCGTACCCACAAAGTCCACTACTTAACAAGCCAACAACAGCACTTTTTATTCCATCATTAGCTTGCCAACATTCCATTTGATCCCCTTCTTAAAACAGCTCTCATAAAGAATACTAATGATTCTGAAGGATCTTCCTTCTGCTTTCCAACGAGTGTACTTTTCCATTCTTCTGTAAGTTCCCGATTTATTTGGGCCCACAACTCTGGATATCTATTATGAGAAGAGATGGGATCTTCATCTGATAATTTCCATGCCATAGATGTTAGGTACCCAATTATAGCATTCCACTTCCAGTTTTTCTCTTATAGGGCATTATACTTTGAAAATCTTCCCAGTTGTAGATTTTTCAAAGTAAATTGGTATAATAATATGAAACGGAATTAGGATACCACAATAGACAAATTAATGAAAGTATGTTGTTATTTCTTGCATTATTATGAAGCAAGCATATGTCAAACCTGAGTAAATACATGCATCAACAGGGGAAGGCCTTCACCAAAATCAGCCATCCATCCCCAAACACCATCATCCACCATTTCTTGTAGAATCTCCTTGAACCAGCTTGCTTGCAGTATGAGGGTGAGTCAAATCCAACATTCACTCTTATCTCGTTTGTCTTCTCGATTTAGATCTAAAATGTTGTTGCAAAAAACACTTACTAGAATTAATTTCTTTGGAATATGTATAGCTGTACACCTAAGTTATTAGGAGTAGAATTGGAATATGGAAAAATCTACTTACTAGAATTCTTTGTCTTCTAACTGCAACTCCGGTTGATATTTAATGAGGGTATATTTGCTAATTCTTCTTAGATGAGATTGTACAGGTTCTTGTTGAGTATAAGTGGAGCTATTCTTCAAAGTGTGGAGTGTGTAAGACTTCTAACTCCAAATCATTATAATTTTCTTGTACGGGTTTCTGAATTTATGTTTTTATCTTACGTGCACCGTTAAACAAAAAATTAAGAAAGTGAGCTACCCTTGGATTTAATTATTACTATATGCGGGTAATTTTTTAATTAATTGAGATTGTTTAATTCACATATGAAGTTGAACTAATAGGAATTTAATACATTTTTTCCAAGGTAGTCGGATGCCATTACTAATTATCACAAGACATTACAACTTAACCAAGCTGATAATTTCTGCACAGAAATGTTGACGGGCTCTTATGACTAAAGCTGCTAAGGTATTGAATCTGAAATATAATATGAATGAAAGTGGGACAATATTAATCAATTTAGTTTAAAAATCAGTCCGGTTAAAGGTGAATGGAAGCTAGGTGCTGTTTATTTATGACATAATAGACTTGGGGGCTGTTTGGCAGCATCTGAATGAGTCTACCTTTGAATGAAAGCATATTGTTTGGTTAAACCTTTGAATAGCTTTATTGAATGATACAAATGAGAAACTTACCCTTCTATTTAAAATAATAATAATATATACCAAAATAATCAAAAAAGCTAATATTTTCATATCGTATATTGAAGTAAAGTTTATCACATCAAAAGTAAATTTAAAAAAAATTAATAAAATCTATCAAAACTTTGAAGAATATGTAGCATTAAAATTTGAAGTTAATTTCTTCCAGCCCTAAATGCACTTGTATGACACTTCTGAAGTGCGTACAAATCGTTAAAGTAGATGTTAGTAATCGTTATCCTCGTTTACATATTTGTAATCGAGTATATTGAACTTGAACACCAGTAGAGCAAACTGAGTTTAGAATCTCTCTAAACGAACTTCAATTCCTAGTCAAAGACATAGATATAAAGCTTTTGGCCATTCTTTCTATTCACAGGTTTGATCATTGTCACAAAAAGATAATCAAAGGGAACAATGTCGAAACCTTGCTCTTTCATCTTAACAAAACCAGGAGGTAGCAATGTCGACGGTCAATCTGATACGGGACAATAGCGGCGCTATCCTCATAAGATAGCATCGCTATCTTGCTAACCGCCTGGTTAGCACTATCTCCACAAATTTTCCTTATAACACCCTAACATCTCAAATTTACACCCAACAATTGCAAATCAACAATAATACACAAGAAAATACTCCTACCTCTTTTTTACGCATCAACAACTCAAAACGCGAAGGCAATCACAAAAGATCTTCACTCTTCCACTTCAAGTTGTATCTGATGGCATTTTTTTTACTCTTATATAATGAAAAATAAGCATTTCTTGAAATATATTGCTATGACCATGTTACAATTTTCCTTTTGATAAAAAATTATAAGATTGTGTAATGTCAGATGAATCTTTTCAATAATTTATACCGTAAAGGATTCGGGATTAAGGTATTATTTTTGAGTCAAGACTTCAAAACATATAATAGAATTCATCGCATTGTAATGTGTGTTAGTTTCCCTTGCCTATATCATTAACAAAAACACCCTTTGTAATTTGAAAGTTTAAACTAAGTGACGTGGATGAAAAGTGTCCCAAAACAATTCATCGCATTGTAACAGTGCTTAATGGACAATATTTGTTGTGTTTCTTTGTATAAACATGCCACGTATAAGGGCGGTGTATATGATACTCTCTCCATACTAATATTTTTTCTCATATTGTTGTAGATATTTACTGCATTTATTCTGAAAATTTGCATACATAACACATCAATTTTGAATCCGAAAAGCAAGATATTTGACCAAAACAATAGATGGAATTCAAGAAAACTGTGACTTTTTGTTTAATTGGTTCGTTCATTTTTGATTTTGGTTACTTTTACTGTTTTTCTTCTCAATTTACTTGTTTTTTCATTTTTAAACGGGTTTCGCGCATAATATTACTCTTGCATTGTCTTCTACAAGTCGTTCTATTCTTCTCCAATGGTATCTTAATGTGCCTTTTAGCGGTTAATCACAGTTTCCATCCTTCATTTAAATTTAAAAACTGTTGTTTTTGTACAACTTTCAATTACTATAAATCTTCGAAGATATACTGTTGTCATTAGAATGTGCTATTTTGTATGCAATTACTTTTTATAATTAAAAATCTCATTTTCTGTATTAGAATATGTCGTTAGAACGCATAATGTTGTCGTTTAATTTTACTTAGTTATAACACATTACGGTTCTTTCTTTCTTGTTAGGTAATCACTTTTCCTCCTTCCTAATGTTTGGTTTCTTTTGATCATGCCAATGACTACTATAACTCTATTTGCCAAGGCATTATAATTTACAAGGAAAGTTACAATGTACGAACATGTCTCCACCATAATGCACGCATACAACCCCTGCGAAAATAAATAAATAGAAGCATAGATAGAAATATAATTGTAACTACAGATTTTGGGATATATGATACTACAATTATATATATATATATATATATATATATATATAGAGAGAGAGAGAGAGAGAGTTAGTATCAAATGTGGAACACAAATATTGTGTGATCGTGTGAGACAATATCAGCCATTAGATGAAAATAATGAATGGTTAAGATGATGATGGCATGATCGTAATTAATTAAATAAAAATTAATTATTTTTAATTAAATAAAATCAATAAGGGTAAATTAGTCAAATTTACACATGACAAATTTTGGAATGTGCGGATATTTAATGATTAGAATTTAATTAGTTATCTTGCATGATTGTACTTTCCATTCTTATAATTCTTACCTATTTGTATCATTTTTTTATTTACAACCAGATTTAATTCTTTAACGTGTTTGTTCGTATTCTTACAGAATTTAGGTTAAAATACTTGGATAGAAATTAAAAACGTAGGTATTTAATCATATTACGAAGAATACATGTCATCACTGAATCATTTTTTAAAAACACAATTTCATTCTAAAAGAATATTAGGACCGCTTATAATATAAACAAGAACATATACAATATTCTTGAAGAATATTGTCAACATTCAATACTAAACAAAAATATATACAATATTCTTGAAAAATATATAAAAATTCAATATCAAGTATAAAAACATAAATTACAATGTACACATTTTGTGAGAATGAAGCATAAACTATTGTATCACCACATTCATTCCGAAAGAATATACTCATGTGCTGATACATTCTAAAAGAATATACTCATGTGCTGATAAATTCTGAAAGAATATACTCATGTGCTGATACATTCTAAAAGAATTTATTGATGATATGTGGCACTGTCCATTCACCATCTTCCTCATTATCCCAATATTCTGCTGAAATTTTAACAAATTTTAACACAATAAAAAATAAACAACATTCTTAAAAAATAACAAATTTATGGTTGCATAGTCTTGTTACGTCTTTCAACAAAAAGCTTTTACTTCTCAAAGATGTAGTTTATCATACTACTTTGATGCTTGATCAGGTTAATTATAAAATCAATCTTTTAAAAATATTTTAGATGTTAATATTTAATAAAAACATTTGGATAAATATTGCCAGGACGATGTGCTAATTCACCAATTGAAGCAATATATTTAAAAAAGGTTTGATGGGAAGAAATTATATTGTTCGTGAAGTTAAGCTTAGTGCTAATTAAGATTGTAGGTATAGCAAACCTCAAAGCAACTTAAATATACACGAGTGGCTTAAAACGTTATAAAATCTGAGTTTATATCAATTTAACCTTTAGAATTCTAAATACAAACCACTTAATGAAACAGATAAATTATATAAATCAAACATTTTGTGGGTTGCTAAATTATATCGAACAATTATGGAAGAAATTATACCTCTTTCAGGTCGGCTAGGGTTTTAACAAAGGGCGGCATTAATTGCGTCCTTTTTTTCAATCCTTGAAGTCGTAGCAGCAAAAAGACAACACCCGTTCTTTATGGACACTTTTAGTAAATACCTTGATCAGATTTTTATCAACGAAAAGATTGCAAAGCTTGAGTTATCCTGTTTTATCACTACAAAGTACATCCATTCCCTACATTTTTTCAATTGTGGCCGTTTATAATGGTGATGTCGAGACAGAAGAAGCAGACGGGATCAGGAAAAAGAAGAGAGAAAGTAGAGATCGGAAAGAGTTTTACCACAGATTCACTGCACACAGCTCCGACCAAAGGTCATGGTCGCTACCACTGCCACATACACACCACCCGACTGTTGCTTCCGCCACGGCCTTGCTTCCGCCGCTGCCTTGCTACTCTCCTGAATTCGTTCTCCCCCTCTCTAGGTATTAGAACGGCTAATCAAATGTGGGTGGCGGTAAACATCTAGGGTTAGCTTTTTTAGGGTTCTTTCCAATATTATATGGGTTGTTACCATATTTATTGGATTGTAATTAAGGAATTAAATAATCAATAAAATTGAATTGTCAGAAATGCTCTTTAAAATTGATTGACTGATATTGTCTCACACATTCACACAATATTCGATCTCCACATATGAACATATATATATATATATATATATATATATATATATATATATATATATATATATATATATATATATATATATATATATATATATATATATATATATATATATATATATATATATATATATATATATATATATATATATATATATATATATATATATATATATATATGCGATCGGGTGAGGACTTTTCTTAAAGTAATGACTCGTGAGGAAACCTTAAAAAAATTGAAAAAAAATAAAAATATATATAAATAATAAAATGGATCATAGTACTTTATTGGATAAAAAAATTCGAAAAAAAACTTTTGGATCATTATTTTTTTTATAATGAAACAATGATCCACAAAATAAAATTTTTTGTGGATCATTACTGTTTCTCAATGATCCAAAATTTCTTTTCCAATTTTTTTGGATCATGATATAGTACTATTCTCGATTTTATGATTTGTATTTTTTATATATTTTTTTCAATTTTTTAAGGTGTCCTTACGAGTCCTCACCGAAAAAAGAGTACTCACCGGAACGGGACCATATATATATATATATATATATATATATATATATATATATATATATATATATATATATATATATATATATATATATATATTCAGGTATACAATACAATTTTCCAAATGTTTCTTTTTTTGCATATATTCTACCATTAGGATTTATATCATTGTGGAGTTCTAATCTTATTGAAATTTTTTGAATGTTGATTTATGTTTAATCTCACGTTGCATGCTATAAGGATCCCAAGGCTGGAGAAACAAACGAGGCAGAAAGGAAAAATGTCAGAAACTTTTATGGTTTGATAGGAAAATAAAGGATTGTCGGTTAAATTGCAAAATTGTTGGTTTTGGTAATTTGCCCATAACCAAATAAAATGGAATTATGTTTTCATTTTTGACTTTTTGGCAGGAGGTTTTGGAATGTATGGTTCAAGACCCTAGAGTTATTCATCTCAGGTTGTTAAGGGATGTTCCACTTGTGCAAAGTGAATTGATGGAAATGTATTTTCTTTTGTGATTCAATATATTATTTGGTACGTCCAGTAACACCCATTGCACCACTTGGTAGTTTCAAGGTGGTGAATGAAATTACATTGTTTTTTCGTAAGTAATCACAGTTGCTAAGTTCCAAGGAGGTTACACTTTCATTGTTATTTCAAAATATGTGACTGTTGGTGGTAGTTTTTCGAGCTTTTTTAGAATGTTTCATGCAACTTAGGCGACGAATCGAGTTTAAAAGTTTTAATGACTGGTAAATAAATATACCTTTTGGAACTTTTTAATGATGTAACTAGAGGACAAAGGTTCAATGAGACTGAATTTGTCCTTAAAAAAAAATCCCCTTTTTACAAATAAGAAGTCAAAGTAACACTACATTCAAGAGGGTTTAAATTAAAAGAAAACTGAATATACAAAATAGCATTTAAAATAAATAAACCAAAATTTGATATCTGCACCGGTGATAAGCACAGATAATTCATTTGGACGACGACGAATGCAGATGATAATTGGAGAGAGAGATATGCGTGGGGGAGATTTTTTTTTTGTTTAATTCCCTAAATAAAAAGGAAAAGTAAAAAAGAAATTAAAAGGGTATTTTAGTCTTTTTACCTGGTCAATGAACTACTTATGCAAGTTAAATGAAATCTTGAGGATCCATAAAATTTTAAAAGTTTGAACTTTTATTAAAAGTTGAACCACTCTCAAAGACCAAAACTGTAACTTACTCTATATAAAATAAATCAACCATCAAATGAGGAGGTTTATAAATTAAAAAATAAATTTTGTTGGAATCCTAAGCCTTTGGTGGGTTTTAACTGTTCAATCAGTAGATAATGCCAGACAAATTGGAATGTGCAGATTCAATTTGTCTGGACCTTTATACTTCTATTTTATATAAATACATGTATAGTCGAGTTAGGAAAACACACAGATTGTGAGAAACACACAGACACCGGGTTTTTGAGTGATATTTCCCGGGTATAATCAAAGAGGTATTTTGATATATTTGTGTGTGTGCAATTTCTGTCATTAATTGGTATCAGAGCTACAGATCAGAAAGCTGTGAAATCGAGTCCTTACCTTTCATCATGTCGGATGGAGAAGGAGGAAGAGCCGGAAGTACTGGTGGTGCTCCGGTAAAGCTCAAGGCGATCGGGAACGCTGACTTCTCGAGAAGAGATGGCGGCGGTTGTTCGATTGGAGGGCAGCAGCGGGCGTTGTATACCCGCACGGGTAAAGATCGGTTGGCCGGAGGCTCGAGCAGGGGAGCCGGCGGAAGATCGGTTGGCGGTGCATCGCAAGGCGGCGGTGGCGGTTTGAATCGAGAAGGCGGAGGATCGACCGGAACTATTGTAATCTCGAGAGGAGATGCAACTCAGGCGAGGACTATGCTAGCCCGATCCATAGGCGCCGGCGGTGGGTCAAATAGCGGAGCCGACGGTTCGATCGGAGCCGGCGGTTCGAGAAGTGAAGGCACCGGCGGTTGTTGGCAGCGGTGGTTCGGTCGGGAACGCCGGCTACTCGAGCGGAGGCAGCGGCGGAAGATCGGCGGTGATGGCGGCGGATGGTATACCGCCGTCAAGAAAGAAGAAGCCGAAGGGGGTGGAGAACAAAACCGAGACGAGGAAAGGAGAAGAGCAGCAAAGGGTGTTGCTTACCCGATCCGGCGGCGGTGGTGGCTCGATCCGGCGGTGGCAGCTCGTATTCCGGCGGAGGATACGGATCGCAAGGAGGCGGTGGGGGGAGCTCTTCTCAGTCGGCCGACAGAAGCAAAGGAGGAATGGGGAAGAAATGCAAATGGCGAGGCTTTTATTCAAACCGGGTCAAACCCGGGTGGCGGATCCGGATCCGGGTCAGCAGGACCAGTGGGTCAGGCCCAAGAGGAAACCGGCCCAGTTCGGCCCAAAATTGTAACAAGCCCAAAACAAGCCAATTTTTAACTCGGACTCGAATCGAAACCCGAAAAAAAAAAATCACGAAGGCGTCTCTAGAAGGACTTAGAGATTCGGGGGTGATTGTTGGAATCCTAAGCCTTTGGTGGGTTTTAACTGTTCAATCAGTAGATAATGCCAGACAAATTGGAATGTGCAGATTCAATTTGTCTGGACCTTTATACTTCTATTTTATATAAATACATGTATAGTCGAGTTAGGAAAACACACAGATTGTGAGAAACACACAGACACCGGGTTTTTGAGTGATATTTCCCGGGTATAATCAAAGAGGTATTTTGATATATTTGTGTGTGTGCAATTTCTGTCATTAAATTTAACTAAAAATTACTCTATATAAAATAAATCAACCATCAAATGAGGAGGTTTATAAATTAAAAAATAAATTTAACTAAAAATAAATTTAACTAAAACAAACGAACGCGTTCAGTTTGGATGCATGGTTCGGTTACGCACGTATTAATAGTTTGAAGTTTGAACGACGCCTTTCCACTTCCAATGTCTCGTTCAAATCAGACTTAATATCCCACTCCCTTCCTCCCCACGAAATACAGAAACCCTCCGCATTCTCTCTATTAAACCCTAATTCCCGATTCTTCTCCTGCAACAACTCCGATCACTTCACCCAAAATAATCCTGATAGGTTTCCTTCTTTACCTTTCTTTCTTGAGGACCACCGACTCTGTAATTGTTTCCAACTATGATGGATCTTGAAGTAGAGTCATGTTTGTGAAGAATCCTCGTGATGTTTTCTTCGCCTATCTTCAAACTCGTTCTCTTTCAACCCACGTTTTGCATTAGGGCTCATATTTTTTCAAGGACACCAAACAAACTCCCCAACGATTTCAGTGGTTCCGCTTCTTCATCGACCTTCTCCTATGTCTCTCTAACGTTAAGCGACCATGCCAACTGAATAGTCGCACCGTTTCTTTTCTGCCATCGTCCCAATGATTTCAGTGCTTCTGCTTCTTCATCACGACATGATCAAGGCTAATTGCAACTGAAAATAACTCTTTTTCTTCTATTTTCGAATATGTATTAATTTCTCTGGTTTGAATCTGTTTTATAGTACTGTGCGTTATTGATGGGGTTTTGTTTGTTTTAGGTTGTAAATGTGGATCGAGGAAAAACAAATTTAAAAGAGAAGCCTAGGGTTTCTCACAATCGGACCAAAGGTAAAACTTTCATTATCTTGTTATAATCGTTGAGGCTGTTTGTAATTGGGTATGTTCTGGTTCTTAATTAACTCTATTGTTTATCGTTTTATGAGTTCATAGATTATTTCATGTTGTTCCAAACAATAATTTGAGGGGTATTCAGTTTGATATAAATCATTTTAGTTGGTTTGTGGCTTCAAATTGTCAATTATATAAACACTAATTTTGTATTGATTGATTTGATTACATAAATGGCCCTCTTTGTTTTCTCTGTCTCAATCACCACAAGTATCATTGTGTCATGGAGTTAAATATACTCCCTTTTCTCCATTCATTCTTCCCTTTCTCTTCAAGAACTGACTTTGTTTCATCAGCTGTTAACAGATTTTCAATAGCACATCATATTTCACTAATTTCATTTACAAACAAAACTACAACCACATCTTGGATTGCTGATATTATTTTGGAATGAAGATCATTTATTTTCATCAAAATCACTACCATGGGTATGTGATACTTCTCCTTCCCAACACGTTCAGTTGATCAACCTGAGATTGAATTAAAGTCGGGGCTTGATCTTCTTGGTCTTGTAGATGAAATTTCTATGATAAATGAACCAGTCAATGAGCCTTCTCCTGATAATTGTTTTATATTATATCAATGGTAAGTTTATATAAATAATAATGATTTATACAATATGAGTTTTTAAAGTTTAATTTATTTGTTATGTTTAACAGAGCTATGACGCGACTTTGCTACTCGGATTTCTTTTAACAACATTACTACTAATTGTTAACCCTGTTAATGTGGCCAAAGTATGTATTTTCTCTATTTCCCTTTTTTTTTTCCACAGTACCCTCACTCTTCTCTTCAGGGCTTTTGTTTGTTTTCAAGAATCTTTTTAGTTAGATTCTAATTATGTTTTCTGGCAGCTCAATGGGCGGTTTTGCTAATGTCACATACATCTGGCTAGGTCCTTTTATAATTATGGTTTACCCTTTGTTTTGCTTTTTATTAAATCTTTATTAAAAGACATCTTGTTAATTTGACCCTTTATGTACGTCTAACACTAGTTGTACATGGGTTCTGTTGCAAAATTAACATCAACATTAATATATTTGCATCAAGTTATATAAAGAGCATGGATTTTTTGGGTTGTAAAACAACTAGTTGGCCCTCTCTTGGAAACTACTAGATGTTAGTAATTTTGTTGTTCATGTCACTTTGCGATATCTTCTTTTAACTTTCATATTTGGTGTTCAGGACCTTGGTAATGATTCTACATTTTTTATATTGTGTGCTTTGTTATTTTTGTTAGCACTTTGTGCAATATTTGGCTTCTTGTTATAAGTTTTTGATATGCTTGATAACTATCTTAATTTCTCCTTTAGTAATGTCTGTTTAGTTGTTTTCAGATCTAAGTAGTTTTCTGTCATGCACGCATGGTGGAATACATGGTACACTGTTTATCTGTCTACTAGTTTGTTGCAAGTACAAAGGAACACTGGATGTATTCTACAAATTTATTCACCAGGGTTGTGTTTTCTTGTATTTTCTCATCATCTTTTTTGTTTTTTTTCTCACAGTGTAAATTTTTAAATGCATACATGTGGCTTTTCAAGAAAGAGCTGCAAGATTATTGAGAGACACCAACGCTGGTCTTGCACTTGTCATACCAACTGTATGGCCCTGGTTGTTTTTTTATTCATCAATTGTTGTCACGATAAATATTTGTCTTGATTCCGATGTCATTTCTGTTATTCACAGGTGGGGATGTTTTTACTATGGTATGACTTATTGCCAAGTAACATTCTCACTTCCCAGTTTTCCTGGATCACCATTTTGTTCACAGTTTCCTAATTTTGTTTCACACTTAAGTATTGTGTTTGATTTTAAGTGTTGTGATAGCTTCTTTCTATATCAGCCTACAGGTAATCTTCCAAACTGTTGGTGGGGTGGGGATAGGGTGGAAGAAGTGGGTTAGGGGTTGTGCGGGATGGGGGCAGGGGAATGATGACGTGTTTTAACCACATTTTAACCACTTACACTTTAATATTTCAAGATAAAAGTATGAACATGAAGAAGCTACGAAGGCTGGTATGATTCTTTCTTCTGGAAGTTTCTCTACATTTTAACCACTTACACTATAATATTTTCTTTCAAGATCACATTTTATGATGTTTATATTTCCATGCAGAAATATTTTTTTGCGGCTAGAATACAGAAAGCAAAAGCTAAGAAGAAGGAAGGTGTTGACCCTATCACCCATGCGTTTGACCAAATGAAGGTTGATACTTGCACTTAGAACTCAAATTTCAAAACACACGACACTTTCTTTCTTCTTATTTATTCACACTTTCTTGTTTTTCTTATTTAGAGAGTGAAAAATCCTCCTATGCGGTTGAAAGACTTTGCAAGTGTCGAGTTCATGAAGGAAGAGATAAATGAAGTTTTGGCCTTTTTACAAAACCCTCGTGCCTTTCAAGATATGGGTGCTCGTGCCCCTCGGGTATGTTATTTATGCTTTTGAGAAATACCATAGGCCAAATTGCAGGAAATAGCAACATACTTCGCTCTTTTTACCAATATAGGCAATGCACTTTACTTTTTACCCATAGTAGCAACTTATTTACATATCTTTACCAATGATGTGTGAATTCCAAGATAAAAGCAGTATGGAATATCAAATAATGACATTGGATGCGTTAAGAAAGAGGGTTGGTCAACAAAGTCAACTCCACAAATATCAAGAATGTCATCTCAGATTTGGTTGCTGTTGTAAACACTAAATTCTCTGAAGGTTGAGACCTTTTCTTATGTTGCAACTTGAAAGGGCATATAATAAGGTACAAGTTATCTTCTTTTTCTCTTCTTTTTCTTTTATTCGACATGTTTGTTAGATTGAGTATTTTATGATGCGGTTTTGCAGCCTCAATTGCATACAAACTCTATTTCATTATTTACATCAACCAAGTTACCATTATTTCTTGTTGTTGACACTTTAAAACATGTTTAATCCTCTGTTTTTCTTCAGGTTCTTATTTGAAGGTCTTTTTGCACTAAGAAAAGCCTGGTTTCAGGTTCAAATCATATCATATATTAGAAATTTCAATCTTCTAAATGTTTATTAATTTTATTATATGTTTAGACACCATGGGCGGGTGTTGAGCTATCAGAACTATCAATAAAGAAGGGGTTATCCATTCAGGTATTTTGTTTTCTATTCTTGCTCACACAATGTTGCTTTAAAAAGAAAGTTTATTTATTGCCTTTGTGTTAACAGAAATGAAAAGTGATCAACTTGAGATTGAGTTGAAGTCGGGGCTTGATATTTTGGGTCTTGTAGATGAAATTTTCTATGATAAATGAACCAGTCAATGAGCCATCTCTTGATAATTGTTTTATGTCGATGGTAAGTTTATATAAAAAATAATAATGATTTATACAATATGATTTTTAAAATTTTAATTTATTTGTTATGTTTGAAAGAGCTATGATGCGACTTGCTAGAACTTGGGATTTCTTTTAATAACATTACTGAAAATAGTTAACCTTATTGCCAAGTAACATTCTCACTTCCCAGTTTTCCTGGATTACTATTTTGTTCACAGTTTCCTATTTTTGTTTCCCACTTCTTTCTATGTCAGCTGACAGGTTATCTCTCAAACCATTGGTGGGGTGGGGATAGGGTGGAAGGGGTGGTGCGGGATTGGGGCAGGGGAATGATGACGTGTTAAAACATAGAAATGACCAAAATAGAGAAACGTAGAAATGACCAAAATGGTAAGAGAGGCAGAACAGTAATGGTGATCATAAAGATAGAAAAAGAAGTTATGACGTGTCAAAACCTAGAAATTACTGCGATGCGGTTAAGGGAAAAGAAAGAGCTAGCTGATCTGGTAAAAATCATGACTAATTTATGAAAAATTGGAGCTGTTATTTTTCCACTATATAAGTTAGCTCGTATGATGAATGAATTCCAAGATAAAAGCAGTATGGAATATCAAAAAATGACATGGGATGTGTTACGAAAGAGGGTTGGTCATCAAAGTCAACGCCACAAATATCAAAAAATGACATGGGATGTGTAAACACATTTAATTCTCTGAAGTTTGAGACCTTTTATTATCTTGCAACTTGAAAGGGCATATAAACAAGTACAAGTTATCTTCTTTTTCTTTTATTTGAGATGTTTTTTTGGATTGAGTATTTTATGATGCGTTTTTGCAGCCTCATTTGCTTGCTGTGGTAAAATCTATAGCTCATTTGGTTAACTAGCAGGAAGTTCATGAGCTTATTGCTCTTGAACTTCTCACAACTTTATTAAAAGATCAATTCTTCAAAATTTATGTCCTCTCGTGAGTTAATTTACTGTGTTTTCTTTTACCTTTCATGTTTTCCAGAAACCCAACACTTGGATACAAACTCCTTTTCATTTTATACAAGAACCAAGTTGCCATTGTTTCTTGTGTTTGACACTTTAAAACATATTCAGGTTCAAATCTTATCATATATTATTATATATAAATTTAAATCTTGTAATTGTTTATTAACGATATTATATACATAACATTTACTTGTTACTCTATATAAGGCAAATCAAGAAAACAGTGTTGTGGTATCATAGGGAATGATGATTAGTGGTTGGCTTTATCTAAGGAGAATGTTGTCATGTTTAAAGATGAATTTTGTATCTCTCTCAAGTCTCGATCTTTTTCAGACATTGATGAAAGGCTCTCACTGATAGATAATAGTCAAGATGCAGATGAATGTGAATTGGTCTTGCAAATGTGGTCCTAAATACCAATCGATTTTGGTCTCTATGTTTTCTAAGTTAACATCCTATCGATCAGTTTTTGGAAAATGACCATTTTGCCCTGGAACAAAACTGAAAAAACAATATACCACAGGACCAAATTTGTAATTTTATCTTATTTTTTTAATATAGGTTTATTACATTGCAGAAAAGATCAACTATCAAAAGATATTAACACCTTTGTTAAATATCAAGAAAAAATTCCATGTTTGACAGCTAGGCTGTTGACTTGAACAAAATGGGAACCAAATTTGATAGAGAACTTCAAAACAAGGCCCGAATTTGCAAGAGAAATTACTGTGACTAAAATTGCAAAATTCAGCTATATGCAGGTACCAAAACTGTGATCTACTCTAAAGAAAGATTATTTAGGCATTTAAAATTATCTTTTACTTTAATTTAATAATATGTTTAATTTCTGATTATGTTTCTGGCAGCCCAATGGCTGTTATTGCTAATGTCAAATACATTTGTTGCTAGACGTGTTGTTAATTCTGCATTTGATCTTTATGGCCGTGGAAGACAACTTGGTATTTCCTTTTATAATTACGGTTTTGTATTTTGTTTTATTTTTTAATAAATCTTGATTTTAAACAGTCTGCATTGCGTTCCCTTGGGAATATTTTGGGAGAAACTCAACCTGGAAACAACAAATTACTGAAGAAATCTTTATTTTAACAGTCTGCATTGCATTGGTTAGGTCCTTTTATGATTATGGTTTCAACCTTGGTTTTACTTTTCTGGTTACTTTATAATAAGCATGGAAAATGTCTAATATAGTAGTAATGTAAAAGCCTTGCCATATAGTCTCATTAGTTGGTATTATGTAATTGAATGCTATTTAAAAGCAACACTAAAACACCTGATTGAATTGAATGCTATTTTTCTATTAGGACATTGTACTTTTGGACACTATAATTTGAAAAACTACCCAGTCATAACAAATTAACAATATACTATAAAATTTCATATAAGCATACGTATCAATTCTGTGATTTTCATTATATCACACAAACCATTTCTACAGTTGACATTTGTTTTTTTATGGGCTTCTACTTGAAAGGATTAGAGCCACACCATTTCTAGGGTTTACGTTTATAGGATTTAGACGAATATGATGTTGCTTTTTGTTAAACAATTGTCCTGTTTTTTCTAACTAAATTTAGTTCTATCCTGAAATTTCTATTATGTAGCTTGGTTTATATTAATTAAAAAAATTAACATGTTTATACCTTATCGGATATGCCATATGCCTGTTAAGTCTATTAAATTAAAAATAATATATATATATATATATATATATATATATATATATATATATATATATATATTTAGTTACAGAATAAATTGAGATGAAAATAATAGATGCATCATACGTTAATTTAAAAAATTAATTTTAATAAGTGTTGATTTTCAGATGTGAACTTGATATTACTTTTTGATGTATTTGTCGTAACTTATTTTTCACTTAATTGCTGTTACACAGACCAAAATGGTGAGGAAATCTCCAAGTACATGAATGCGGACAACTATAATCAAGGTGAATCTTGTGTTAGTAATAAATTAGGATTCAATGTAGTAAGCAAGGTAAAATGGAGAGTTGGCTGATGAATGATTTAAACATTCAGGTTGTAGAGAATAGCAGTACTACTATGTACAGTTGTTTATACTTAAAAAACATCGCTTCTTTTTCAAGTTTCTATGTTTGAGATCATAAATTGTTGACTGACTTCCTCTCCAATTTTCTGTTTTTGTAGTACATTCAATGTCAGCAAAAGATTTATGTATGATGTAGGTGTTTATGGCAGTGATGATGTAGAAAATGTAAGTTTTCATACACAATGCTCCTTTAACCTTTCTTTCGAAATTGGGTCACCTTAAAAAAGAAAGAATTGTTTTTTGGGAAGAATCATACATTCATCTCAAAATTATGAAGTAAAAAGAAAAGATTTTTTTTTTTGTAAGTTACATATCTGCCTATTATCAACATTAGAAATAAATCCATGTAATTGATTTCCTTCACCATTGGTTTTATTTGTATAATGCTGCTGGTAAATGTGGGAATTTGGGAAAAATAAGGTAAATGTTGCTGTTTAGTTATGAATTGATGGTTTGTTTGTTCTGTATAGCAGTATAGCTAGATTCTATAGCTGCAGAAGTTGAAAACCAAAAGTCTACCAGTGATCTCTAATCAGAGCCTTTCTTCATGAAGGTTCTGAAGGTTGATATAGAGACCCATGGTGACAGGTACCTTTTTTCAGTACCAAAGTACCAACATACAGTGAATAGAAATCTACTGTTGAGACTTGGTTGAATAGTGTAAATGATCAGACTTGGTTTTCTTTAGTTGTATTTGGATTTATTTTCATTTGTTAATATGCTTTCTTTTCCTCATATCGATTATTTGAATTTGCAGAGGCAAAATTGGGTTCAGGAGCAACAAAATCATCCACCCCTCTAGATTACGAATGTAACACGCAAGTAAATGAAAGTGTGTTGCATTCTGATCATGACTTTGTACCATTTGCTGGCCAACTACAATAAGAATAACCAAATAAGTCACTCTACAGCTTTAGGTTAATGTGGAATATGAACAGGTTAATGTGAGAGATTTTGATTTTGTCTCTTTGTCTTTAATATTATTACTGATTCTGTTTGTTTTCTTTTCAGGTCTTTGTTCTAAGCATCATTACTCACTCTGTATTCACCAATTATTCTGTTATGATCTACAGAAATCAATTGAACTGAATGATTACAATAGATTCTACCATTCAAGAAGGAAGTCTCTTCCAAACACAACTACTAACAGATTGAACCACTAACTAAAACAACCCTCAACTTATTTAAACTGATAGAAAGACCAAATTACCCTCAACATAAGGACCGCACCCTGCTTTTGCTGTCTTCTTCTCCTGGTGTAGGTAAACCTTATAAGAGTATTAATAACTTGTTACCTGTTTCCCTTCTTTTTTCCTCTTAACCCCTCTCATGTTAAAGATTATAAATATTATGAAGTTAGTTTTTTGGAATATAAGGTTAAAACAGGCATTCAATCTCATTTAGATGGTTTATTCGGTCTAGAAAAGAAACATACCTTAGGACACTTGATCTATACAACCATCATTACAATTACCTGTTTTTCCTTCTTTTTTCCTCTTAACCCTCTCATGGTAAAGATTATAAACATTATGAAATTTGTTTTTTTGGAATATAAGGGTAAAACAGTCATTCAATCTCATTTAGATGGTTTATTCGGTCTAGAAAAAAAACATACCTCACAATACTTGATCTATACAACCATCATTACCATTCTGCCATTCAGCAACTTTACACATACAGAACTTAATGGGAATAAAGAAGCATCTCTGTCATCTTATCAACTAAGTTTTTTAATTTTTTTATCAGATGATCAAGTTTATTTAGTCAACTAAGTGCATCAATAACACTAGAGTAAGTATCATACTTACTGAAACCAACACTCCTGCATCGGCACGAACAACCTATCTTAAATTCACTAAATAGCAATGTACTTCCAGTGAATCGTTTATTATAGCATCCACCATAACATGATCTGTTTTTTACATCATTAATCGAAATTGATCATACCCTTCGATTAGGGCAAATGAAATTTTAATAATGTGATTTTGGAGGTGACTATGTTTTGGGTTTTATGGTACTTGATACATCTTCAGCACACAAAAAGTTAGATCACTGATTTTGGTTTACATCTAAAAAACGTTTTTAGCCTTGTGCTGATTATTTTTTGTGTCAGCATGTAGGATGGTGTGAAGGTGGTGATGTAAGCTACATCAGTTGAATCCCTTATGTTTGATGTAAGGGTAAAGGACACCAATTAAGATCAAATATGAATATTTTATCTACCGATACTTGTACCACAACTTCTTCTTCGTTGTATTCTGAAATCTCAAACTTATTGCTTTAAAGAACTGGATCGTGAAGGTAACTATCACATGAATTATATGATTTTATTGAAGGATTATATGCAAGAAATAGCAACATACTCTCATTTTTGTGGATTTGTTGGAAACTCTAATTTCATTCTTTCATTTTTTATTTGGAGCAGTGATGGGCTTAACAGAGTGGATTTGTTGGTGTTCGAAGAGGATGTTCACTCTTGGAAGATACGATTCATCTTCTTTCATTTTCCTACTTGCATATTTTTGTAAACCCTAGAGGAATTCTATTTTGTTACAAACGACACTTTCACAAAAATATTGCTATTTTGTGTTTTATTATTGAATGCAGTTTGTTGGTTCGTGTACTCCTCAATCGGTAATTTTTTCAAACTTTGACTTCTATTGCACTGTCAATCCTTTGATTAAGATTTGTTATTTCCGGTAGTTACAAATGATGATTGATTGCTCTAATAGAATAAAATCAACCTTATAATTGGTTCTGCTTCTAGACCACCATCTATCTAGTTTCAAGCAACTAATTCAATTATTATTGTACTTAGACAAGTTTACTTGGTAAAAGATTTTAATTTTCCTATTTCTTATTTTTCTGGGTGCCAAATACCTGATGAGGTTCAGATTCTTAGAGCCACTGAACTGATTTCAACAAGCGGTAATCACTAAAAACCTTTGGTACTATTTAGCGTTCTAAAGTCGGTTCTAGCATTTCTTGTTGCTTGTTGATTTTTAGTTTTTGCAGGGCCATCAATTTTTGTAAGGTTTGATTGGAGTTGGAATCGCTAACGGGTTTCCTTTTATGTTAATCAATTTCTATTTTGAATATGTAATCTTTTACTTGGTAAACTAACCTTTTGTCTAATTGTGTGGATTCATAGAAACAATACTATATGTGTTGCTGATGGTGGAGTGTGCGGTTCGATGAAATTCCTAAGGCCATTAAGGTATTCATTCCAGTTCACTTTGCATCAAACGTGAGTTGGAAGGGCTTTTACTAATCTTTTTTAAATATGTACTCTTTAGTAATGATTTTTTATGTTGATTCAATTTTATCTTCTTACACACAAGTTTGATTTGGTCTGTATTGAACAATCCAAGAAGTTATGATTATAGAAGCACTTAAGAACACCTAATGTTTCATATTAAGTCAACAAAAAGCTACAGATGCAAACTTGCAATTATAATAGCATTGATCAGAATGTAGGTTATGCCCAAATAGACCTTAATTGGTTGTAACTTATAAGAATGTAACATGCAAGTAAATGAAAGAGTGTTGCTATATCTTGCATTACGATCATACGCTTCTATTTTAGTTTAATTTTTTTTTTAGCTATTGTTATTTCATGTAAAGGGCTGTTTCTTGTTGACTTAACGGACTTAATGGGTTAAGCACTTAATTAGGACAAAATGACTTAATGGGTTAAGCCAAATATTCTCGCTTAATGTATTAAGACAATACCTTGTTATCTTTTTTCCCTTATTTTTTTCCTCTTAACCCCTCTCATGAAGTTGATAAATATTATCTAGATAACAAACATACTTTACAACACTTGATCTATACATGCATCAATTCAGCAACTTTATATATTCAAAACTTAATGGGAATAAATAAGCATTTCTGTCATTTTATCAGCTAAATTTTTTCATAATTTTTTTTGTCACATGTCAAGTTGATTTAGTCAAGTAAGTGCATCAATAACACATGAGTAAGTATCATACTGAAACCAACACTCTTGCATCGGCACGAACATCCAATCTTAATGAAGAACTCAGACAGGTCATTAGTTCATTAAATTAAATGTTTTAAAGTAATGACTTCATTAATTAATTGTTCTGTTAGGCGGAGTATGTTTTTCCTGTTAAAACCGAAACTTTAACAAGAAATTTAATGGAGTTCTTTAAGTGTTCTGCTGGCGCCTGGCGGAGAGACATGAGGAAATGGTGTCAAAGAAATAGACATGGGAGTAGCAGAATAGAATGCTGCAGACAATAAAGAGGTACAATACACTGCAACAACTGTTTAAATTTTAGGGTTAATTTGATGGAAATGTATGTAATTTCTGTAAAGAAAACTTTACAAGTACAAAGACCATCAAATCAAACACTTGATAAGGGTTTTATTTTGATGATGCTAGGCTTATGTATGGTGCTTGGAGGAATGAACCTAATGCTGACATGTGCAAGGTAATTTACTTCCCTATAAGTTTTAAACATAAAGTTTTTAGTAAATTGTTAAGATTATTTTTCCTTGATTGTTTAGGAATTTTTAGATGTCTTGCCATATGTCCTTGCTGTTCTTGAGTTTCACAGGTATATAATATTTTGGTCAACTTGTTGACCGGATGGTATGTGATTTGACCATTAATTTTTCTACACGTGGTTTCTTGAATTCTCATATGCCATATGTCCTTGCTGTTCTTGAGTTTCACAGGTATATAATATTTTGGTCAACTCATAAGGTTTATTAGTTTCCTTAGGATTAGCTTATTAGTTCTTCATTTATCTTATTTGTTTTTATAATACTTGACATTTTATATTTATGTTTATTTTAATTGTTACATACACAAGCAATAAATGCTCGATTTACTTTGGAAAGTAGAATAAAAGCAAATTTCCGTTAAACAAAGTATGATTAGTCTTTTTTAAAGATTTTATCGCATTTATATTTGAGAATTAGATAATATATAATTTAGGGTTAATAACATAAAAGTCATTGTAGTTTGGTAAAATTTCCGGTTTAACCATTATATTTCTTTTTGTTCCATAAAAACCACGCATACTTTCAAAAAAATTCATATTGACCACTATTCAATTTATTTTATAACTTTTAAGGATTATTTTCATCGAAAGATTATGTGAAAACTTCCAAATCGGCATTTGAAGCAAATATTGGAACTCCATTGCAATGAAAATGATACATAAAGTTGTGATGAGCCCCAACAACTGAAGGTTTACAGTAGAAGGCCCAGAAAGGAGAACCCAAACGTGCATAACTGATTCCGGCCCATTACCCTTAGTACCCTCTATTAAGAAAGTCGTTATTTATCATTGTTGTTTCTTTTTAATTTCCTAAAGTGGGAGAGCACGATATCAGTACTATAGTGGTAGTGGAGTGACAGTCCCTGCTGGCTGTGGGCCTGATTCTCCTCAGTGAGTATTTAATCTTTTTAGATCCTTCCAGATGGGGCATGAGAGAATATCCCTGTAATTTTGGAGACTTCATTCCTCTCGAAGAGAATGACTATGGAATAGTAAATTACGATTGTTCATGTTTTCTATCCTTTAATTCTTTGTTCCTTCTCAATACAAGGGTAAAGTGTGAGGTCTTACCAACTGGTATCAGAGCATGGTAGCTCCGCAGGATAAGAGGGTTGATAACCTAGAAGAATTGATGGGAAGAATGCAAGACCAGTTGCAGAAACAAGAACTGTGGAATCAACAACAAGCTAGAGAACAAGAAGACACCAAGATCATTCAAAACGAAATGCTAAAAAAATTGGAGGAGCTCCTGGGAAGAGGGGATAGAGGAAAAGGTACAACAACACCTCCCTCCGGTCTCATCTCTCCCAACCTTAACCCTACTGAAAAGAACAAGGGTCAGGAAGGAATTTGGACCAGCGGATCTGGGCTTGGTAGCGGTGTCGGACAGGGCGGCGGCTCGGGCCACGTCGGTGCGGGAACGGGCTTGGTGTTTGGTTCGTTTGACAATCACCAACTCGGCGGAGGAAGGTATGAATACCGTCACCGGAAGATTTACATGTCATCATTCAACGGAACAGACCCGGATGGATGGATTTTACAGGCAGAAAGGTATTTTGCAATTTACCAACTAATCAATGAGGAGAAGGTTGAAGCTGCTATCCTGAGTTTGAGCGGAGAAGCCTTGGCTTGGTACCGATGGTCCGATAAACAGAGAGCGGTGAACACATGGGAAGAGATGAAAACACTTTTCCTCAAGAAATTCAGACCAATACAAGGGGGAGACCTCTACGAGCAATTGGCATCACTTGAACAGACCGGATCGGTGGGGGATTACATCAGTAGATTCATCGAGTTGGCTGCTCCACTCGATGGCGCATCGGAGCAAGTCGCATCCGCCAATTTCATCAAAGGGCTTAAGGCTCCAATCAAGAACGAACTACGCATGTGGGCTCCAGAACACTTGGGCCGCGCCATGGATATGGCCCAACAGATTGAGGAGAAGAATAAGGCCCTCAAGGCCTCTGGGTTTGGATTCTTAGGGTTTCGACAGTCGGGTACAACCCATAACCGTAACTCAAGCGGGTCGGTGGCTAATTCTAATCCAAATCCCTCATCAAATAGAACGTACCTTCCATCCCAACGTCGAGCGGGAGAGGATAAAACTTTGACGGAAGCTCAAATCGCCGATAAGCGCTCACGTGGCCTTTGTTACAAATGCGATGATAAATGGCACAAAGGACACCGTTGCAAAACACAGGTTAATGTGATCCTGATCGAAGATGATGAAGAAGAACTTGAAGAAAACCATTCGCCAGAGCCCGATGAAAACCAACCCAATCTAATAGATTCTTCGGAGATGAATGAATTGGCGGAAGTATCCCTAAACTCGGTGGCCGGCCTGTCATCCCCGAGAACCATGAAGATCCGAGCTACAATTCTTGATCAACCCGTGGTAGCTCTAATCAATCCCGGTGCTACTCACAACTTCATCGCAACCCGACTTGCTGAAGAACTGAAAATTCCAATCGAAGACACCGAACCCTATGGGGTGCGTATGGGCACCGGAGATAAAGAGCTCGGCAGGGGAATATGTAGAGATGTACTGCTCAACCCTCCAGACGTGGATGTTTGAGAAGAGTTTCTTCCCTTGCGTCTTGGTAGTTCAGACGTAATTTTGGGACTCAAGTGGCTTGAGACCTTGGGAACCACTCGCACTAACTGGAAGAACCAAACCATGGAGTTTGAATTGGAAGGAAGAAACATTCTATTGAAAGGAGATCCCACACTCGGAAGATCCCTAGCGTCCTTACGAGTCATGGAACGAGAACTCAGAAGAGAAAAAGAAGGTGTCCTCATCGAACTTCACAGCACGGAGCTTTTCAGCCGAGGCGACAAGGATATTCCTGAAGCTGTAAGTTCGCTTCTTTCCCAATTCAAGGATATTTTCGCTGAACCGACCAGACTCCCGCCTAGACGGACCATCGAACACCAAATCACTTTGAAGGAAGGCACCGCACCCGTAAGTGTGAGACCTTATCGGTACCCCCACTATCAAAAGGACGAAATTGAACGTATGATTCGGGACATGCTCACGGCAGGGGTAATTCAAGCAAGTATCAGCCCGTATTCCAGTCCGGTGATCTTAGTAAAGAAAAAAGACGGATCGTGGAGGTTTTGTGTAGATTACCGGGCCCTCAACCGGGCTACCGTTCCGGATAAATTCCCTATTCCGGTCATTGACGAACTGTTGGACGAGTTACACGGGTCGGTAATCTTTAGCAAGTTGGATTTAAGATCGGGATACCATCAAATTAGAGTCAAGGCTAGAGATGTGCACAAAACGGCTTTCCGAACCCATGACGGGCATTACGAGTTCAAAGTAATGCCCTTCGGCCTTACAAATGCCCCCGCAACCTTTCAATCCTTAATGAATGAGATTTTCCGACCCTATCTCCGCAAGTTTATTCTTGTTTTCTTTGATGACATACTCATATATAGTTCAAGCGAAGAACTGCATCAGAAACATCTCCGGACGGCCATGGAAAAACTTAGAGAACATCAACTTTTCCTTAATTATAAGAAATGCGAATTGGGGCAGCCTAAAGTATCTTATCTGGGTCACGAGATCTCCGCTCGGGGAGTTTCAGCTGAAGCCACTAAAATTCAAGCAATGCTTGAGTGGCCATCACCACAAAACATCAAGGGGTTGCGAGGATTTCTCGGGATCACCGGGTACTACCGAAAATTTGTCAAGGGATACGCTAACATCGCCCTTCCACTCACAGAGCAGTTAAAAAAAGACCAATTTAGGTGGAATAATGCAACGGAAACCGCTTTCCGACAGCTTAAAACAACCATGACGACTGTACCGGTGCTTGCCATACCGGACTTCACAAAGACATTTGTGGTTGAGACGGACGCCTCGGGGCATGGTCTAGGAGCCATGCTGACACAAGACAAGCGTCCGATTGCTTACTTTAGCTCTACACTCGGCCCACGTGCTAGACTAAAATCCATTTACGAGAAAGAACTTATGGCGATAGTGAAGGCGGTGCTTAAGTGGAGACCCTATTTAATCGGACGGCGCTTCGTGGTCAAAACCGATTAGCTGAGTCTTAAATATATTTTGGAGCAACGAATGGTGGGGACGGATTATCAAAAATGGGTGTCAAAACTGATGGGGTTTGAATTCGACATACTTTACCGAACAGGGGCTAGCAACCGAGTGGCTGATGCGTTGTCCCGGAAAGACCCAAGTCCCACGTGCAATACCATGAATATTAATGTTTGGCGGTCATGGGATAATTTGAAGAGAGAGCTGGAACAAGACGAGTTCATAATCAAGGTGAAGCAAGACTTGGAGAAAAATCCGAATGCTCACAAGGGATTCGGACTCTTCCAACACGGGGTTGAAAGCTGAAATCATCAAGGAATTCCACGACTCCCCAATGGGAGGACACAGCAGAGAGAGAAAAACTTACCAAAGAGCTGCCATGGAAGTCTATTGGACAGGAATGAAGGCGGATATAGCGAATTATGTTTGGAACTGTCAAGTGTGCCAACAACATAAAGCCCTCACGGCGTCCCCAGCGGGACTGTTGTAGCCAATACCAATTCCGACTCAAACGTGGGAAGAGATCACAATGGACTTTATTGAAGATTTACCCCGGTCCGAGGGATGGGACACTATTTGGGTCGTGGTGGACCGTATGAGCAAATACGCTCATTTTATCCCCCTACGCCACCCGTTTTCAGCCACAATGGTAGCTAATTCGTTTATGAAGGAAATCGTTCGCCTCCACGGGCTACCCAAATCAATCATAAGTGATCGGGACAGAATCTTCATCAGTCGTTTTTGGACGGAACTCTTCCGCGTACACGGGGTGGATCTCAAAAGAAGTACCGCGTACCACCCCCAAACGGACGGGCAAACGGAGGTGGTTAACCATTGTTTAGAGACGTATCTCCGATGTTTTTCTTCGGAGAAACCAAAACAGTGGGCGAGGTGGTTGGCGTGGGCGGAATTCTGGTACAATACATCCTATCACACCTCCATTAAATGCACACCTTTTAAGGCCCTCTACGGACGGGACCCACCAGCCATTATTCGTTATGAGGGACAAGGATCGATGACTGTTATGGACGAAATTGATCAGTTGTTGGAAGATAAGGATGCAATCCTAGACGACTTGAAAGTTAACCTGACCCGGGCCCAACAGAAGATGCAAATTCAAGCGGATAAAAAAAGGAAGGACGTGGAATATCAAGAAGGCGATTTAGTTTATTTAAAACTACGACCCTACAGACAACAAAGTTTAGCCAAGAGGAAATACGAGAAGCTATCCGCTAGGTATTACGGGCCCTACAAGATCATTCAACGAATCGGGAAGGTAGCTTATAAACTGCAACTACCTTCGACCACCTTGATTCACCCGACATTCCCACGTATCCCAACTAAAGACTGCACATGGGGTTCCTTGCATCGCTACTGAATTGCCCCCACAACTGAACCGTGAACTAGAACTATTAGCCCAACCCGAAGCTGTTAAGGGTGTGAGGCCCAAGAAAGGTAGCCGTGACAACGAGGTGGAAGTTCTCATTCAGTGGCAGGGATTATCCGAGAACGAAGCGACTTGGGAAGACTTTGAATTTATGCAGGAGCAATTTCCGGCTTTTCACCTTCAGGACAAGGTGAAAGTTTGGGCGGCCGGTGTTGATGAGCCCCAACAACTGAAGGTTTACAGTAGAAGGCCCAGAAAGGAGAACCCAAACGTGCATAACTGATTCCGGCCCATTACCCTTAGTACCCTCTATTAAGAAAGTCGTTATTTATCATTGTTGTTTCTTTTTAATTTCCTAAAGTGGGAGAGCACGATATCAGTACTATAGTGGTAGTGGAGTGACAGTCCCTGCTGGCTGTGGGCCTAATTCTCCTCAGTGAGTATTTAATCTTTTTAGATCCTTCCAGATGGGGCATGAGAGAATATCCCTGTAATTTTGGAGACTTCATTCCTCTTTAAGAAAATGACTATGGAATAGTAAATTACGATTGTTCATGTTTTCTATCCTTTAATTCTTTGTTCCTTCTCAATACAAGGGTAGAGTGTGAGATCTTACCAAGTTGTCTACATGTGATTTTGGTCTTTGTAAATGCAACTCTTCGGCCATGTTGTAAATGCATAGGGTGTCTAAGTGAATCCACTAGATTTTGAATGTGAAGGGTGTAAGAAGTGTTCCAAGTTGTCGGATGCGATCATGACTTTTATTTGTTATAATGGTCGTAATGTATCTTTTTGAAAATATGAGTGGTTTTTACGATTTTTTTGAAAGTATGAGTGATTTTTTTAGAAAAAAAAAAATATAGTGGTTAAACTGGATTTTGGCCAAACTACAGTGATTTTTATGTTATTAGCCTTATAATTTATGGTTTATACAATAGTTGTCTTTTTTTGTCTTAGGATAACAAATGCTAACGTGTGCCAATGGTTTTCGACTGTGAATATACTAGAGAACCTGTAAGAGTATATTTGTCAAATTCAGAGCAGATATGTCACCAATTCATGGAAGAAAGAAGAGGAAGGATTGGAAAGTTGATAGAAGATAAAGTTAGATGGTCAAGGTAATTTTTTTTTAATTAATGAACTTATTGGGGTCATGACTTAATCTGATATGAAATATGTGACTGTCTCTTTTTTTACTTAATGGGGTCATGACTTAATCTAATTAATGGCTAATACTGAATCGAACAGTATGCTTGAAATCTAAATTCAGGCCATCCTCTGCTGGCACTCAGGTATTTATATTATTTTCAAACATCACTTGTTTCGTGAGTTCTCATTGCACTGCCAATCCTTTGATTAATATTTTCTGTTACAAATGACAATTGATTGTTTTAATCAACCTTATAATTCGTTCTCATTGCACTACCTTATAATGGTGCAGTTGAATCTGGATTTTTAGGAAAAAAGAGGATGATAAAAACTAGGATGATATTGCTGCAACGACTACATCCTTTAAGGTACCCTCACATTGGAGATCATATGGCCTTGTCATCTTAGAGGTTTGTTATTTAGGTTAAATGCACTAAATAGCAATGTACTTCCAGTGAATCGTTTATTATAACATCCTACTTTTCTTTATCATATTACAACATCGTATTTTGTAAGATTGAGTGGTAACAATAATCCAAAGAGTGGAAAGGGATTTTCAGAAAACCAATTACAGGGGAATTACGTCTTCATAAAGGTTAACCTTTTATTTAATATTTTCCGATCAACATAAATGTTTCGGCATGAGTTTTGATATTCTCTTCTTTTTTAGAAATCGCACAAGGCATTGATGCTCAGCTATTCTCATGGCAATGTATTGACAATTTATGTTTATTAAATGATTTTGATAATTTACTAAAATCATCTTGGTGTGGCAGGTAAGTGAATGTGTGAAATTTGGTAGCAAAACCAAAAATGATTGGTCTGATGCATTTTATGTATAGGTACTACTTAAACATTGGCATAATAAGTTTTTGCATTAAATTATCATGATTTATAAACATAAAAAATACATGAAAACCAAAGGTTTGAATCATTTTCTCTCCTTACATTTACGCGAAACCATACACACAACAGTGGTTTTCATTCTTGATCTATGAATTTTTCTTCTATTTGATGGTCTTTTATGGTTAAAGATGCTTAGATACATTCGGTCTGCCATGTTTTCTCTAAATTGGTTGTTATTTTTCTTCTATTTGATGGTCTTTTATGGTTAAAGATGCTTAGATACATTCGGTCTGCCATGTTTTCTCTAAATTGGTTGTTACGGTAGCCACATAATTTTTTAAAAATTAGTAGTGTTTTATAAGTATGCTAAACTTATAAAGATGTTTAAATTACCTGTCGAACTCAAGAAATACATAATTAGTCAAATTTGGGACAAAAACGATAAAAGTGTCCAAAATGACTATTATACTTTAAGAATCATACTTAATGATTGGAATAGAATTAGATGAAGTTAGAAAGAGTTCATGTATATGATTTAATACATATTGTGTGTTTAGTGTATAATTAGTTCTAACCTCTTAATAAATTGATAAAGGTTAAATGATGTTGGAAACATATAGAGTCAAGAGCTAGTGGATCTTTGTAGATAGACATACCTAGCTACCGAGGTGAGTACATGAGGACTTTTCTAGGTACATAGCAACAAGTTGTGCTTTTATGTTATATGTTTTATGATTAATTGGTTGACAAATGATTTTCAAAAGTTATGATAATATTTCATGAGTAATGGTTTCTGAAGTGGTTTTTAAAACGTGAAATAGAAAGTATTGATTTATGTTGAATTAGAAGTACGGTTTTATGTTGAAGAATTGAAAATGAGTTTACATCTTTTGAATGATGTTTATCTAGAGACCAACTTGTGATAAGATGATAATGGTAAAACTTAAAATATGAGCTAAATGAAAAAAAATGAGAAAGACGTCCGGACAAGGATCTCACCCTAATGAGGGGAGGTCAAAAGACACTACTGGGATGGTATCTCCCGTCGCGAATTAGTTGTCTCAGCACGCCCTTATGGATAGATTTGTTCTATTCCATGAATGGAAAGGGAACTAGCACGCCCTCACGGATATATTGGTTCTATTCCGGGGAGGGAAAGGGATACGGGGAAACCCGTATAAAGCCAAATGATAAATTAATCATGAATTACAGTTGGTCTATACTGGTTAAGAAAGCACCTGAATTATGTTTGCTTATGATGAATTGCTTACTTGACATTTTAATCTAAAATATTTGAAGTTTTAACAATGAGTTTTTGTTTGGATGATAAGTAATGATTTCTGTTTTAATGATTATAGCAATGAACTTTTGTTTTATTGTTTTGACATAAGGTTTTCTTTACTTGTTAATAGCAAATGATGTTCAAATTGATTTAAACTCATTGAGTCTAAAACCCATGTATCTCACGAGGCATTTATGTCTTACGTATTTTTGTTTTGAAATGCTATGTACTCAGGAACAGGATGCTGGTTAGCAGACGATAGAAGGAAAAGAGTTAGAAGCTAATATGTGGAGTGTAGATAGAAGAGATGTTTAGAAGATAGAGTATCTCAATTGCGGTATAGTTTGTCATGTAACTGAGATATGTTTTATTATGGTTTAGAATTCCCTTGTAGTTATACAATAAAGTTGTGTTATGTCCCGTATTGTTTTTGGGTTGTTTTATTGAGTCGGGTCAGTATGGAATTGTCCATAATGCTCCGAAGGTCATGCCGAATTTTCGGTAGAAATGTTAGCATAATACGGGACATAACTTTGAGTTGTTAAAGGCTTTACTATGGTTATTTTGATATGAGTTTGTAACCCCCAATGTTATCTAAATATCTTTTATGCAATTGTTTTATTTGGGACCAAAAGTTTTAAATATTGACTTAAAAACCAAAAGAAAATTTTTTTTAAAGAACGAAATTTATATTTATAGTGTTTTATAAATTATTACACCAATTCAGGTGTATGCAAGATGGGGTGTTACATTTATAGTAATGTTTTGTCTAATCCTTTTGTTCCAGGATGATCTTTCCAAGCCAGGTCAAGCACCACACCTAACTGTTCGTACTTGACACTAAACCCTTGGTACACTCTGGTTCCTAAGTTATTTTTAAAATTTTCACTTTGTTATGATTTTTCTACACTTTTCAGGTTTTGGCCTTCTGATAGATGATATGTTTTAAACTTGAACCGTATGAATTGATTTTTGTTTGATTGATTGTCCTTTCTGAATGCACCTAGGAGATATGTATCTGACCATTTATGTTATCTCTTAGACATTTTTTTGTTATTACTTCCAAACCTAAATATGAATTGACAAATTTACTTTAATTGTGAATGAGGCCTACTTGCGGTAAGACTAACCAATTTTCTTATATATAAATAATTAACTTTTAGTCATAAATATATAAGATATATTTTAATCTTATTAAAATATTTTAGAATTAATTTAATTATAATTTTTGCAAATTTTTAAACAATTTTTTGAAAATTTAAATTAATTATTTAAGCTGATTTAATTGATATTTTAATTAACAATTAATTAAACTAATTAAATCTAAGATAGATATTATAAATTAATCAAATTAATTTTACTATCTAGGGCCCCACAAATTTCGAAAAATACAAGCCAACAAATAAGGGTTCCAGTTATTTATTAGATACAGTTACCAAAAATAACAACCAACTATTTAAGGCAAGTAAATCAAGCAAAATAAAGGGGACCATGGGGCTTGACGGCTAGGGTTAGGAAACCCTAGCCTAGGCCACGAAAATGAGGCTATTCCAAGAGGGTTTTTGGCAAAAACACTCAAGGCAAAAATCAACCAAGCAGCTTATATCAATTTCACAAGAAAACAGCCTAAGCTCTGATACCACTGAATGGTTTTCTAGCAAACAATGAACAAATAATCCCTTATGGTTCACATGCAACCCTAGAAAGATCTATGTTTCTGAAAAGTGGCGCAGAGAATAAGGGTACCAGAGGGTTCCTTTTATAGCCTCCAAAGGGTTACACCTGAAACCCTAAGGAGCCTCCAAGGTGGGCAAGCCTGTTAACCATTTGGACAAGGCTTTCCTTAACCCTAATTAGGGTTTCGAAATATGAGTGTACCCACTCATAATTTTTCCAACTTCACCCCCTGTCCACTGGCCAGTCAATATTCAACTATTGAATAATTACATAACCAGTCCCTGCACTTTTAATTAATTAATTTAATCACTGAATTAAATCCAATTAATTCTAGATCAAATCTTAATTAATTATTATAGTTTCTAATTAATATATTAACACTTAAATATATTAATAAACCATTTAATTAATTCTATTGATTTATTAAACAATTAATAAATCAACCTTTTACTCTACTGAACTCTATCCTAACCTCCAGCTATGAGGGCAACCCAAATGGACTTTGCTTCAATTAACAAGATAAATATAAATATAAAGTCAAGGCTTAGACACCTAATCCAACGGTCATTAGAATGTGCTATTTTGTATGCAATTACTTTTTATAATTAAAAATCTCATTTTCTGTATTAGAATATGTCGTTAGAACGCATAATGTTGTCGTTTAATTTTACTTAGTTATAACACATTACGGTTCTTTCTTTCTTGTTAGGTAATCACTTTTCCTCCTTCCTAATGTTTGGTTTCTTTTGATCATGCCAATGACTACTATAACTCTATTTGCCAAGGCATTATAATTTACAAGGAAAGTTACATTGTATGAACATGTCTCCACCATAATGCACGCATACAACCCCTGCGAAAATAAATAAATAGAAGCATAGATAGAAATATAATTGTAACTGCAGATTTTGGGATATATGATACTACAATTATATATATATATATATATATATATATATATATATATATATAGAGAGAGAGAGAGAGAGAGAGAGTTAGTATCAAATGTGGAACACAAATATTGTGTGATCGTGTGAGACAATATCAGCCATTAGATGAAAATAATGAATGGTTAAGATGATGATTGCATGATCGTAATTAATTGAATAAAAATTAATTATTTTTAATTAAATAAAATCAATAATGGTAAATTAGTCAAATTTACCCATGACAAATTTTGGAATGTGCGGATATTTAATGATTAGAATTTAATTAGTTATATTGCATGATCGTACTTTCCATTCTTATAATTCTTACCTATTTGTATCATTTTTTTATTTACAACCAGATTTAATTCTTTAACGTGTTTGTTAGTATTCTTACAGAATTTAGGTTAAAATACTTGGATAGAAATTAAAAACGTAGGTATTTAATCATATTACGAAGAATACATGTCATCACGGAATCATTTTTTAAAAACACAATTTCATTCTAAAAGAATATTAGGACCGCTTATAATATAAACAAGAACATATACAATATTCTTGAAGAATATTGTCAACGTTCAATACTAAACAAAAATATATACAATATTCTTGAAAAATATATAAAAATTCAATATCAAGTATAAAAACATAAATTACAATGTACACATTCTGTGAGAATAAAGCATAAACTATTGTATCACAACATTCATTCCGAAAGAATATACTCATGTACTGATACATTCTAAAAGAATATACTCATGTGCTGATAAATTCTGAAAGAATATACTCATGTGCTGATACATTCTAAAAGAATTTATTGATGATATGTGGCACTGTCCATTCACCATCTTCCTCATTATCCCAATATTCTTGCTGAAATTTTAACAAATTTTAACACATTAAAAAATAAACAACATTCTTAAAAAATAACAAATTTATGGTTGCATAGTCTTGTTACGTCTTTCAACAAAAAGCTTTTACTTCTCAAAGATGTAGTTTATCATACTACTTTGATGCTTGATGTTAAGTGTTTTTCTAAGCATGTTTTCATGCCTTTTTATCCTTGTTTTATCTTGCATTTTATTCTCATTATTGCATATTTTCATGTTTTTCGGGATTTCAAGAATGGCAATCTACTTTCACACTTTGTGGTTGTTTTCAGGTGCTTTTGAGGGATGAATCTTGTATTGGATGACAATAGGAGGCTACACAAGAAATTTCAGAAGGAACGGAGCTCAAACGAAGAAATTACAAAATTCTCATCCCGAAGTCAGTAGTGTACACGGCCCGTGTAACTTTATGGGCAAAAGTTACACGGCCGTGTAACTTTGTTATGCCACGTATGATGCCACGTCAGCTCAAGGGAAGTTCAGGGGAATTGCAGGATTACACGACCATGTAATCCTGGCCCAAGAAGTTACACGGCCGTGTAACTTTTCCTGGTGACCAGATCTGCTTTTTGGCCCACTTTGAGTTGTTTATTCCTTCTTTGTGCTGTCATCCTCATGCTACACGACCAGATGCAGATCCAACCTGATTTTGAGGCCATGTGATGAAGGAAGTGGGTCTTGGAATGATGATGTTTGCCATTGTCTATTTTACCATTTTACCCTTGGTGTGTTAGTATAAATAGATGTGCTTGGTTAGCCTTAGAACCATCCCTTATTCCATTATCTTCTGAATACTCTCTAGATACATTGTGTTTGTGTTTGTGTGCAACTTCAAGTGTGGATTATCTTCATTTTGTAAGTCTATTTCTCTTTTACTAGTCATGAGTGGCTAGTAACCTTATTTTCTGGTTTTGTATTAAGGATTATGATTGTGATTTAATATAAAGTTTGATGTTTGATTTTATCTCTTTCTAGTTATATGATTTTGATATTTAACAAGTGTTTGGTTTTTATTTATTTCATATTGGCCATTTGATCTCAAATAATAATCAATCTAGTCATACAAATTATAAAATCCGTAATTGTTTTATAAAATGTTATTTGTGACAATCATCTTTAATTGGTGAAAATCATATCTCATGTTTTAATGCTTCAACGCTTGTTTAGGGGTATTAAACATTGTTGGGAACATTCACATAAAACATAATGCAATCTTTCATTCAAATTCTATGATCTTATCCAGATTTGATTAGTAAGATTAGTCTTAGTTAACGAGCTTCTCTTGACTAAGGTACATTAGGTGAATGGTGTATGTGCGAGCTTTCGGCATACATAAAGTACCAACTTAGAAAGATTAAAGTTATAAACATCATTCTTATTGTTATTTCCAATCATATGACTACAAATACAAAACCAGAATTTGTCCCCAAATTATAAAAGAAATCATTCTATATTTTGTCCCACGTTATTTATTCTCAACATTTATACAATTGTGTTCCAACTCTTCATCAAACCCCCCCCCCTTTTGGTTACTTTCTTTACAAGTTTAACTTCCGTGAAATCAAGGTGTAATCCATTAGACCATCGCTCCCTGTGGATCGACCCTGCTTGCCATTTATACTACATAGTTAGTATTTATATCAAGTAGTGCAATCATGAAATATTGGTAATTAACAAATCATTTCAAACCATATTTCAACTCTTTTATTTTGTTGGTTACGACACTCAACACTTGATCAGGTTAATTATAAAATCAATCTTTTAAAAATATTTTAGATGTTAATATTTAATAAAAACATTTGGATAAATATTGCCAGGACGATGTGCTAATTCACCAATTGAAGCAATATTTAAAAAAGGTTTGATGGGAAGAAATTATATTGTTCGTGAAGTTAAGCTTAGTGCTAATTAAGATTGTAGGTATAGCTAACCTCAAAGCAACTTAAATATACACGAGTGGCTTAAAACGTTATAAAATCTGAGTTTATATCAATTTAACCTTTAGAATTCTAAATACAAACCACTTAATGAAACAGATAAATTATATAAATCAAACATTTTGTGGGTTGCTAAATTATATCGAACAATTATGGAAGAAATTATACCTCTTTCAGGTCGGCTAGGGTTTTAACAAAGGGCGGCATTAATTGCGTCCTTTTTTTCAATCCTTGACTTTGGAAAAATCGCGATTTTGAGATAAACCTTATGTTTAATAGACAATATGCAAATGTATGGTCATGAGGGGGAACTAGTGCAACTTCCATAGTACTTCTCCAAGTCGATTACACACATTGATGAACTCACGGGTGGATAAAGCTTCCTTTGCTAGAATAGTTTTGATTCACTTTCATGTGTGTTTTTATAATTTACCCAAACGTATTTATGCTAGAAAATTAACAACAAGAAGTTCCTAATGAAGATCTAAAGTTTCAAAAGATGGTGATGTTGTATGTAGATAGGGGACAAAAATACAAGAAGTTTAACTATGAGATGTATTATGGTTGCAATTTAAAGGTGTCACATAGATGAGAAGCAAGAGATAACAAAAATGCATGCAAAAGTTTAAAAATATGCAAGAAATAAAATATTTTTGAATTTTTTTTGTTGTTTTAATTGTTTTTTTTTTAAATCAAAGGGATTTATTTCTCCATCCCCAAGCTTAAAATAAAGCAGTGTCCACAATGCATTAGGGAAGGAGATAGAAACAACCTACTGAGGGTCGGGGAAGGGTCCTCGTGGCGGAAATGGAGGGTAAGGGTATGGTGGGTAATATGGGTAAGGTGGGAATTGAGGGGGTTGGAGTGGTTGGCTTCCAGACTGTTGCTGCTGCTGCGGTGGCTGCTGTGGGTGCTGCTGTTGCCATGGGTTAAAGGCAACTGATCTTTGTATGTCAGAGAGGATAGACATAACATCTTGGTTATTTTTATACTGGTTCTCTCTAAACTGCTCAAAGTCTTGGCGCAGCTCCATTTGATGTGTGTCAATTTCACCAAGATTATCATAGATGTTTTGATAATCTAGGCGAAGATCCGCAAGCTGGGAGTTGATGCTAGAAAATTCCTCCATGTAAAGACTGTGCTCGGGAGGAAATGAGCTAGCAGAACTTGAAGGGCCGGGCTCTTGAGGTTGTCTCGGTGGTGGGTTGGGCTCTTGAGGAGGTAGGTTGGGAGGGGGTAGGGGTAGGCCCATGTTGGAAGGAGGCTTCCAATTTGTGCTAGAGACTGGGTTGGCTAATCGGAGTATTCGGGCGTTTCGGTTGTTCACCCGCAGATAATCGCGTCCGTCGGCTTGCCAAATTTCGTCGGATTCGGGGCATCGAAATAACCTCATACCCTCAAGAACATCAGAGGTGAGGTATCGCTCACCTCTGACTATCTCAAGGTTATCAGGAAATCTGATGCCCATGGCTGGATGCTTGGCTATTAATGTGATAATGCCACCGCAATGGATCTGGCCAGATGAACTTCTACTTAATTTAAGTAGTTTGTACATGATCCAGGATCCAAAATTTGGGGTTTTAGGCCCTGGATTGATCATGCAATAGATAAGCTCAAGCTCATTTAAGCCAGCCTTGCTTATCTCTTATTGTGGGAAGAAGATAGAAGAAATGATGCGGTGGGTGACTTTGAGGACGGGGTGGATGATGCTGGAGGCTTTGGCATTACTGGGACGGTAGAAGTTTTCTGTGGAAATCTTGGTCCAGAAAGTGCCAACTTCTCGGTGGAACAGTTTGTTTAGTTTGCCTCTTTGTGTTGGAAATCATGGTTCATGTAATAGTTTCATAAACAAGAGTTTGCAACGGAAGCATAAAATCATGAACACAAATTCCATTTTCAAGAGGATCATGCTACATGCATGTAGAGATAAGATGAAGAACAAACATAGTTTAAGTTCAAGATCATAACCTTTGTTCTTGGGTTTGGTTTGGATGATTTTGATAGCTAGGAATCAAATTAGAATCCCTCTATAGTTGATCCACCACAAGCTTGAACACCCTTGAATGCTAGTTCCACAACTTGCAAGATATGACTCCTTTTCTTATGAAACCAAAAACCAATTTTTTCTAAGAACTTAAGGAGAGTTTTTGGCTGATTTCTTGAAGCAAGAATGATGTACAAACACCCTCAATATCGTGGCCAACATATATCACACTAAGGAAAAGAAAAGCACATGCAACTAGCTTAAAAGAAAGTCCCATTTGATTTCTATAATCAAAAGCTAGAAGACACAAAGCATCTTCCTTTTCTTTTAAGTTCTTAATGCATTCTTTTCCTTCCAATATGGCTGATTTTATGATGACAAATGAAGTGCTAGTGGGTTGTTATTATTTATAAAACTTAGATAATAAAAGCTTATAAATAATACATCTTCTTATTTCTTAAATGGGATAACATTTAACCCATAATCATATACATAAATAAACCATCTAAATATACAATCTTAATTGTATAATTATATATATACATATATATATATATATATATATATATATATATATATATATATATATAACAATATATATATTATTTATTTAATTTACCAATTAAATTAAATAAAAGGCTTACTTATAAATCAATTAAATCGTTTAACAATTTAAACAATTTAATTGTTACACTTAATTAATTCATCACATATGAATTACTAATCAACCTTTAATTTTTGTAGTTGTTATTATTTACCTCTAATAATAATAACCTACAAGATTAAATTGCAAGTTTAGTATCATTTGATGTTAAATCAAATTTAACGTTCTAAATGATCAATTGGTGTCAAACTTGTTGTTGGTGTGACCCTATAGGATCATGTATTATTAGTAATATCATTTTATGATCATCCTTGGGCATATAGAACTAACAATCTCCCACTTGCACAAGGTTGTATCATAGAATGATATCGACAGTGGTAAACGTCTAGCAACATTTCACTGCCCCCAATAACACATGACATTGTGCCATTCAACAACATTCAATTCTTCAGAAAACACAAGGCTCTAATTGATGTATAAGGTTATCTATCAATTATCCCTTTGTCACAGACATCATGTTGAACATGAGACATGGATCTTAATCATTCTCATTTTATGTTCAACTTTCAAACAGGCGCCTTAGATGTCTAACTCTCAACACATAAGAGGAACAAATCCCGTCTTGACTACATACGCCCCTCATATAGTTAGTACTATGCATGAGTATGGCCTTTATGGTTGTCTGTATTTCAAGAACAACAGTAAACCATATCAAAGCATAGTACACTCTACACTTGAGTCCCAAATATGTATCTCAGGTCAAAGGATACAATGATAATACCTTTATTCAAGAATCACTTATGATGATGATCCATGGAGTGATCTTGAAACGGGTCAAGTCCAATACTTGTTCACTGACAAGTACCTATGAATTTGGTTGCAACCTTTTGCTACTTTTACCCATAAAAGTCAACCAATCCAATTCATATTAGTCTTACTTCATAATTGCTCCCACAACTATGATCGACTATGGACGTTTAGAATAACTAAATTATTCAAGGATTAAACATGCTAATAAAACACAATAATTATGAATGAAACATCACGTCACATATATTACATAATTCTTGTCGTTTACATAAGTTCATATTCATAAAACATTAAACACAAATCAAATCCATTCATTAGAAAAACGGAGTCCTATACCCTTAGCATGACTTTCATGCTTAGTTTGGGGTAAAGGTTTCGTGAATGGGTCTGCCAAATTTTGATCTGTATGAACCTTGTGAATACTTATTTCACCATTCTTAACTTCATGTCTAATGTAGTTATACCTTCGGTGAATGTGTTTGGTTTTTTGATGCAATCTAGGTTCCTTTGCTTGAGCTATAGCACCTAGATTGTCACAGAAGATTTCTATAGGGTCCCGAATGGAAGGAACAACCCCTAGATCTTCTATGAACTTTCTCATCCAGAAAGCTTCTTGAGCAGCTTCTGAAGCAGCAACATATTCTGTTCTGTAGTGGATTGTGCAATCACTTCTTGTTTGGAACTCTTCCAAGACACGGCTCCTCCATTTAAAATAAAGACATACCCAGATTGAGATTTTGAATCATCCCTATCTGTTTGGAAGCTTGCGTCAGTGTAACCCTTTACCTTTAAGCTTTCTTCCAAACCGCCGTAAACTAAGAACATATCTTTAGTTCTTCTCAAGTACTTAAGAATGTTCTTTACAGCAGTCCAGTGGGCTTCACCTGGGTTCTGTTGATACCTACTAGTCATACTTAAGGCACATGAGACGTCGGGTCTAGTGCATAACATGGCATACATGATGGACCCAATTGCCGAAGCATATGGGACATGTTTCATCCTTTCAAGTTCAGTCCTAGTGTTTGGGCACTGAGACTTTCTTAGGATGGTGCCATGCGGCATTGGCAAGAATCCTCTTTTGGAGTCTTGCATCTTGAACCTTTTCAAGATTTTATCAATATATACACTTTGGCTAAGACCAATAAGTCTCTTAGATCTATCTCTATAGATCTTTATGCCTAATACATAAGCAGCTTCCCCTAGATCCTTCATTGAGAAACAACTCTCAAGGAACGCTTTGACACCTTTTAAGGTTGGGATGTCATTTCCAAATAAAAGTATGTCATCTACATACAATACTAGGATTATGACAATGCTCCCACTAGCTTTCTTGTAAACACAGGAGTCATCCTCATTTTTGATGAATCCATAACTCGTAATCTTTTCATCAAAACGGATGTTCCATGTTCGAGACGCTTGCTTTAATCCATAGATAGATCTTTTAAGCTTGCACACTTTGTTTGGATGCTTGGGATCGACAAAACCTTCAGGTTGATCCATATAGACATCTTCCAATAAGTATCCATTAAGGAAAGCGGTCTTGACATCCATTTGCCATATCTCATAATCATAGTACGCGGCTATGGCAAAAAGTATCCTAATCGACTTGATCATTGCCACTGGAGAAAAGGTCTCATCATAGTCAATACCATGAGTCTGTGAGTATCCTTTAGCGACAAGTCTAGCCTTAAAAGTGTGAACATTTCCATCCACGTCGATTTTCTTCTTGAAAACCCATTTGTTCCCAACAGTCTTACAATTGGTGGGAAGATTAACCAAGTTCCAAACTTGATTATCGTGCATGGATTGCATCTCAGTATTCATGGCCTCAAGCCATTTATCAGATTCAGGATCTGATATTGCACTCTGATAGTTGACGGGTTCATCAGAATCTATCGTATAACATTCCTCTTCCATCAAAAGGTAACCATACCTTTCTGGTTCAATTCGAACCCTACCAGATTTGCGAACACCTTGTGTTACAATTTGTTCCTGATCAACCGTTTGTTCAGGTTCAACAATTTCTTGCTGAATGCTAGATTCAACTTCTTGTGTATCAGGTTGTGGTTCCTGAAGTTCCTCAAGTTCCACAAACCTCCCACTAGCCTCTTCCGTCAGAAACTTGTTTTCTAGGAATTCAGCTTTTCGAGAAATAAATATCCTATTCTCAATGGGATTGTAGAAATAGTATCCAAGACAATCTTTCGGATACCCTACAAAGATACATTTAGTTGAACGGGGTTCTAATTTGTTTGAAGCTTCTTGTCTAACATAAGCTTCACAACCCCATACCTTGAGATAGGATAAAGATGGAACCCTTCCATGCCATATCTCATAAGGCGTTTTATCTACCTTCTTAGTAGGTGCCATGTTTAGGAGACGAGCAGCTGTTTGTAAAGCATAACCCCAAAAAGATAAAGGTAGAGTACTTCTACTCATCATGGATCGAACCATATCCAATAGTGTTCGGTTCCGCCTCTCAGACACACCATTATGTTGTGGTGTTCCAGGTGGAGTAAGTTGTGAAACAATTCCACAAGTCTTACAATGATCCATAAAGTTTGTACTTAAGTACTCACCTCCTCTATCAGAACGAAGAACTTTAATTGTTTTGTTGAGTTGATTTTCCACTTCACTTTGAAACGTTTTGAACATTTCAAACGCCTCATGTTTATGTTTAATCAAATAAACATATCCAAAACGACTAAAGTCGTCAGTGAAGGTGATGAAATATCTTTCACCATATCTAGTCATTGGCTTGAAAGGACCACATACATCCGTATGTATGATTCCTAACAAGTCCTTTGCTCTCTCATTGGTTCCGGAGAAAGGAGCTTTAGTCATCTTGCCATGTAAACAAGATTCACATATATCAAATGAGTCATTCTCATTTGCCTTCAAAAGTCCACTCTTTTGAAGTTGGGATATGCGATTCTTGTTTATATGCCCAAGGCGACAATGCCATAGATAGGTTTGACTCAAATCAAATTTGGGTTTCTTGGTGAAAGTGTGGTATAAAGAGTCATGGTTAGTCTTTTCATCAAGATTTACTTCATAAATTCCATTTAAAGGTCTAGCCTCAAAATAGAATACATTATTTTTGTAAACACAAATATCATCATTATTAAAGGAAAGATCAAATCCATATTGTCTTAATTTAGCAACCGAAAGAATATTCCTAGTCAAGCTAGGAACATAGTAAACATTCAACAATGTCATACACAAGCCATTAGGTAGTAATAAATCAAAACTTCCAATTGAATCCACCGCAACCCTTGCATTGTTTCCAACCCGAAGTACTACCTCATTTGCCTTCAGTCGCCTACTCCTTTTGAACCCCTGCAACATATTACATATGTGAGTTCCACAACCAGTATCAAATACCCATGTGTTAGGAGATAAATTATAAAGTTCTAGGTCTATCACATAGATACCTGAAGTGCCTTCACCGGCCTTCTTTTTCTTCAACTCCGCAAGATAAGTAGGGCAATTTCTCTTCCAATGCCCAGCTTTGCCACATTCAAAACATGTGTCTTCTTTGGCAACCTTTGCCTTCTTCTTGGGCGGATGGGAAGGTTGGACAACTTTCTTGCCCTTACCTTTGAAAGATTTTGCTTTCCCTTTGCCCTTGGAGTTGGTGGGGTGTTCTGGTCTAGTTCTCTTTGTTCCACCTTCCTTGATCATGAGAACTTGAGTGGTTTTCTTTGGCAGATTCTTTTCCCCGGTAATCAGCATCCCATGTAATTCCGGGATAGTCTTGTTTAAACCATTCATGTTATAATTCATGACAAAAGGATCAAAGGACTTTGTCAAGGAGTTAAGGATCATATCCGTTGCTAGCTCTTCGGGCATCACAACTCCAAGACGTGCCAAATGATCAATGTGACTCTTCATTTTGAGCACATAAGAGCTTACCGACTGCCCATCCTCCATCTTGCAAGCATGGAAAGCCCGAACAGTTTCGAACCTTTCCGTTCTTGCAAGTTGTTGGAACATTTCCTTTAGTTGATTAATCATGTCATAGGCTGAATGATTCTCCAAATCCTTCTGAAGGTCGGGAATCATGGTTGCCAACATGAGGCATGATGCATCGATGGAATCATCCATCTTTTTAAGCCATGCATCGTGTGCGGGCTTAGGAGTGGCAGGGGGCTCTTCTGTAAGTGGTTCATTGAGAACATATTCTTTCTTTTCTTGTTTGAGAACAATTCTCACACTACGGTACCAATCCAAGAAGTTGGTATGGTTAAGTTTTTCTCCTTCAAGGAGAGACCGTAGTGAGGTTTTGTTAGGAGCCGAGTGTGTGTTGTTTGGTGCCATCTACAAAATTTTAACAAGGTTCTATTTAGTAAATTATGATATTAAGTCCTTAATAATTAATACCCTTTCATGTTTCATAAACTTTAATTAATTAAGGTCTAGAATCCAAGTTGCATTACGAATAAGTGGTTAGGTATCCTTTATCCCACCTATTCGAATCAACAAGGTAGGTAACGGTTTACCAATTATATCCAAATATAATTTCTAGAGTTATGGGATCCCATTATAACATTTATAAGTTTGGCATGTTTGATCCCATCTATGCCTTGGATTTCTAATGCTTAGGTGACCTTTATCACAAGAGATTTCCAAACGAATCATCCTATTTAAACGGACGTGTAGTTTTGACAACTATTAATGGTTAGGTGTCCTTTATCCCATCAATATTGCAAAACTACTTCTTGTATCACAAGAAGACTCCAAGTGGTTAGGTATCCTTTATCCCACAAGGAAATACAAGTGATACATGAGTGTCTTTAAGAGGGACGGCATTGATTCGTATTTCATAAGGGATTTGAATGTTTTACAATTCTAATTTTGAAAAACATATGGTATCATGTAGATTGCATGCATCCAATGAACATGGTACCATTAAATATTATTTTGTTAATTGGTTCCTAAATCATAAAATCTCCATTTTATTGATTCTTTGTTTGTGGTCAAGATTACAATTAATATCCAATATTAAGTTTGAGTTTGATCACATATATTAGAACCAATTTATAATCCTAAATAATTACCATTATTACTTAGGGTTGGAGTTTGTAAGAGTTCATAAAATCTCCATTTTATTACTTGTTTCAATCATTTTCAAAACTTGACTGAATAGGTTTTATAACAAAAACCATTTTAATAAAACCAAATTTATCACATCTTATGTTTTAAATGTCAATTTTTGAAAATACAAACTCCTTGATGATTATGTTTAATTATCTAGGTTGTCTAGCATGCAAAATCTTATTTTCATCCACAACATAACATAATAAAACATTCAAACATCACAAGCATGCATGGGTGCATAAACACAAGCCAACTAGTTTGATATTTCATGTGAGCCATACATGAAATATCAAGTCCAAACCTAGGGACAAAAAGGTGACCAAAAACTCATCCAAATGATCTCCGATTTAGCTACAACTTTGCCAATCTTCTTGTATCATCAAATAAGACTTGAACCATCCTTTCTTGGCACCATGGAATGAGGTTAAGAATTTTTTTGAAGCCCCCAAACAGATTCGAAATTGGCAGCAGGAAAACAGAAAAAAAAAACGTTGCTGTTGGTGTAATATTCTCATGCCTTTATCTCCTTCTCTTGTTACATTTTGTTAAAGATATAAAATACAACTATTCTAATAATTACAAAATGAATAAAAGAAGGAAATAACTAATTATTATTACAAACCATTTGAATAAAAGAATAGATTACAACCAAATCGAATACAAACACAAAACATGCATCATATGGTCCTTGGCTTGTTTATGCACCATTTTATCACATAAAATCATAAGAAAATCAACACTTTGTTTTTCTAAGGCAACATCTATGTAACCAAATGCATGCATACATAAACTATAGTTGGTTACATAAAATCATAGATTATATATTTGCATGTTGCCAAAGAAGCCATGCATGAAACTTTCATTTAAGAAGATGAACATTCATGGCTTCCAAAAACCAAGTTTATCCAAATAAACTTATTATCTAAACATGCAATATAGCCATGTCTCTGATACCAATTGTTGGAAATCATGGTTCATGTAATAGTTTCATAAACAAGAGTTTGCAACGGAAGCATAAAATCATGAACACAAATTCCATTTTCAAGAGGATCATGCTACATGCATGTAGAGATAAGATGAAGAACAAACATAGTTTAAGTTCAAGATCATAACCTTTGTTCTTGGGTTTGGTTTGGATGATTTTGATAGCTAGGAATCAAATTAGAATCCCTCTATTGTTGATCCACCACAAGCTTGAACACCCTTGAATGCTAGTTCCACAACTTGCAAGATATGACTCCTTTTCTTATGAAACCAAAAACCAATATTTTCTAAGAACTTAAGGAGAGTTTTTGGCTGATTTCTTGAAGCAAGAATGATGTACAAACACCCTCAAAATCGTGGACAACATATATCACACTAAGGAAAAGAAAAGCACATGCAACTAGCTTAAAAGAAAGTCCCATTTGATTTCTATAATCAAAAGCTAGAAGACACAAAGCATCTTCCTTTTCTTTTAAGTTCTTAATGCATTCTTTTCCTTCCAATATGGCTGATTTTATGATGACAAATGAAGTGCTAGTGGGTTGTTATTATTTATAAAACTTAGATAATAAAAGCTTATAAATAATACATCTTCTTATTTCTTAAATGGGATAACATTTAACCCATAATCATATACATAAATAAACCATCTAAATATACAATCTTAATTGTATAATTATATATATACATATATATATATATATATATAACAATATATATATTATTTATTTAATTTACCAATTAAATTAAATAAAAGGCTTACTTATAAATCAATTAAATCGTTTAACAATTTAAACAATTTAATTGTTACACTTAATTAATTCATCACATATGAATTACTAATCAACATTTAATTTTTGTAGTTATTATTATTTACCTCTAATAATAATAACCTACAAGATTAAATTGCAAGTTTAGTATCATTTGATGTTAAATCAAATTTAACGTTCTAAATGATCAATTTGTGTCAAACTTGTTGTTGGTGTGACCCTATAGGATCATGTATTATTAGTAATATCATTTTATGATCATCCTTGGGCATATAGAACTAACACTTTGGTCATATGTGTTGGCGACCGGTGCGCCAATAAGCTCACACAATTGGTTTTGTGTGATTTGGTATGACCTGTTGAACATTCTAAAAGACAAAACTTTAGTATGAACGTTAAATTCAACAGACGACAAAAATTCAATAGTGGGGTTGGAATAGCTTTTTTCGCTTATATTCATCAACCCTTCCCAACCAACATTGGACAGGTGTTTGCGTACTCCTGCCTCTATGTGTAAGTCTCGCAAAGTTGGGACATCTACGAATTTTTGGACTTGCCCAATTCGTTCCAAGAAGTTATAAAAACGGGCCTCTTGGGCATCGGTCATAAATGCGATACCCGCATCGCCCATGTCAAAGTCCTGCTGTTCGGGCTCCTCATCGGAAGAGCCACTAGAGGCCGAGTACACGATTTGCCTTTTACTACCCCTAGAGTAGGTACGGGACGATGAATCCATTTTTTTTAACAAAGGAAATTGAACAAAAATAACACACAAACAAATAAAACACACAAATTTAATCACAAAGGCTTCCCAAATCAAACCCAAGAACCAATTATCTAGCCAAAAATCAAAAATTATGAAAATTTTGAGTTTGGAAAGAATGTACCAAATTGAAGCTTGCACAATGGTGGTTTGGTCTTGATTTCTCCTATTCTTGCCTTCCCCAAGCTTGAACCTAAACAATTTCAACAATTTAGCAACAAAAATTCAAAACCCTCATTTTCTAGGGTTTCAAGAAATCCAAAAATAACCATGGATTTGGATGTTTCTTGTGGTCAAAATGAAGGAAAAGATGAGAAGTAATGGAACTAACCTTTGGATTTTAACAAATCAACAAGCAATTGGAAGGAAAAATGAGAAAATCGATTTTTTTCTTGAAGTTTTCGGACTCGGCAGAGGATTTGGGAGCAAATCGCAGCTGTTAAGTGGAGAAAATGAGGTCCTTGGCTTATATAATGTGCAAAAATGACGATTTTACCCCTGGCCTAAGTTACACGGCCGTGTAACTTAAGCCTTAAATTTTACACGGTCGTGTAATGTTAACTTTTGACCGGATGCGATTTTTACCATAACCTCACATTACACGGTCGTGTAACTTAATACTCACATATTACACGGTCGTGTAATTTGGATTTTTGACCGAGACGAAATTTTGCCTTTTGATGCCTTTTTATCCTTGTTTTATCTTGCATTTTATTCTTATTATTGCATATTTTCATGTTTTTCGGGATTTCAAGAATGGCAATCTACTTTCACACTTTGTGGTTGTTTTCATGTGCTTTTGAGGGATGAATCTTGTATTGGATGACAATGGGAGGCTACACAAGAAATTTCAGAAGAAACGGAGCTCAAACGAAGAAATTACAAAATTCTCATCCCGAAGTCAGTAGTGTACACGGCCCGTGTAACTTTATGGGCAAAAGTTACACGGCCGTGTAACTTTGTTATGCCACGTATGATGCCACGTCAGCTCAAGGGAAGTTCAGGAGAATTGCAGGATTACACGACCGTGTAATCCTGGCCCAAGAAGTTACACGGCCGTGTAACTTTTCCTGGTGACCATATCTGCTTTTTGGCCCACTTTGAGTTGTTTATTCCTTCTTTGTGCTGTCATCCTCATGCTACACGACCAGATGCAGATCCAACCTGATTTTGAGGCCATGTGATGAAGGAAGTGGGTCTTGGAATGATGATGTTTGCCATTGTCTATTTTACCATTTTACCCTTGGTGTGTTAGTATAAATAGATGTGCTTGGTTAGCCTTAGAACCATCCCTTATTCCATTATCTTCTGAATACTCTCTAGATACATTGTGTTTGTGTTTGTGTGCAACTTCAAGTGTGGATTATCTTCATTTTGTAAGTCTATTTCTCTTTTACTAGTCATGAGTGGCTAGTAACCTTATTTTCTGGTTTTGTATTAAGGATTATGATTGTGATTTAATATAAAGTTTGATGTTTGATTTTATCTCTTTCTAGTTATATGATTTTGATATTTAACAAGTGTTTGGTTTTTATTTATTTCATATTGGCCATTTGATCTCAAATAATAATCAATCTAGTCATACAAATTATAAAATCCGTAATTGTTTTATAAAATGTTATTTGTGACAATCATCTTTAATTGGTGAAAATCATATCTCATGTTTTAACGCTTCAACGCTTGTTTAGGGGTATTAAACATTGTTGGGAACATTCACATAAAACATAATGCAATCTTTCATTCAAATTCTATGATCTTATCCAGATTTGATTAGTAAGATTAGTCTTAGTTAACGAGCTTCTCTTGACTAAGGTACATTAGGTGAATGGTGTATGTGCGAGCTTTCGGCATACATAAAGTACCAACTTAGAAAGATTAAAGTTATAAACATCATTCTTATTGTTATTTCCAATCATATGACTACAAATACAAAACCAGAATTTGTCCCCAAATTATAAAAGAAATCATTCTATATTTTGTCCCACGTTATTTATTCTCAACATTTATACAATTGTGTTCCAACTCTTCATCAACCCCCCCCCCCCTTTTGGTTACTTTCTTTACAAGTTTAACTTCCGTGAAATCAAGGTGTAATCCATTAGACCATCGCTCCCTGTGGATCGACCCTGCTTGCCATTTATACTACATAGTTAGTATTTATATCAAGTAGTGCAATCATGAAATATTGGTAATTAACAAATCATTTCAAACCATATTTCAACTCTTTTATTTTGTTGGTTACGACACTCAACACTTGATCAGGTTAATTATAAAATCAATCTTTTAAAAATATTTTAGATGTTAATATTTAATAAAAACATTTGGATAAATATTGCCAGGACGATGTGCTAATTCACCAATTGAAGCAATATATTTAAAAAAGGTTTGATGGGAAGAAATTATATTGTTCGTGAAGTTAAGCTTAGTGCTAATTAAGATTGTAGGTATAGTGTTGAAAAATATTTTTGTATGTGACCATCATTGAAATAAGAAGAACTATTTTTATATTATCTAACAAATATTATCAGTTTATTTCAGGTTGCGTGGATTCGAGATTGAACGATTAAACGACAAAATAAGAAAATAATTTAAAAAAAAGGATTGGAGTTAAATTTATCATTTATTAAACTTGATTATTGAGGAATAGTTATTTTAATTATTTTCTACATAATTGATTTTGATAAAAGATGCAATTTAATTGAAAAAGAATTTTAAAGCCAAAACAAAGAAAAATATAAAAGAAAATTAAATTAAATCTATTTAAAATGAATTTTTGGAAATATATTTTCTAAATAATTTATTTTATTAGACTTAATTAATTTTATAAATTAAAAATGATTTTTCCTAATTTATTTGAATTTATTTCGGATTTTAAATCATTTTTAAACTAAAAAACAAAAGAAATTGGACCAGGCCAACTATTCCAGCGCAACCCAATCTGCGAAGCCCAAGATCCGGCCCATTTACCTGATCCAGCCCAACTTCGGAGCCCAAGACCCAGCGCCTGATCCATCCGCCGCTCCAGATCCGAACCCGCACCCGCACCCGATCCATTTCGTCACAAAAAAAAAGATCCGCGCACGCGACTCGCCTTCGACCCGGATCCGAACCCGTACGAACCGACCCAAAGTCCGCGTGTTTCAGCTCCAATATTTACAGATTTGGTCCCTAAACTTCCGAAAACCTTCCAAAACTCACCCAAAACCTTTAAAATCCATATATAAACCATTTTTACACCATTTTTTCATAACTACACATTTAAATCATCCAAAAATCCACCAAATCCTCTCAAACTTCCACCATCTTATTTCCAACTTCCAAACACTCTCCAAAACACCAAGAACACACACCAAAAACACCAAGAACACACACCAAAAACACCAAGAACACCAAGAAAAACACCAAGCACACCAAGAAAAACACCAAGAACACCAAGATCACCAAGATCATCAAACAAGAACAAATAGAGACACAGTCTATTAGAAATCCAGTCCAACCCTAAGCTAGTTCAGTCAATTTATTTGACGAACCTACTTGATAGACCAGTCGTTCCACAGTCCTGTTGTAAACCAGTTCAGTCAATCTATTGACGAACCTACTTGATATATATATATATTTATATAATTATAGTCATTTACATTATTTATCGTTTTATGTCTTTTAATTATAGTCATTTATATTATTTATCGCTTTAAGTCATTTAATTACTGCAATTTATATTATTTATATATCTTTCACACAGTAAACGGTGCAAACCTTTATTTGTGGCGATCAGATTATATATTTTTATTCTGCAACTCTTATTATTTATTCCGCATTTATCTTTAATATATATATATTTGTCACACAATAAACGGTGCAAACCTTTATTTGTGGTGATCAGTTATTTTATATTTTCAACAATTGGTATCAGAGCTTGTGTGATTTATATTGAAATTTTCGTTGAAAAACTTTTGGTTAGCGTTTATATAAACCTTCCATAAGCGTTTCTTTGAATATTTCATTTTAATATCACTTGTTAAAAAATCCTTCATTTTAAATTAAAATTAAAAATCTTAAAAACATGTCTTCTGCTAATTACTCCAACATGAACTCAGTTTCTATTGCTAACAGTTTAGGATCTGGTTCACGGGCACTCATACTTATTCCCGAAGAGTATAATTCGTGGGTTGGCCGTATGAATCTTCATCTTAACTCCATAAGTGAAAATGTTTGGAAATGTGTAGAAGGAACATATAGTGCTTCAGAGGATTTGTCTACCCTTGCTACAACTCAAGCAACTCGTGTTGAAACCGAGAAAAGGTTGAATCTCCAAGCCAAAAAGGAGCTTGTGTCCGGAATTCCCCACAGTATTTTAAGTCAAATGGATGACATAATACTGTTGACTGCGAATCAAATTTGGGAAAACTTAAAAAACCGTTTTTGTGGAAATCAACGAATTATTGGAAATAAAAGAACATCCGTTTTAAATGAATTCGATAATTTCAAGATGCTTTCATCAGAAACCATCCATGATGCACATGATAGGTTCAATTTTATCATGGTAAAATTGAATAACTTGGGCATCAAAAAGACACAGCACGAGATCAATCTTAAATTTCTAAACAATCTTTACGAAAGCTGGAAGATGGTTAAACTCATCATTCAGGGAAATCCTGCCATTCATACGGAAACTCTATACAATTTGTACGGAGAACTTCAATCGTATGAATCCTCGATTGACCCACCAACCTCTACAGCTTTTGGAGGACCACTTGCTCTCGTTTCCACATCAAACCAAAACCAAACACTTTTTCATGAACAAAACTCCAATCATTTTAATCAAACATCGTTTCAAAATCAACCATTTTTGAACAACTCTTTTGATCAAACTGATTTAAATGATGAAGCAGACTACCAACAATTGTGTGCTTTGGTTGCAAATACAAATCTCCAAAGATTTATTCCAAATTACGGTCAATCGAATTTTAAACCAAATTTTCAAAACCGACCACAATTTGGACAAAATAATTCCGGATTTCAACCAAGACCACAATTTGGTCAAAACAACCAAGGTTTTCAACCAAGACCTCATTTTGGACAAAATTCGCAAAGACCCTCTTTCCAAAATAACTCAAACCAGGGATTTCAAAACAATCCCAACTCAAATCATCAAAACAATAACCAAAACAACGGTCTTCAAAACCAAAACCGGGGATTCCAAAATCAAGGATACAATAATCAAAATAATGGTTTTTCAAACAACCAAAATCTTGGATTCCAACAAAACTCCTCCCAATCTTCCCAACAAATCCAAACTCAAGCACCGGAACGACTTCCAATCAAAAGTCAAAAGGAAGAAAGTGATGAAGAAGTGATTATCTGTCACAATTGCAAATGAACTAATCACTACGCAAGAGAGTGTCGAGCCAAAAACAAGACAAAAATCAAAGACTCGGCATACTACGCTCAAAAAGCTGATGAGTTAAAGAAAAAGGAAAACCAAGAAAACCAAAGAGCTTTGATGGCAATCCACGAACCAAATGTGGAATACTGGCCAACCTCTGAAGACGAAGCCGACAATGAACCGACACAATCCAACTTCTGCTTCGTAGTTGGTACAACTTCAAGAGCTCCAAATGTCATAGAACAGGTATGGTCTATGATCTCTGAACTGGGTTTTTCTAAAACAATTTTTGAGTCCCATATATCCAAAATTGAGAAAAGTTTAGAAGCTGATCTCAAGAAATACCATGACACAGTGGTTAATTCTGAAATCTTCAAATGTGAGTTACAAACCCTACAACTCAAATTTGCAGAATTAACCAGAACAAGGACCAAATTGGAAAGAGACGTTGAATGAAAATCAGAAGATTACAATCACGTCTTTGAACAATTAAATCAATCTCTAATTCAGAAAAGGGAATTGGAATTAAAAAATCAATCAGTCATTTCTTCTGAAACAAAAGAAGTTTTAGAAATGGAAATCATTCAGTTGACACAAACCTTTCAAGAGTCACCTGAAAAACACAAAATCTTAAATGAAAAACTGACTAATTCTTTAAACCAAATCACTTTTCTTGAATCTGAAAACAAAAGATTGATACAGAATGTGGAATCTATCAAAATTGCCAGAAAACTCAGTGATGATATATTCACCAAGGCAAACACCTTGGGTACTGGAAAATTTGATACAAGTTACAGACCAGGAATTGGTAGAGAAACCTTTGAAAAAGAACTAGAAAATCAAGAAAACATAATAATTTGTGAAAACTCTGAATCAACTCTACCATATCTTTTCACATCTGTTAATGAGGAAGATTCAGATGACGAAACAGTTATCAACTGTAGCCCAGATGATACTGATTTCAATGTTTCCAAATCAAACTCTGCTAGTTCTTCAAATCAACAAATCAAAAATACCAATGAAGCAATCAAAACCCCACTTAACAAACCAAAAGTTTTTGAAAACAAACAAAAGAAACCTGTTCAACCTAACGTCATACCTCAAAAACAAGTTTCCAAACCAAAACATTTTCAAAAACATTATGAAAACCGCTTTCTTGATATCACCTTTAACCGTTCAAATAACTTTCAAAAACATTCAAATCAGAAAGTTCTAAACAATCATAATCAAAAAGCTTTTCAAAACCGCCCGTCTCATCCTACACATGAAAAACACTTTTCAAACAAATTTTCACATCTAGGATATCGTTCACCAAATCACAGATCTTATCAACTCACAGGTTATCAAAAACAAATCATATTTTGGGAAAACTTGATAAATCAAATCAAACCTCAACCATTCTATCCCAATAAACCAAAGTCATTGAACAACAAACCCAAAATAGCAAAAGCTAACAAATCAGGACCCATTCAGATCTGGGTACCTAAAATTTCTGTCTAATTGCAGGGATCTAATGCTGGAGAACCCAAGGATGATACATGGTACATTGATAGTGGCTGCTCCAAGCATATGACAGGAAACAGAAACTACCTTCGTGACTTCAGACCCACCCAAACCAATCAAGACGTTACCTTTGGCAACAACATGACGGCAAAAATCAAAGGTTATGGAAACATAACTAATGGTAACTTCACCATAAAGAAAGTTGCTTATGTTGATGACCTGAAACACAACCTCATCAGTGTTTCTCAACTCTGCGATAACGATCTTGATGTCCTATTTACCAAACAAAGAAGCTTGATCATGGACGCCAACTCCAAAGAAATCATTGTTGATTCACACCGTGCCGGAAATATGTATCCACTAGACATGGATCTTATTTATGGTAAACCCGATATTTGTCTGCTATCCAAAGCCCCAGCAGATATTAGTTGGTTATGGCACCGCCGCCTTTCCCATCTAAATTTCGGGTACATCAACAAATTGATCGGCGATGATCTAGTTCGAGGACTGCCACTTCTGAAGCTCGACAATGAAACTCTTTGTGCCGCTTGTGAAAAGGGAAAACTTTCCAAATCCTCTCACAAAAGCATTACAGAATCTAGTGTATCCGAACCACTAGAATTGCTGCACATAGACCTCTGTGGCCCCGCCAAAATCCAAACAATACAAGGGAAGAAGTATGTCCTTGTCATAGTTGATGGCTTCACTCGATTTACATGGGTCTTTTTCTTAAGACTGAAATCAGAAGCACCAGAAGAGATGATCAACTTTATAAAACAGATCGAACTAAAGCTCAAACGACCAGTTCGAAGAATCCGAAGTGATAATGGTTTAGAGTTCAAAAACATAACTCTAGACTCATTTCTCAAAAACAAAGGCATCGAACACAACTTCTCAGCCCCTTACACTCCTCAACAAAACGGCGTTGTTGAAAGAAGGAACCGAACTCTGTGCGAAGCTGCAAGATCAATGCTCATCTTTGCTGATCTGCCACAATACTTCTGGGCAGAAGCAATTGCCACAGCTTGCTACACACAAAATCGCTCCTTAATTCACAAAAATCTTCATAAAACACCATATGAAGTCATTAACAACCGAAAACCAAATATCAAATTTTTTCATATTTTTTGTTGTCGATGCTTCATAAAGAATAATAAAGACCACCTTTCAAAATTTGAATCAAGATCGGACGAAGGAATTTTCCTTGGTTACTCATTTTCTTCAGCTGCTTATCGAGTACTGAACAAACGTACAAGAGTAATTGAAGAAAGTACCGATGTCCACTTCGATGAATTTTATGTCAGAAAATTGGATCGTGAACACTTTGGTTCACAAATGATAGATAATATTTTTCAAAATCCAATTCCACAAACACCATCTCCTGACATAGACATTGAAGTTGATATTGATTTACTTTTTGAACAACCTAAAACTGCTTATAATTCTGAAATTCTAACTACTCAAATTGATCCTACAGGAACACCCACTGAAGGAACTCCACAAAGAAACAGAAATGTTGCAGATCAAGTTGAGGGGGAACCACAAACACATACTTCCTCATTAGAACAAACACCAAATCCTCCTTTAACCACTCCAAATTTAACCACCCCAGAGTTTACCACTCCATCCCCAAATATCCAAAACAATCCCGATGCAACATTTATGGGGGAACCTTCAAACCTCTTCCAAGAAGAAACTACTGGAGAAGAACAATGGGATACTGAAAATCCTATTATTACAACGGAAGAAAATCGTTTAATAAAATGGACCAGAAACCATCCCACTGACCTAATCATCGGAGATCCCAATTCAGGCATCCAAACCAGAGCCGCAACTGCCAATGATTGCTTATATGGAGCCTTCCTATCCATGACTGAACCCAAAACCATACATACTGCTCTCAAAGACCCAGACTGGGTAAAAGCTATGCAAGAAGAGCTAGCTGAATTCGAAAGAAATGACGTATGGAATCTTGTTCCTACACCACCCGATGTTACTATCATAGGTTCAAGATGGGTATTCAGAAACAAGACTGACGATCAAGGAGTCGTGTGTCGAAACAAGGCACGTCTCGTAGTCAAAGGCTATTCACAACAAGAAGGAATAGACTACGATGAAACATATGCTCCAGTCGCCAGAATAGAAGCTATCTGCATCTTTCTCGCATATGCTGCACATAAGAACTTTAAAGTTTTTCAAATGGACGTTAAATGTGCATTCCTACATGGAGAATTAGATCGAGATGTTTATATCCAACAACCACCAGGCTTTGAAGATCCCAAATTTCCTCATCACAGCTTCAAATTGCAAAAAGCTGTCTATGGCTTAAAACAAGCACCCCGAGCCTGGTATGCCACCTTGTCAACATTCCTCGAAGAATCAGGTTTCAAAAGGGGTTCAATCGATCAAACCCTCTTTCGAAAAATATATAATAAACATCTCTTAATCGTACAAATATATGTTGATGACATTATTTTCGGTTCTACTGATGAATCTTTGAGTGTTAAGTTTGCAGATTTAATGAAAAGCAAATTTGAAATGAGCATGATTGGGGAGATGACTACTTTTCTCGGACTTCAAATCAAACAGTCCAATGATGGCATATTCATCAACCAAGAGAATTATGTCAAAAACCTTCTCACTCGCTTTTCAATGGACAAATCCAATACTGCCAAAACCCCAATGGCTTTTGGATACAAAATCGATGCAGACTTAAATGGCAAACCCGTTGACCAGAAAAGATATCGTGGAATGATCGGATCACTATTATACCTCACTGCCAGCAGACCTGACATTATGTTTTCTACTTGTGTCTGTGCCAGATACCAAGCAAATCCAATGGAATCCCATGTCATTGCTGTGAAACGCATCTTCAAATACCTAAAAGGCACTCCCAAACTTGGCCTTTGGTATCCAGCTAAATCCGATTTTCAGCTGAACGCTTTCACCGACTCAGACTATGGAGGATGCAAGCTAGATAGGAAAAGTACATCTGGTAGCTGTCAATTCCTAGGAGGTCGACTAGTGAGTTGGTCTTCAAAGAAACAGAGTTGTGTATCCACATCAACAGCAGAAGCTGAATACGTCGCTGCCGCCAGCTGTTGTTCACAAGTCATATGGATGCAAACTCAACTGCGTGACTATGGCTTCAGAGTTTCACAAATTCCCATATTTTGTGACTCAACCAGTGCAATAGCCATTTCTCACAATCCCGTTCACCATTCCATGACAAAGCACATCGATATTCGATATCACTTCATTAAAGACAACATTCAAAAGGGTCATATCGAATTACACTTCATAAACACCGAAGATCAAATTGCCGATGTCTTCACTAAGGCTCTCGATGAAACAAAATTTCAATACTTCCTAGGCCGTCTAGGAATGTTAAATCTAGATATCATCCATCCTTAAACTTTTACTTTTTGTTTGTACAAAAGTGTGTTTACTTTTATTCAAAAAGAAAATTCAAAAAAATATACAAAACTTCAAAAGACAAAAAGATTTTAGATTTTTATAATTTTCATATCTTTCCTTTAAAAAATACCAAAAACATTCAAATAACCAAATTTCAAAAAAAAAACATTAAAAAAAACAAATCTTCAAAAATACAATAAAAGACTTGCCATAATAAGCTTTTATAGAACCTTGTGATTAATCGTATCGTGACTTAATTTTTCAGATGCTTATGCTCGATGAAGATTTTAAGTCATATTGATTCTCAATTGGAGTGAAGGTTCAAATCTCCTACTTTTCATAATGTATATAACTTTATTTCCTTCGATTTTATTTCATTATTGACGATTTTAAACAATCAAGGGACATAAGGTTAGGAGGTTCAGATGAAAACAAAAACCATGTGAGAATTTGTGCCTCGCCGATCTAAATCATTGTGGAATTCATTTCTTGTGAGCTTAGGTGTGTCACTATTGCTTTTAAGGTATACCCGATTATACCTTGTCACAGTCTCATTTTTGCTTAGATATCAAAATGACCAGGGACGATACTTTCATTTCTTACATACTAGACAAAATGTCTTTTATGCCACCTATCCCTATCTAGATAAAAGCCAATAAAAATGAAGACATGCGATCCCATGATCCATCAAGAAAAAACGACATACTCTTACAAGAAAACCAAAGAAGAAACAAAGATCTATCAACATCCAATCCTCAAAGACGAGTCAACAAGAAATCCAAATCACTCACCGAAGAAATACCAAGTTAAACAAACTTTCAACCAAATGGTTATTTCAAAACAAACATCATCAAATCCCGCAATTTGTTTTTAATCATTTTTCAGAAAAGCAAACATATCAATCACTCAAGACAGATACTCTTACAAAAACAAAAACAAAAAATTATTCTCAATTGTAGCAAATTCTTAATGCTAAAACAAAAATATCTTTTTACAATAAATCGATATTGATCAACAAACAGGATACCGTCAAAGAAGAAGCTGCAACAATAATGGATTTCCCGGGATACTGTAGCCTTCATCACCGAAGATTCTTAGTTGCAAACTGCACTATGAAAATTGCTAAACCCCTCTACATGTATTTCCCGACGGAGAGAGAGTGAACATCAATGGCATGAATGAAGAAACCCGCTGAGTAATGCCGAAACCAGTCTTATGTGATTGATTATCTAATAATGAGAGTAAGTGACTTTACAGGAAAAGCATAGATGAATACCTCCAATATGAGTGTGAGTCGTCAGAGAGAGATATCACTCGTTTTTAGTGATCATTAACTTGTTCTGCTGCCAGAACAACCAAACACCCAAGTGAAATGTGAGATATATCTATGAGCGTTCATCTGAATCAACCTGTTAGACCACTTGTCGTCATCAATAATGCTATAAAATCTTAAGAAATTTATTTAGATACATATATGGCTACCCTTTGATAACCGAACCCGAGACTTTGATTCGGAAACAAACATTCTTCAAAATCTTTTTCAAAACATAAGATATGTAAAACCATGTCGCAAACTTTCAAAATGATTACAATGGTTTTATATATATCTTATCATTGACAAAACTTTTATCCCAAATCTTCAATGTTAAAACTGTTAATGTGATTATATTTGTCCTTATTTCATCAATGATCACATAGGGGGAAATTGTTGAAAAATATTTTTGTATGTGACCATCATTGAAATAAGAAGAACTATTTTTATATTATCTAACAAATATTATCAGTTTATTTCAGGTTGCGTGGATTCGAGATTGAACGATTAAACGACAAAATAAGAAAATAATTTAAAAAAAAGGATTGGAGTTAAATTTATCATTTATTAAACTTGATTATTGAGGAATAGTTATTTTAATTATTTTCTACATAATTGATTTTGATAAAAGATGCAATTTAATTGAAAAAGAATTTTAAAGCCAAAACAAAGAAAAATATAAAAGAAAATTAAATTAAATCTATTTAAAATGAATTTTTGGAAATATATTTTCTAAATAATTTATTTTATTAGACTTAATTAATTTTATAAATTAAAAATGATTTTTCCTAATTTATTTGAATTTATTTCGGATTTTAAATCATTTTTAAACTAAAAAACAAAAGAAATTGGACCAGGCCAACTATTCCAGCGCAGCCCAATCTGCGAAGCCCAAGATCCGGCCCATTTACCTGATCCAGCCCAACTTCGGAGCCCAAGACCCAGCGCCTGATCCATCCGCCGCTCCGGATCCGAACCCGCACCCGATCCATTTCGTCACAAAAAAAAAGATCCGCGCACGCGACTCGCCTTCGACCCGGATCCGAACCCGTCCGAACCGACCCAAAGTCCGCGTGTTTCAGCTCCAATATTTACAGATTTGGTCCCTAAACTTCCGAAAACCTTCCAAAACTCACCCAAAACCTTTAAAATCCATATATAAACCATTTTTACACCATTTTTTCATAACTACACATTTAAATCATCCAAAAATCCACCAAATCCTCTCAAACTTCCACCATCTTATTTCCAACTTCCAAACACTCTCCAAAACACCAAGAACACACACCAAAAACACCAATAACACACACCAAAAACACCAAGAACACCAAGAAAAACACCAAGCACACCAAGAAAAACACCAAGAACACCAAGATCAACACCAAGATCACCAAGATCATCAAACAAGAACAAATAGAGACACAGTCTATTAGAAATCCAGTCCAACCTAAAGCCAGTTCAGTCAATTTATTTGACGAACCTACTTGATAGACCAGTCGTTCCACAGTCCTGTTGTAAACCAGTTCAGTCAATCTATTGACGAACCTACTTGATATATATATATATTTATATAATTATAGTCATTTACATTATTTATCGTTTTATGTCTTTTAATTATAGTCATTTATATTATTTATCGCTTTAAGTCATTTAATTACTGCAATTTATATTATTTATATATCTTTCACACAGTAAACGGTGCAAACCTTTATTTGTGGCGATCAGATTATATATTTTTATTCTGCAACTCTTATTATTTATTCCGCATTTATCTTTAATATATATATATATATATATATATATTTGTCACACAATAAACGGTGCAAACCTTTATTTGTGGTGATCAGTTATTTTATATTTTCAACATATAGCTAACCTCAAAGCAACTTAAATATACACGAGTGGCTTAAAACGTTATAAAATCTGAGTTTATATCAATTTAACCTTTAGAATTCTAAATACAAACCACTTAATGAAACAGATAAATTATATAAATCAAACATTTTGTGGGTTGCTAAATTATATCGAACAATTATGGAAGAAATTATACCTCTTTCAGGTCGGCTAGGGTTTTAACAAAGGGCGGCATTAATTGCGTCCTTTTTTTCAATCCTTGAAGTCGTAGCAGCAAAAAGACAACACCCGTTCTTTATGGACACTTTTAGTAAATACCTTGATCAGATTTTTATCAACGAAAAGATTGCAAAGCTTGAGTGATCCTGTTTTATCACTACAAAGTACATCCATTCCCTACATTTTTTCAATTGTGGCCGTTTATAATGGTGATGTCGAGACAGAAGAAGGAGACGGGATCAGGAAAAAGAAGAGAGAAAGTAGAGTTCGGAAAGAGTTTTACCACAGATTCACTGCACACAGCTCCGACCAAAGGTCATGGTCGCTACCACTGCCACATACACACCACCCGACTGTTGCTTCCGCCACTGCCTTGCTTCCGCCGCTGCCTTGCTACTCTCCTGAATTCGTTCTCCCCCTCTTTAGGTATTAGAACGGCTGATCAAATGTGGGTGGCGGTAAACATCTAGGGTTAGCTTTTTTAGGGTTCTTTCCAATATTATAGGGGTTGTTACCATATTTATTGGATTGTAATTAAGGAATTAAATAATCAGAAAAATTGAATTGTCAGAAATGCTCTTTAAAATTGATTGGCTGATATTGTCTCACACATTCACACAATATTTGATCTCCACATATGAACCTATATATATATATATATATATATATATATATATATATATATATATATATATATATATATATATATGATTTGTATTTTTTTATATTTTTTTCTTTTCCAATTTTTCAATTTTTGGATCATGATATACTCACCGGAACGGGACCATATATATATATATATATATATATATATATATATATATATATATATATATATATATATATGTTTTTATTCAGGTATACAATACAATTTTCCAAATGTTTCTTTTTTGCATATATTCTACCATTAGGATTTATATCATTGTGGAGTTCTAATCTTATTGAAATTTTTTGAATGTTGATTTATGTTTAATCTCACGTTGCATGCTATAAGGATCCCAAGGCTGGAGAAACAAACGAGGCAGAAAGGAAAAATGTCAGAAACTTTTATGGTTTGATAGGAAAATAAAGGATTGTCGGTTAAATTGCAAAATTGTTGGTTTTGGTAATTTGCCCATAACCAAATAAAATGGAATTATGTTTTCATTTTTGACTTTTTGGCAGGATGTTTTGGAATGTATGGTTCAAGACCCTAGAGTTATTCATCTCAGGTTGTTAAGGGATGTTCCACTTGTGCAAAGTGAATTGATGAAAATGTATTTTCTTTTGTGATTCAATATATTATTTGGTACGTCCAGTAACACCCCTTGCACCACTTGGTAGTTTCAAGGTGGTGAATGAAATTACATTGCTTTTTCGTAAGTAATCACAGTTGCTAAGTTCCAAGGAGGTTACACTTTCATTGTTATTTCAAAATATGTGACTGTTGGTGGTAGTTTTTCGAGCTTTTTTAGAATGTTTCATGCAACTTAGGCGACGAATCGAGTTTAAAAGTTTTAATGACTGTGTAAATAAATATACCTTTTGGAACTTTTTAATGATGTAACTAGAGGACAAAGGTTCAATGAGACTGAATTTGTCCTTAAAAAAAAAAATCCCCTTTTTACAAATAAGAAGTCAAAGTAACACTACATTCAAGAGGGTTTAAATTAAAAGAAAACTGAATATACAAAATAGCATTTAAAATAAATAAACCAAAATTTGATATCTGCACCGGTGATAAGCACAGATAATTCATTTGGACGACGACGAATGCAGATGATAATTGGAGAGAGAGATATGCGTGGGGGAGATTTTTTTTTTGTTTAATTCCCTAAATAAAAAGGAAAAGTAAAAAAGAAATTAAAAGGGTATTTTAGTCTTTTTACCTGGTCAATAGACTACTTATGCAAGTTAAATGAAATCTTGAGGATCCATAAAATTTTAAAAGTTGAACTTTTATTAAAAGTTCAACCATTCCTCAAGGACCAAAACTGTAACTTACTCTATATAAAATAAATCAACCATCAAATGAGGAGGTTTATAAATTAAAAAATAAATTTAACTAAAAATAAATTTAACTAAAACAAACGAACGCGTTCAGTTTGGATGCATGGTTCGGTTACGCACGTATTAATAGTTTGAAGTTTGAACGACGCCTTTCCACTTCCAATGTCTCGTTCAAATCAGACTTAATATCCCACTCCCTTCCTCCCCACGAAATACAGAAACCCTCCGCATTCTCTCTATTAAACCCTAATTCCCGATTCTTCTCCTGCAACAACTCCGATCACTTCACCCAAAATAATCCTGATAGGTTTCCTTCTTTACCTTTCTTTCTTGAGGACCACCGACTCTGTAATTGTTTCCAACTATGATGGATCTTGAAGTAGAGTCATGTTTGTGAAGAATCCTCGTGATGTTTTCTTCGCCTATCTTCAAACTCGTTCTCTTTCAACCCACGTTTTGCATTAGGGCTCATATCTATTCAAGGACACCAAACCAACTCCCCAAAGATTTCAGTGGTTCTGCTTCTTCATCGACCTTCTCCTATGTCTCTCTAACATTAAGCGACCATGCCAACTGAATAGTCGCACCGTTTCTTTTCTGCCATCGTCCCAACGATTTCAGTGCTTCTGCTTCTTCATCACGACATGATCAAGGCTAATTGCAACTGAAAATAACTCTTTTTCTTCTATTTTCGAATATGTATTAATTTCTCTGGTTTGAATCTGTTTTATAGTACTGTGCGTTATTGATGGGGTTTTGTTTGTTTTAGGTTGTAAATGTGGATCGAGGAAAAACAAATTTAAAAGAGAAGCCTAGGGTTTCTCACAATCGGACCAAAGGTAAAACTTTCATTATCTTGTTATAATCGTTGAGGCTGTTTGTAATTGGGTATGTTCTGGTTCTTAATTAACCCTATTGTTTATCGTTTTATGAGTTCATAGATTATTTCATGTTGTTCCAAACAATAATTTGAGGGGTATTCAGTTTGATATAAATCATTTTAGTTGGTTTGTGGCTTCAAATTGTCAATTATATAAACACTAATTTTGTATTGATTGATTTGATTACATAAATGGCCCTCTTTGTTTTCTCTGTCTCAATCACCACAAGTATCATTGTGTCATGGAGTTAAATATACTCCCTTTTCTCCATTCATTCTTCCCTTTCTCTTCAAGAACTGACTTTGTTTCATCAGCTGTTAACAGATTTTCAATAGTACATCATATTTCACTAATTTCATTTACAAACAAAACTACAACCACATCTTGGATTGCTGATATTATTTTGGAATGAAGATCATTTATTTTCATCAAAATCACTACCATGGGTATGTGATACTTCTCCTTCCCAACACGTTCAGTTGATCAACCTGAGATTGAATTAAAGTCGGGGCTTGATCTTCTTGGTCTTGTAGATGAAATTTCTATGATAAATGAACCAGTCAATGAGCCTTCTCCTGATAATTGTTTTATATTATATCAATGGTAAGTTTATATAAATAATAATGATTTATACAATATGAGTTTTTAAAGTTTAATTTATTTGTTATGTTTAACAGAGCTATGACGCGACTTTGCTACTCGGATTTCTTTTAACAACATTACTACTAATTGTTAACCCTGTTAATGTGGCCAAAGTATGTATTTTCTCTATTTCCCTTTTTTTTTCCACAGTACCCTCACTCTTCTCTTCAGGGCTTTTGTTTGTTTTCAAGAATCTTTTTAGTTAGATTCTAATTATGTTTTCTGGCAGCTCAATGGGCGGTTTTGCTAATGTCACATACATCTGGCTAGGTCCTTTTATAATTATGGTTTACCCTTTGTTTTGCTTTTTATTAAATCTTTATTAAAAGACATCTTGTTAATTTGACCCTTTATGTACGTCTAACACTAGTTGTACATGGGTTCTGTTGCAAAATTAACATCAACATTAATATATTTGCATCAAGTTATATAAAGGGCATGGATTTTTTGGGTTGTAAAACAACTAGTTGGCCCTCTCTTGGAAACTACTAGATGTTAGTAATTTTGTTGTTCATGTCACTTTGCGATATCTTCTTTTAACTTTCATATTTGGTGTTCAGGACCTTGGTAATGATTCTACATTTTTTATATTGTGTGCTTTGTTATTTTTGTTAGCACTTTGTGCAATATTTGGCTTCTTGTTATAAGTTTTTGATATGCTTGATAACTATCTTAATTTCTCCTTTAGTAATGTCTGTTTAGTTGTTTTCAGATCTAAGTAGTTTTCTGTCATGCACGCATGGTGGAATACATGGTACACTGTTTATCTGTCTACTAGTTTGTTGCAAGTACAAAGGAACACTGGATGTATTCTACAAATTTATTCACCAGGGTTGTGTTTTCTTGTATTTTCTCATCATCTTTTTTGTTTTTTTTCTCACAGTGTAAATTTTTAAATGCATACATGTGGCTTTTCAAGAAAGAGCTGCAAGATTATTGAGAGACACCAACGCTGGTCTTGCACTTGTCATACCAACTGTATGGCCCTGGTTGTTTTTTTATTCATCAATTGTTGTCACGATAAATATTTGTCTTGATTCCGATGTCATTTCTGTTATTCACAGGTGGGGATGTTTTTACTATGGTATGACTTATTGCCAAGTAACATTCTCACTTCCCAGTTTTCCTGGATCACCATTTTGTTCACAGTTTCCTAATTTTGTTTCACACTTAAGTATTGTGTTTGATTTTAAGTGTTGTGATAGCTTCTTTCTATATCAGCCTACAGGTAATCTTCCAAACTGTTGGTGGGGTGGGGATAGGGTGGAAGAAGTGGGTTAGGGGTTGTGCGGGATGGGGGCAGGGGAATGATGACGTGTTTTAACCACATTTTAACCACTTACACTTTAATATTTCAAGATAAAAGTATGAACATGAAGAAGCTACGAAGGCTGGTATGATTCTTTCTTCTGGAAGTTTCTCTACATTTTAACCACTTACACTATAATATTTTCTTTCAAGATCACATTTTATGATGTTTATATTTCCATGCAGAAATATTTTTTTGCGGCTAGAATACAGAAAGCAAAAGCTAAGAAGAAGGAAGGTGTTGACCCTATCACCCATGCGTTTGACCAAATGAAGGTTGATACTTGCACTTAGAACTCAAATTTCAAAACACACGACACTTTCTTTCTTCTTATTTATTCACACTTTCTTGTTTTTCTTATTTAGAGAGTGAAAAATCCTCCTATGCGGTTGAAAGACTTTGCAAGTGTCGAGTTCATGAAGGAAGAGATAAATGAAGTTTTGGCCTTTTTACAAAACCCTCGTGCCTTTCAAGATATGGGTGCTCGTGCCCCTCGGGTATGTTATTTATGCTTTTGAGAAATACCATAGGCCAAATTGCAGGAAATAGCAACATACTTCGCTCTTTTTACCAATATAGGCAATGCACTTTACTTTTTACCCATAGTAGCAACTTATTTACATATCTTTACCAATGATGTGTGAATTCCAAGATAAAAGCAGTATGGAATATCAAATAATGACATTGGATGCGTTAAGAAAGAGGGTTGGTCAACAAAGTCAACTCCACAAATATCAAGAATGTCATCTCAGATTTGGTTGCTGTTGTAAACACTAAATTCTCTGAAGGTTGAGACCTTTTCTTATGTTGCAACTTGAAAGGGCATATAATAAGGTACAAGTTATCTTCTTTTTTTTTTTTTTTTTTTTTTTATTCGACATGTTTGTTAGATTGAGTATTTTATGATGCGGTTTTGCAGCCTCAATTGCATACAAACTCTATTTCATTATTTACATCAACCAAGTTACCATTATTTCTTGTTGTTGACACTTTAAAACATGTTTAATCCTCTGTTTTTCTTCAGGTTCTTATTTGAAGGTCTTTTTGCACTAAGAAAAGCCTGGTTTCAGGTTCAAATCATATCATATATTAGAAATTTCAATCTTCTAAATGTTTATTAACTTTATTATATGTTTAGACACCATGGGCGGGTGTTGAGCTATCAGAACTATCAATAAAGAAGGGGTTATCCATTCAGGTATTTTGTTTTCTATTCTTGCTCACACAATGTTGCTTTAAAAAGAAAGTTTATTTATTGCCTTTGTGTTAACAGAAATGAAAAGTGATCAACTTGAGATTGAGTTGAAGTCGGGGCTTGATCTTTTGGGTCTTGTAGATGAAATTTTCTATGATAAATGAACCAGTCAATGAGCCATCTCTTGATAATTGTTTTATGTCGATGGTAAGTTTATATAAAAAATAATAATGATTTATACAATATGATTTTTAAAATTTTAATTTATTTGTTATGTTTGAAAGAGCTATGATGCGACTTGCTAGAACTTGGGATTTCTTTTAATAACATTACTGAAAATAGTTAACCTTATTAATGTGGCCAAAGTATGTATTTTCTCTGTTTCTCTTTTTTCTCCACAGTACCCTTACTCTTCTCTTCAGGGCTTTTGTTTGTTTTCAAGCATCCTTTTAAATTAGACTCTTTATTTTCTCCTTTAGTAAAGTCTGTTTAGATGCTTTCAGATTTAAGTAGTTTTCCATCATGCAGGCGCGGTGGAATACATGCTACACTGTTTATCTGTCCACTAGTTTGTTGCAAGTACAAAGGAACACTGGACGTATTCTACAAAATTATTCTCTAGGTTGGTGTTCTCTTGTCTTCTCTTTTGTTTCTTTTTCTCACAGGGTTATATTTTTTAACAGGGTTTTCAAGAAAGAGTTGTTGTTGAGGGACACCAATGCAGGTCTTGCACTTTTCATACCAACGGTAAGGCCCAGTTTTCCTGGATTACTATTTTGTTCACAGTTTCCTATTTTTGTTTCCCACTTCTTTCTATGTCAGCTGACAGGTTATCTCTCAAACCATTGGTGGGGTGGGGATAGGGTGGAAGGGGTGGTGCGGGATTGGGGCAGGGGAATGATGACGTGTTAAAACATAGAAATGACCAAAATAGAGAAACGTAGAAATGACCAAAATGGTAAGAGAGGCAGAACAGTAATGGTGATCATAAAGATAGAAAAAGAAGTTATGACGTGTCAAAACCTAGAAATTACTGCGATGCGGTTAAGGGAAAAGAAAGAGCTAGCTGATCTGGTAAAAATCATGACTAATTTATGAAAAATTGGAGCTGTTATTTTTCCACTATATAAGTTAGCTAATGAATTCCAAGATAAAAGCAGTATGGAATATCAAAAAATGACATGGGATGTGTTACGAAAGAGGGTTGGTCATCAAAGTCAACGCCACAAATATCAAAAAATGACATGGGATGTGTAAACACATTTAATTCTCTGAAGTTTGAGACCTTTTATTATCTTGCAACTTGAAAGGGCATATAAACAAGTACAAGTTATCTTCTTATTCTTTTCTTTTTCTTTTATTTGAGATGTTTTTTTGGATTGAGTATTTTATGATGCGTTTTTGCAGCCTCATTTGCTTGCTGTGGTAAAATCTATAGCTCATTTGGTTAACTAGCAGGAAGTTCATGAGCTTATTGCTCTTGAACTTCTCACAACTTTATTAAAAGATCAATTCTTCAAAATTTATGTCCTCTCGTGAGTTAATTTACTGTGTTTTCTTTTACCTTTCATGTTTTCCAGAAACCCAACACTTGGATACAAACTCCTTTTCATTTTATACATGAACCAAGTTGCCATTGTTTCTTGTGTTTGACACTTTAAAACATATTCAGGTTCAAATCTTATCATATATTATTATATATAAATTTAAATCTTGTAATTGTTTATTAACGATTATATACATAACATTTACTTGTTACTCTATATAAGGCAAATCAAGAAAACAGTGTTGTGGTATCATAGGGAATGATGATTAGTGGTTGGCTTTATCTAAGGAGAATGTTGTCATGTTTAAAGATGAATTTTGTATCTCTCTCAAGTCTCGATCTTTTTCAGACATTGATGAAAGGCTCTCACTGATAGATAATAGTCAAGATGCAGATGAATGTGAATTGGTCTTGCAAATGTGGTCCTAAATACCAATCGATTTTGGTCTCTATGTTTTCTAAGTTAACATCCTATCGATCAGTTTTTGGAAAATGACCATTTTGCCCTGGAACAAAACTGAAAAAACAATATACCACAGGACCAAATTTGTAATTTTATCTTATTTTTTTAATATAGGTTTATTACATTGCAGAAAAGATCAACTATCAAAAGATATTAACACCTTTGTTAAATATCAAGAAAAAATTCCATGTTGGACAGCTAGGCTGTTGACTTGAACAAAATGGGAACCAAATTTGATAGAGAACTTCAAAACAAGGCCCGAATTTGCAAGAGAAATTACTGTGACTAAAATTGCAAAATTCAGCTATATGCAGGTACCAAAACTGTGATCTACTCTAAATAAAAGATTATTTAGGCATTTAAAATTATCTTTTACTTTAATTTAATAATATGTTTAATTTCTGATTATGTTTCTGGCAGCCCAATGGCTGTTATTGCTAATGTCAAATACATTTGTTGCTAGACGTGTTGTTAATTCTGCATTTGATCTTTATGGCCGCGGAAGACAACTTGGTATTTCCTTTTATAATTACGGTTTTGTATTTTGTTTTTATTTTTAATAAATCTTGATTTTAAACAGTCTGCATTGCGTTCCCTTGGGAATATTTTGGGAGAAACTCAACCTGGAAACAACAAATTACTGAAGAAATCTTTATTTTAACAGTCTGCATTGCATTGGTTAGGTCCTTTTATGATTATGGTTTCAACCTTTGTTTTACTTTTCTGGTTACTTTATAATAAGCATGGAAAATGTCTAATATAGTAGTAATGTAAAAGCCTTGCCATATAGTCTCATTAGTTGGTATTATGTAATTGAATGCTATTTAAAAGCAACACTAAAACACCTGATTGAATTGAATGCTATTTTTCTATTAGGACATTGTACTTTTGGACACTATAATTTGAAAAACTACCCAGTCAAATATACTATAAAATTTCATATAAGCATACGTATCAATTCTGTGATTTTCATTATATCACACAAACCATTTCTACAGTTGACATTTGTTTTTTTATGGGCTTCTACTTGAAAGGATTAGAGCCACACCATTTCTAGGGTTTACGTTTATAGGATTTCACTACTAGAAAATTAAGTTTTAGCGACAAGTATTTTAGTAGGTAATTGGTTGGAAACTGTGTTTACCGACAAATTACCGACAAAATTGGTTTGTAGAAAAAAGGGCCGTTGGAAACAGCATTCCTACAGATTTCCTACGAAACGGCTGACAACTTTGCGACGAACAGTTTCGTAGGAAATTTCATACAAATTTCCGACCAACTTCACCAACAAACATTTCCCACGAAATGCCTACAGAATTGCACCAAAGTTTCCTACCAAATTCCTACAGAATTGCATCAAATTTTCCTACGAAATTCCTACAGAATTGCACCAAATTTTCCTACAAAATTCCTACAGATTTGTAACAGCTTAACAGTTTTATAATTTGTGAATAACAAATGCAGTTTTTTAAATTTTAATTTCTATAAAATATAAAATAATCCAGATTTTTTTTTACAAAAAATGCACAATAAATAAAAATCAACTACAAATTCATCTAATAAGCAAATTCAACCACTCATTCCAAAATCAGTAAACATATATAGCAAATTCAACCACTCAATACAAATTCATCCAAAATGGTAGCTACAATATTTCAACAAAAATGATAGGTACTATCAAATACTTCACCAAAACAATTAGGCTTTTGAACTTCACCCTAACATGTTTAACAAAAAGTTTACAACAAAACTAAACTCGATTTCCGGTGAGGATACCAACTTGTGTCATTAGTTGGGCCAATTGTTGTTGCATTTTTTCTTGGTTTTGTCGCAGCAAAGTTGTTTCCATGTTTGCATTTTCAAGTTGTGTTCGTAACTCCTTAACCTAATAACAAACAATGTATATCAATAATTTTCATACATTATAGCAACACACTTTATTTTTAGTCTAATAATACCAAAAAATTATAATTTAATGACTATTTTCATGCTCACAAAGTGTTTCATTATCTATAATATATATAATGTAGATATTAAATAAATATACCTCATGTTGAGACCCGCAAAAGGATGATGAACACCCTGCAGCAGCAGATAACTTCCCCGGTGACCACAAACCCTAAATCCGAGGATCCAACCCCATAAATATAATTATTTTTCGATGCTCCACGTATCTCCTTTTGGGTTTTCGCCCACAGTTCAGCATCATCTATCTGATCATGCAAATCATCCCCATACTTCTCAAGCAAGGCTTGAGAGTACGCTTCCTATAAGAAAATAAAACAATATAATTGTTATTATACTAAAAGTTGGGACAAAAAAATCTAAAAACGATAAAGATAGCTTACATATAATTCCCTTGATGTCTCGGTACAAAACTTCTTTCCCGTATCATCTCCATCAAAATATTTCATCTTTGAAGCTTTATCTAGATGAGTCTGAAAGAACAACTCCAAAAACCTAGGTGGTCGGCCAAGCTGTGCTGTCTACAAATATAAATAATGTAATTTTTGTTAAACTAAAAACATATTACTAAAACTTATATAAAATGAATACTTACTAGTCTGATACGGTGCTCATCATAACCGATACTACCCCCTGTATGTCTGGATATGTTCCCACCACTATCGGTGGTATTGCGATTACTCGTCCCACTAGCAGACCTCTTCAACCAAGCTTCAGTGTTCCATTGCTGTAAAGAGTAATATATGTATAATATTAAAAAAGGGAATAAACAATAACAAATTTGTAATAACACACTTACCCTACACATATCCTCCCATGCCTGAGCTTGCATCCCACGAGGCACAAAATCTTTCATGATGTCAAAGTTTTTCCCTTTCTCTGAGATATCATGTCCAGCAGCTATGGCCAACTTTGCTGACTTTTCCCTATGCTCCTTCATGATGTCTCTGTATCTTTCCTTAATAACAAACTTAAAGTTGTTCTTGACTCTTGTGTCTTCTGTTTGATCCCATACATAAAGTGTCTGTATAAATTAAAAAAAAAAACTTAAGTTAAAAATGTAAAATTTAGAATGAATGATTATAAGAAATGCAAATAATTAATCCATGTTTAAATTGAAAAATTGAGACTTAATATATTGCCTTGAAACACCCCCACATCTGCTCGATTACTTCTTTGGGGATATGTTTGGAACTTATCCAAGGACCATCTGAATATTGATCAATAAGCTGCCTAATCGCCCGGTGCACTTGAAATCTCCCAAACCTACAATATTGAAATACTCCAATAAGGATAAATATAACATCAAAAATAAAAATAAATTCAATTCTAAAATTAAATAATCTAAAGACATACTTTTTCCCAACACAAGTGATAAATGGCCTCTGAGAGGCACCATAAGCACCAAAAGCAGGTACGTCTGTGCTATTTGAACCGTGTGGCGTAGCCTCGCCATCCCCATTGTCATCCTCCTCACCCTCATCGTAATCCTCGTCACTGAAATGTACGCCTTCTGGATTCATCTGCTGTAATAATCCAACATAACCACCCATAGGCTCTACGTGATCCTCGGCTAACCTCCTAATATCAACAGGAGGCAACAATGTCTGTGTATTAGGTCCAGAAACAATAGGAATAAATGCATGTGATGAAGGTATGCCGCCTCCACGAAATGCAGCACGACTAGTAGGCGGGGACTCATGTGATGCAGTTGTGTTGCGTCTACGACTAGTAGGAGTGGACTCATGTGATGCAGGTCTGGCGCCTCCATGACCAGATTTATATGGTGCATATCTACGGTCTGCACGATGAGGAGTGGATTTATGAGATGCAAGTCTGCCCCTAGAACCCTGACTTCCTCCTGATGTTGAATCTTGATTGCCTCTAGAACCCTGAATGCCCGGGTTACGGACGGTTGCACGGTTCGACATACCTTAAACCTTAAACTCAGAAAAATAATTAAAAATATATGTTATTACAAAACTGAGAACTCAGAACCTTGTAATGGATTGTAAAACTCAGAACCCTGTAATGGATTGCACGAACCATTACATGAAAAATAAACGTATATGCACGTATATCCATTACAGTGTACATCCATTACAAAACTCAGAACTCAGAAATCAAAACTCAGAAGGTGAAATCGAAACTCAGAAATTGAAATCGAAACTCAGAAATTGATACCTGCTTCCAGAAATTGAAACAGTCTGAAATCGAAACTCAGAAATTGAAATCGAAACTCAAAAATTGAGCTATAACAGTCTGAAATCGACTAATACTCTCCTGAATCTGGGTATTCGAGTCTGAAATCGAAACTCAGAAACTGAGATCGAGTCTAAAATCGAAACTTAGAAACTGAAATCGAGTCTATAATGGGAGGGCTGAATCGAGTCTGAAATCGAAACTCAGAAACTGAAATCGAGTTTGAATTACCTTTTGGTTCGATTGCTTATTGCTCGTTGCCGGAAGGTAAAGACGTGAAGTGGAGGGCGGCCCGGCTGCAGCGGTTGTCCGGTAGAGCTTTTATCGTTCAAGGGAAGAAGACAAACGGTACTCCGGTGAGCTTCATACCGCCGGCGTCAAGGGAAGAAGAGAAACGAGAAGGGAAGAAGAGAAACGGGAAGCGAGCTTTTATCGTTCGTGATTTGAGCCGTTTGTCGAGTGTGCGCACAAGAGAACCGGGTAGGGTTTAAAGAGGGGAAATGGTAATTGGATTTTGTAGGTATTTTGTCGGAAAAAAGGGTTCCATTCCTACGGATTTCCGACGGAATTAAAAAAATTAAAATTTTAAACATTTTCCCCAACTAAACTCATATACATACATATTATTATTATTATTATTATTATTATTATTATTATTTAACATTTTTTTAAACATTATTAATTTTATAAATATTATTATTATTATTATTATTAATGTTTATTATTTATATTGAAATCGCTATTTGATCCTGATTAAATACGACATTCAGTCTCATTCAAAGAAATTGTCATATAAATACATATATACATACATATTGAAATCGCTATTTGATCCTGATTAAATACGACATTTAGTCTCATTCAAACAAATTGTCATATAAATACATATATACATACATATATACATACATAGATACATACATACATAGATACATACATACACATACACATAAGCTCTAAACCTTAATCATGAAACTCAAGCACATACAATTATATATACCTATATATACATACACATACACATACATACATGTACATATCCATACATATACATATATACAAAAATGCATACAAAATACTAAACCCTAAACCGTATACCCACATGCTGATATATACAATGCACATGCATACATATATACACATACATACATATATACATACATACATATATACACATACATATATACATACATACTCATGCATGTACACATATGCTATAAACCTTAATTATGAAACCCTTAACCCTATACTCACATGTTTACACATACATATACATGCACCCAAACCCGAAACCTTAAACATTGGACTATAAATACATTCATACTCATGAATATAAACGTATATGCACGTACACATAAGCTTTAAACCTTAATCATGAAACCATGAACTCTATACTCACATGCTTACACATACATATATACATACATATACATATACCCAAACCTGAAACTTTAAACACCGAACCACAAACTGATGCATACCTTAAACCTTAAATGTTAAACCTTAAACACTGAACTATAAACATTAAATTCTAAACCTTAAACACATAAATACATCTAAACATATAAATACAATACACATGCATACATATACATACACACATACATTTATACGTACATAGACATATATACACATACATATAAATACACACACACACACATATATATATATATATATATATATATATATATATATATATATATATATACATAAATATTTAAAAATATAACATAATGAATTATAATAAACCAAATATTGATAAAAATATAATTAAAAAAACCTAACAAAAATAAATAATAATAAAAATAATAGTAATAATAATTATATTTTGTATAATAATAATATAAATTATTTTTTTATATTAATAATATAATTTTCTATAATATTAAAAAATGTGGGAAAACCAAAAAAATGTGGGAAAACCAAAAATATGGGAAAATAAAAAAAAATGGGGGAAAGAATTCTGATTCCCGCTCTTTCAATTTCCGACGAAATTCCGACGAAGTGTTGATTTTGAATTTTCCGTCGCTGTTTTGTCGCAAATTTTCTATAATATTTAAAAAACAAAGTGGGAAAGACAAAAAGAAAAGGGGAGGAGAAATTTTCAGTTTCCCGCTTTTCATTTCCAGCTTTTCATTTCCTACGGAATTCCTACAAAACTTTAATTTTAAATATGAATTAACTTTCCGTCGGTTTTTTGTCGGAAATTACCGACGCATTTCCGACGAAAATGTTCATATATCCAATTCCGTTGGTATTTCGTCGGAAGTTCTAGGTATTGAGGCTTTGTCATTGATTTGTCGGAATTGTGAAGGAAAATACCGACAAACATTTTTCGTCGGAAACTCTTTGTCGGTAAAACTAAATTTTCTAGTAGTGTTTAGACGAATATGATGTTGCTTTTTGTTAAACAATTGTCCTGTTTTTTCTAACTAAATTTAGTTCTATCCTGAAATTTCTATTATGTAGCTTGGTTTATATTAATTAAAAAAATTAACATGTTTATACCTTATCGGATATGCCATATGCCTGTTAAGTCTATTAAATTAAAAAAAATAATATATATATATATATATATATATATATATATATATATATATATATAGTTACAGAATAAATTGAGATGAAAATAATAGATGCATCATACGTTAATTTAAAAAATTAATTTTAATAAGTGTTGATTTTCAGATGTGAACTTGATATTACTTTTTGATGTATTTGTCGTAACTTATTTTTCACTTAATTGCTGTTACACAGACCAAAATGGTGAGGAAATCTCCAAGTACATGAATGCGGACAACTATAATCAAGGTGAATCTTGTGTTAGTAATAAATTAGGATTCAAAGTAGTAAGCAAGGTAAAATGGAGAGTTCGCTGATGAATGATTTAAACATTCAGGTTGTAGAGAATAGCAGTACTACTATGTACAGTTGTTTATACTTAAAAAACATCGCTTCTTTTTCAAGTTTCTATGTTTGAGATCATAAATTGTTGACTGACTTCCTCTCCAATTTTCTGTTTTTGTAGTACATTCAATGTCAGCAAAAGATTTATGTATGATGTAGGTGTTTATGGCAGTGATGATGTAGAAAATGTAAGTTTTCATACACAATGCTCCTTTAACCTTTCTTTCGAAATTGGGTCACCTTAAAAAAGAAAGAATTGTTTTTTGGGAAGAATCATACATTCATCTCAAAATTATGAAGTAAAAAGAAAAGATTTTTTTTTTTGTAAGTTACATATCTGCCTATTATCAACATTAGAAATAAATCCATGTAATTGATTTCCTTCACCATTGGTTTTATTTGTATAATGCTGCTGGTAAATGTGGGAATTTGGGAAAAATAAGGTAAATGTTGCTGTTTAGTTATGAATTGATGGTTTGTTTGTTCTGTATAGCAGTATAGCTAGATTCTATAGCTGCAGAAGTTGAAAACCAAAAGTCTACCAGTGATCTCTAATCAGAGCCTTTCTTCATGAAGGTTCTGAAGGTTGATATAGAGACCCATGGTGACAGGTACCTTTTTTCAGTACCAAAGTACCAACATACAGTGAATAGAAATCTACTGTTGAGACTTGGTTGAATAGTGTAAATGATCAGACTTGGTTTTCTTTAGTTGTATTTGGATTTATTTTCATTTGTTAATATGCTTTCTTTTCCTCATATCGATTATTTGAATTTGCAGAGGCAAAATTGGGTTCAGGAGCAACAAAATCATCCACCCCTCTAGATTACGAATGTAACACGCAAGTAAATGAAATTGTGTTGCATTCTGATCATGACTTTGTACCATTTGCTGGCCAACTACAATAAGAATAACCAAATAAGTCACTCTACAGCTTTAGGTTAATGTGGAATATGAACAGGTTAATGTGAGAGATTTTGATTTTGTCTCTTTGTCTTTAATATTATTACTGATTCTGTTTGTTTTCTTTTCAGGTCTTTGTTCTAAGCATCTTTACCTTGATTACTCACTCTGTATTCACCAATTATTCTGTTATGATCTACAGAAATCAATTGAACTGAATGATTACAATAGATTCTACCATTCAAGAAGGAAGTCTCTTCCAAACACAACTACTAACAGATTGAACCACTAACTAAAACAACCCTCAACTTATTTAAACTGATAGAAAGACCAAATTACCCTCAACATAAGGACCGCACCCTGCTTTTGCTGTCTTCTTCTTCTTCTCCTGGTGTAGGTAAACCTTATAAGAGTATTAATAACTTGTTACCTGTTTCCCTTCTTTTTTCCTCTTAACCCCTCTCATGTTAAAGATTATAAATATTATGAAGTTAGTTTTTTGGAATATAAGGTTAAAACAGGCATTCAATCTCATTTAGATGGTTTATTCGGTCTAGAAAAGAAACATACCTTAGGACACTTGATCTATACAACCATCATTACAATTACCTGTTTTTCCTTCTTTTTTCCTCTTAACCCTCTCATGGTAAAGATTATAAACATTATGAAATTTGTTTTTTTGGAATATAAGGGTAAAACAGTCATTCAATCTCATTTAGATGGTTTATTCGGTCTAGAAAAAAAACATACCTCACAATACTTGATCTATACAACCATCATTACCATTCTGCCATTCAGCAACTTTACACATACAGAACTTAATGGGAATAAAGAAGCATCTCTGACATCTTATCAACTAAGTTTTTTAATTTTTTTGTCAGATGATCAAGTTTATTTAGTCAACTAAGTGCATCAATAACACTAGAGTAAGTATCATACTTACTGAAACCAACACTCCTGCATCGGCACGAACAACCTATCTTAAATTCACTAAATAGCAATGTACTTCCAGTGAATCGTTTATTATAGCATCCACCATAACATGATCTGTTTTTTACATCATTAATCGAAATTGATCATACCCTTCGATTAGGGCAAATGAAATTTTAATAATGTGATTTTGGAGGTGACTATGTTTTGGGTTTTATGGTACTTGATACATCTTCAGCACACAAAAAGTTAGATCACTGATTTTGGTTTACATCTAAAAAACGTTTTTAGCCTTGTGCTGATTATTTTTTGTGTCAGCATGTAGGATGGTGTGAAGGTGGTGATGTAAGCTACATCAGTTGAATCCCTTATGTTTGATGTAAGGGTAAAGGACACCAATTAAGATCAAATATGAATATTTTATCTACCGATACTTGTACCACAACTTCTTCTTCGTTGTATTCTGAAATCTCAAACTTATTGCTTTAAAGAACTGGATCGTGAAGGTAACTATCACATGAATTATATGATTTTATTGAAGGATTATATGCAAGAAATAGCAACATACTCTCATTTTTGTGGATTTGTTGGAAACTCTAATTTCATTCTTTCATTTTTTATTTGGAGCAGTGATGGGCTTAACAGAGTGGATTTGTTGGTGTTCAAAGAGGATGTTCACTCTTGGAAGATACGATTCATCTTCTTTCATTTTCCTACTTGCATATTTTTGTAAACCCTAGAGGAATTCTATTTTGTTACAAACGACACTTTCACAAAAATATTGCTATTTTGTGTTTTATTATTGAATGCAGTTTGTTGGTTCATGTACTCTTCAATCGGTAATTTTTTTCAAACTTTGACTTCTATTGCACTGTCAATCCTTTGATTAATATTTGTTATTTCCGGTAGTTACAAATGATGATTGATTGCTCTAATAGAATAAAATCAACCTTATAATTGACCACCATCTATCTAGTTTCAAGCAACTAATTCAATTATTATTGTACTTAGACAAGTTTACTTGGTAAAATATTTTAATTTTCTTATTTCTTATTTTTCTGGGTGCCAAATACCTGATGAGGTTCAGATTCTTAGAGCCACTGAACTGATTTCAACAAGCGGTAATCACTAAAAACCTTTGGTACTATTTAGCGTTCTAAAGTCGGTTCTAGCATTTCTTGTTGCTTGTTGATTTTTAGTTTTTGCAGGGCCATCAATTTTTGTAAGGTTTGATTGGAGTTGGAATCGCTAACGGGTTTCTTTTTATGTTAATCAATTTCTATTTTGAATATGTAATCTTTTACTTGGTAAACTAACCTTTTGTCTAATTGTGTGGATTCATAGAAACAATACTATATGTGTTGCTGATGGTGGAGTGTGCGGTTCGATGAAATTCCTAAGGCCATTAAGGTATTCATTCCAGTTCACTTTGCATCAAACGTGAGTTGGAAGGGCTTTTACTAATCTTTTTTAAATATGTACTCTTTAGTAATGATTTTTTATGTTGATTCAATTTTATCTTCTTACACACAAGTTTGATTTGGTCTGTATTGAACAATCCAAGAAGTTATGAATATAGAAGCACTTAAGAACACCTAATGTTTCATATTAAGTCAACAAAAAGCTGCAGATGCAAACTTGCAATTATAATAGCATTGATCAAAATGTAGGTTATGCCCAAATAGACCTTAATTGGTTGTAACTTATAAGAATGTAACATGCAAGTAAATGAAAGAGTGTTGCTATATCTTGCATTATGATCATACGCTTCTATTTTAGTTTAATTTTTTTTTTAGCTATTGTTATTTCATGTAAAGGGCTGTTTCTTGTTGACTTAACGGACTTAATGGGTTAAGCACTTAATTTGGACAAAATGACTTAATGGGTTAAGCCAAATATTCTCGCTTAATGTATTAAGACAATACCTTGTTATCTTTTTTCCCTTTATTTTTTCTTCTTAACCCCTCTCATGAAGTTGATAAATATTATCTAGATAAGAAACATACTTTACAACACTTGATCTATACATGCATCAATTCAGCAACTTTATATATTCAAAACTTAATGGGAATAAATAAGCATTTCTGTCATTTTATCAGCTAATTTTTTTCATAATTTTTTTTGTCACATGTCAAGTTGATTTAGTCAAGTAAGTGCATCAATAACACATGAGTAAGTATCATACTGAAACCAACACTCTTGCATCGGCACGAACATCCAATCTTAATGAAGAACTCAGACAGGTCATTAGTTTATTAAATTAAATGTTTTAAAGTAATGACTTCATTAATTAATTGTTCTGTTAGGTGGAGTATGTTTTTCCTGTTAAAACCGAAACTTTAACAAGAAATTTAATGGAGTTCTTTAAGTGTTCTGCTGGCGCCTGGCGGAGAGACATGAGGAAATGGTGTCACGGAAATAGACATGGGAGTAGCAGAATAGAATGCTGCAGAATAGAATGGTGCTTGGAGGAATGAACCTAATGCTGACATGTGCAAGGTAATTTACTTCCCTATAAGTTTTAAACATAAAGTTTTTAGTAAATTGTTAAGATTATTTTTCCTTGATTGTTTAGGAATTTTTAGATGTCTTGCCATATGTCCTTGCTGTTCTTGAGTTTCACACGTATATAATATTTTGGTCAACTTGTTGACCGGATGGTATGTGATTTGACCATTAATTTTTCTACACGTGGTTTCTTGAATTCTCATATGCCATATGTCCTTGCTGTTCTTGAGTTTCACAGGTATATAATATTTTGGTCAACTCATAAGGTTTATTAGATTCCTTAGGATTAGCTTATTAGTTCTTCATTTATCTTATTTGTTTTTATAATACTTGACATTTTATATTTATGTTTATTTTAATTGTTACATACACAAGCAATAAATGCTCGATTTACTTTGGAAAGTAGAATAAAAGCAAATTTCCGTTAAACAAAGTATGATTAGTCTTTTTTAAAGATTTTATCGCATTTATATTTGAGAATTAGATAATATATAATTTAGGGTTAATAACATAAAAGTCATTGTAGTTTGGTAAAATTTTCGGTTTAACCATTATATTTCTTTTTGTTCCATAAAAACCACGCATACTTTCAAAAAATTTCATATTGACCACTATTCAATTTATTTTATAACTTTTAAGGATTATTTTCATCGAAAGATTATGTGAAAAGTTCCAAATCGGCATTTGAAGCAAATATTGGAACTCCATTGCAATGAAAATGATACATAAAGTTGTCTATATGTGATTTTGGTCTTTGTAAATGCAACTCTTCGGCCATGTTGTAAATGCATAGGGTGTCTAAGTGAATCCACTAAATTTTGAATGTGAAGGGTGTAAGAAGTGTTCCAAGTTGTCGGATGCGATCACGACTTTTATTTGTTATAATGGTCGTAATGTATCTTTTTGAAAATATGAGTGGTTTTTACGATTTTTTTGAAAGTATGAGTATTTTTTTAGAAAAAAAAATATAGTGGTTAAACTGGATTTTGGCCAAACTACAGTGATTTTTTTGAAAGTATGAGTATATTTGTCAAATTCAGAGCAGATATGTCACCAATTCATGGAAGAAAGAAGAGGAAGGATTGGAAAGTTGATAGAAGATAAAGTTAGATGGTCAAGGTAAATTTTTTTTTAATTAATGAACTTATCGGGGTCATGACTTAATCTGATATGAAATATGTGACTGTCTCTTTTTTTACTTAATGGGGTCATGACTTAATCTAATTAATGGCTAATACTGAATCGAACAGTATGCTTGAAATCTAAATTCAGGCCATCCTCTGCTGGCACTCAGGTATTTATATTGTTTTCAAACATCACTTGTTTCGTGAGTTCTCATTGCACTGCCAATCCTTTGATTAATATTTTCTGTTACAAATGACAATTGATTGTTTTAATCAACCTTATAATTCGTTCTCATTGCACTACCTTATAATGGTGCGGTTGAATCTGGATTTTTAGGAAAAAAGAGGATGATAAAAACTAGGATGATATTGCTGCAACGACTACATCCTTTAAGGTACCCTCACATTGGAGATCATATGGCCTTGTCATATGACTTCCAGTGAATCGTTTATTATAACATCCTACTTTTCTTTATCATATTACAACATCGTATTTTGTAAGATTGAGTGGTAACAATAATCCAAAGAGTGGAAAGGGATTTTCAAAAAACCAATTACAGGGGAATTACGTCTTCATAAAGGTTAACCTTTTATTTAATATTTTCCGATCAACATAAATGTTTCGGCATGAGTTTTGATATTCTCTTCTTTTTTAGAAATCGCACAAGGCATTGATGCTCAGCTATTCTCATGGCAATGTATTGACAATTTATGTTTATTAAATGATTTTGATAATTTACTAAAATCATCTTGGTGTGGCACGTAAGTGAATGTGTGAAATTTGGTAGCAAAACCAAAAATGATTGGTCTGATGCATTTTATGTATAGGTACTACTTAAACATTAGCATAATAAGTTTTTGCATAAAATTATCATGATTTATAAACATAAAAAATACATGAAAACCAAATGTTTGAATCATTTTCTCTCCTTACATTTAGGCGAAACCATACACACAACAGTGGTTTTCATTCTTGATCTATGAATTTTTCTTCTATTTGATGGTCTTTTATGGTAAAAGATGCTTAGATACATTCGGTCTGCCATGTTTTCTCTAAATTGGTTGTTACGGTAGCCACGTAATTTTTTAAAAATAAGTAAAAATTATATATATTTTGTTATAATCTTATTTGGTTTTAATGAGCTCTCATTATGTTTAGCTTTTATTTTATACGTAAACACAACCAAGACGATCATACTCTATTTAATTATTGCTTGTTTACTAATGTTTAATGGTTTCAAGTTGTATTTTTGAACAATACTCTGTTTCTTTTGCAATTCACTCTTCACTCTGTAAGAGGAACGGTCGGCCTCCAAAGTGATTAGTGGTCTAAGAGTATCACAATTATATCTCTTTTTTACTTTTATTGTTTTTAACTATATTAAATAATGATAATTTGTCAAACACCATGAGATGTACATATTAAAATTTATTGTGACAACCTAAATTTTTAAATATGAAATAAGGACTTAAGCTAAGCACTTTAATAGTTAGAAGTTTGATGTTCAAACGAGTTAAATGTATGCGGAAGGGAAAAATGGTCAAATAATGTGAAAATATGACATTTTATTAAGTCATAATGAAGTACTATTTCATTTGGAAATTTGATTTAAATACCCGAGGGCAAAAGTGAAAATTTGGGACTAAAAGTGAAGAATAATTGTAAATCTTCAAAAATTAATATCTAAATATCTATAAGGAATTGGGAAAAAGTTATCAAATAGACTTTTGTAGATTTTGATGTAATAAGAATATAGGAATAAGATTCGAGCTGTTTGGAGTTACAACGAAGAAGTTATGACAGGTCAAAGATGACCAAAAAGTGACAAAAATGGCCGATAGCCCATGTTTGAGGGACTGTATCATAAAATCTATAATGATTCAGACTTAAGTCGGTAGAAGAAAGTTGTTAAGCTCATTTCTACCTTTTTAAAGGTATAAAGTTTATAAAATTTCGATATCATATGTGGGAGTTATGATGCTGTAAAGTTTGGGAAAAAATCAGGCAAAATGTTGGAATTTTACGTAAGGCATGAGCTGGCAGGGGTATTTTCGGAAATTTACAAATAAGTTAATAATTTTAAATTAGGTTTTAAACCTGATACATATTTTTATTTGGGGGATAGTTCTAGATCACGTATCAGAAGAAAAGAAAGAAAGAAACGGGGAAAACGGGAAAGTGAGGTCGAGAGATTGAAATCGAGACCCTCAATTGGTCTCCTCGGTTTGCGATTCAGTAACAAATGAGCGAGAGAGAAACAGACCGAGATGGAGGAGACGAGAATGGTGAGCAGATGCTGTTGCTGTGCGATTTCAGATAAGAAAAGCCGCTGTTGGCAGCGGTGGTGCGACAGTACTGGTCCACAACGGCCATTGGTGGTCGGCGGTGGTGGGGATTTGGGGCTTGTGGTCCGATTTTGGAGCTAAAACAATTCCCAGACCTTTGATTTTACAATGTTGGGTAGAAATCACATGGTAAGAACCCAATTTTTGAAACCCTAGTTATTTGAAATACGAAAATACCTAAAGCATGCTAGAATTGAAATGGTTTTATGGTTTATGTCTCATTATAGTTCAAAAACCCCATGTAGGTCATATGTTTTGTGGCTTGGTAAGGGGTTCTTGATTGCATGCTTATAATTGTTTAAAGGAATGAAGAATTGGTGCTTGAATATGGCTTAAAACCTTGTTGGAAGTTTGAATTCTTGTCAATAATTAAGTTTCTTGAATTGGATAGGTTTGATTTGTCTTCAATGCTGATGTTTTAGTGAAATTCTTATTAATATGATTGAAAAGATGAACTTGATAATTGGAATATGTTAGATACATTTATATGTGAAAAGAATGATGAAGAATCTTTCATAGAGTATGTTTGTGTATTTGAAAGAAAAGGATGGTAAAGTGTTGGAATGGAATTGGGCATTCCAACCCTTTTGGGACAATTTTTGGTATTTCACAATAATGACACAAATAGTTCATAGAATTCAATTTAAATGATTTTTATGAAATATTGGTGGTATATTGGAGTCAAGCAAATGAGAAATAACATGTTTTACAATAACTTCTATTTATGGAAACTTTTATGGTTGAAATTTGCTAAGATGGTATAAAAGAGGAAGATGACGGATGTTTTATCATTTAATAGTCAAGGTGAACTAATAAAGAAGTAAAAAAGAAAAATGTTGTTAAATAACTTGGTAAAAATGTAAGAATGTCACATTTGACCAAAAGTGGGACAAAAATAGGAATTTGGCGAATGTGGATATTAAGCTTATGTAAAGCATATTTAGTCAATAGATTAATGTTGGTGAAGTGTTAATAAATGCAGTTGAAAGATATGAACGGAAATTAATATGTTTCTCAACGGTTTCCACTTATAGAAACTTTATTGATTTAGAATTTGTCAAATTGGCATAAAGGAATAAAATGAGAGATGTTTTTGTCATCTAAGCAATTAGTAGTGTTTTATAAGTATGCTAAACTTATAAAGATGTTTAAATTACCTGTCGAACTCAAGAAATACATAATTAGTCAAATTTGGGACAAAAACGATAAAAGTGTCCAAAATGACTATTATACTTTAAGAATCATACTTAATGATTGGAATAGAATTAGATGAAGTTAGAAAGAGTTCATGTATATGATTTAATACATATTGTGTGTTTAGTGTATAATTAGTTCTAACCTCTTAATAAATTGATAAAGGTTAAATGATGTTGGAAGCATATAGAGTCAAGAGCTAGTGGATCTTTGTAGATAGACATACCTAGCTACCGAGGTGAGTACATGAGGACTTTTCTGGGTACATAGCAACAAGTTGTGCTTTTATGTTATATGTTTTATGATTAATTGTTTGACAAATGATTTTCAAAAGTTATGATAATATTTCATGAGTAATGGTTTCTGAAGTGGTTTTTAAAACGTGAAATAGAAAGTATTGATTTATGTCGAATTAGAAGTACGGTTTTATGTTGAAGAATTGAAAATGAGTTTACATCTTTTGAATGATGTTTATCTAGAGACCAACTTGTGATAAGATGATAATGGTAAAACTTAAAATATGAGCTAATTGAAAAAATGAGAAAGACGTCCGGACAAGGATCTCACCCTAATGAGGGGAGGTCAAAAGACACTACTGGGATGGTACCACCCGTCGCGAATTAGTTGTCTCAGCACGCCCTTATGGATATATTGGTTCTATTCCGGGGAGGGAAAGGGATACGGGGAAACCCGTATAAAGCCAAATGATAAATTAATCATGAATTACAGTTGGTCTATACTGGTTAAGAAAGCACCTGAATTGTGTTTGCTTATGATGAATTGCTTACTTGACATTTTAATCTAAAATATTTGAAGTTTTAACAATGAGTTTTTGTTTGGATGATAAGTAATGATTTCTGTTTTAATGATTATAGCAATGAACTTTTGTTTTATTGTTTTGACATAACAGTGGAGTTTGCAGGTTTTGTAAAGAAGGGAAAGGTTTTCTTTACTTGTTAATAGCAAATGATGTTCAAATTGATTTAAACTCATTGAGTCTAAAACCCATGTATCTCACGAGGCATTTATGTCTTACGTATTTTTGTTTTGAAATGCTATGTACTCAGGAACAGGATGCTGGTTAGCAGACGATAGAAGGAAAAGAGTTAGAAGCTAATATGTGGAGTGTAGATAGAAGAGATGTTTAGAAGATAGAGTATCTCAATTGCGGTATAGTTTGTCATGTAACTAAGATATGTTTTATTATGGTTTAGAATTCCCTTGTAGTTATACAATAAAGTTGTGTTATGTCCCGTATTGTTTTTGGGTTGTTTTATTGAGTCGGGTCAGTATGGAATTGTCCATAATTCCCGAAGGTCATGCCGAATTTTCGGTAGAAATGTTAGTTTAATATGGGACATAACTTTGAGTTGTTAAAGGCTTTACTATGGTTGTTTTGATATGAGTTTGTAACCCCCAATGTTATCTAAATATCTTTTATGCAATTGTTTTATTTGGGACCAAAAGTTTTAAATATTGACTTAAAAACCAAAAGAAAAGTTTTTTTAAAGAACGAAATTTATATTTATAGTGTTTTATAAATTATTACACCAATTCATGTGTATGAAAGATGGGGTGTTACATTTATAGTAATGTTTTGTCTAATCCTTTTGTTCCAGGATGATCTTTCCAAGCCAGGTCAAGCACCACACCTAACTGTTCGTACTTGACACTAAACCCTTGGTACACTCTGGTTCCTAAATTATTTTTAAAATTTTCACTTTGTTATGCTTTTTCTACACTTTTCAGGTTTTGGCCTTCTGATAGATGATGTGTTTTAAACTTGAACCGTATGAATTGATTTTTGTTTGATTGATTGTCCTTTCTGAATGCACCTAGGAGATATGTATCTGACCATTTATGTTATCTCTTAGACATTTTTTTGTTATTACTTCCAAACCTAAATATGAATTGACAAATTTACTTTAATTGGACTGTAGTTGCACACAACCTTAAACTATGTTTGCATTGACCATAATGCCTACCATACGATCTTACTCTCTATTTGATTATGGTTAAATTTATATGCTAGTTTTTTTACAAAAAAATACGAATGATGCAAGACAAATTTGTAATCCATAAAATACCAAAAGTCACTAACATGTTTTCGTAATTGTAAATGTAAATTGTAAATTGTAGATTGATAACTTGAATTTAATGTTTTACACTTAAAATTGTTGTATAGAGCCAATCAAATTTTAAAAATGGGTCATTGTAGACTTGATTGAAGTATAAAATTCATAAATATTATCCATCATCTTTTTGTTAAGTAGCACGAAACAATAAAAGAAACAGGTTTGGTATGGCTTTTCTTAATCACGTATAACCATGGGTCTTTTGTTGGTGACTCTGTGAGTTTAAAATGTTTGGTGTTTATGACTTCATGGTGGTTTTGAATGATATGATTTAGGTATCATGTGTACTTTTATATTTATTTTCTGCATTTGGATTCTGAATTTATGATTTCTATATCTAACTTTGTATGTGGTCAATGATTGTAACACCCGGCTTTTAAAACAAAACCCCCCTAAAAAAATTTTCATTTAAAACTATAACAAAGGGGTATATTTTAATAAAAACGGGTACAAGCGTATCAAGGAGAGTATAAAATACCGTAGTCTCCTTTGAAGCCGGGCTGCTACTGACAGCATCTAAGAGTCCTACTTCACGAGTCACGGACTCCATCTATTCCCCTATTAGGATCATGCTAACCTGCAGGGACATTTAACAAACGGTATGAGCTACAAAGCTCAGTGAGTAATCATTTCTGCAAATAACATGTATCAAATATATTCGTATATCTGTTCGGATATCGAATCCAAACTCATAGCCTTACTGGCTGACCATATATCTCTTAGGATTTCACATCCTAATTTTGTAGCCTTACAGGCTACTTCATGACAACCTGCAATTATCAAACCACATCAGTTATTTGCACAGATAATCATATCTATCGTTTCTGTCCCATGTTTCTTAGTCACAATGGACTGCATCATATATCATGGCTATATAAGCCGCACCCTGTGTCATAGCTATATAAGCTGCACCAAAACATTATCAGTATATAATTCATAGCCCGCAGGCCACACCAGCTGGGTTTAGTAACCCGATATCATAGCCAATAGGCCGCACCATGTACCTGTAACAAAATCATAGCCAAAAAGGCCGCACCAAATATCATAGCCCGAAGACCGCATCGGAGACATAGCCCGAAGGCCGCACCGGAGTCATAGCCCGAAGGCCGTACCAAGCATCGGAGACATAGCCCGAAGGCCGCACCGGAATCATAGCCCGAAGGCCGTACCAAGCATCGGAGACATAGCCCGAAGGCCGTACCAAGCATCGGAGACATAGCCCGAAGGCCGCACCGGAATCATAGCCCGAAGGCCGTACCCATTGGATATAGTATCCAGAATTAGTTATGGCTCACAGGAAAATCCCGCTGTTGCCTAGACTCACGGCTGGTTCCGGTCTTGTCTATATAAGTTTTATTGACTCACGGCTGGTTCCGGTCTTGTCATTTCGTTTTATTGACTCACGGCCGGTTCCGGTATTGTCATTTCATTTTATTGACTCACGGCTGGTTCCGGTATTGTCATTTCATTCTATTGACTCACGGCTGGTTCCGGTATTGTCATTTCATTCTATTGACTCACGGCTGGTTCCGGTATTGTCATTTCATTTTATTGACTCATTAATTTCGTCCCACAATCAGTTTCAACCTGTAACAACTCAATCATCATATATCACATATGGTATTAGTGAGATTACTCACCTGGATACTAGCTGCGTTTCAATTTCGGTTGTTTCTTGCCTTTGCGTGCACCACAACCATTTTGTCACATACCTATATTTTCATTTATATACCAAATGATAATAGGTTAATAATCATCTACATTGACTCTAATACACTAGAGTTCAATACAATATCGTTATAAATAATGCCTAGTTAATAAACTTTCCGTTTACTAACTTTATATGAATTTTACTATTCACCGAGGCATTCGGATCGGTCTACAGTGCCCCCGAGGGGTCGGAAACTCAATCTAAAAATTTTCCCAAACTTTTCAGACCATAACGAGCCTATGGTCCAAATTTGAGCTAAAACGGACAAGCCAAACAAAAGTTAGCATTTTAAAGTCCCTGTCTGAGGGGCGCACCCCGCCCAGACATGGGCGCACTGCGCCTGGGCGCACCCCGCCAGGGGTTTGGGCGCACCGCGCCTGTCGCCTGCAGATGTCTCCTGTCCAGCCGCGATTTGTGCACTGTAGCACGCAGTTTTGGCTCATTAAGTCCTTAATCCAGTCCTTAATCGATTGGGGTTTGTTTCTAGGCTAAAACCTTATACTTTAACAAGGTTTTCAACCATCCAAAACAACCAAATCAATCAAAATGAAGAATTAGGGTTCTTAGTTCTAACAACCCCAAACTTCAAATTCATCACTAATAGCAATCTACTTCCATTCTCTTGAGTTAAGTCCTTATTAGCATGACTTAATGGAAGCATTACATCAATTTAAACACATAATCATAACTGAAATTCATAAATTTCAGTTTCTATAAAAGTTCATCATGAACACACACAAAACTTAGGTTAGAATTCAATTTACTAACCTTTTATGCTTAGAAATCTTCAATTCCAAGCTAGGATTTCAACTTTCCACTTCAATTCTTCAAGAACTTGCTGAAATCGTACCCCCTTTGCTCCTCCCGTTGCTGCACAATGGCTGGTCAAAGAAGAGAGTCAAACTCTCTATTTATACCTAAATTTCTTACATTTTTGGTCCTTAAGTTCTATTTCTTGAACTTTGACCACAAAATCAAGTTTTATTACAATAAAACTTTCATTTCTTACATTTTTGCCACAACCAACAATATTTTTCATATTTGGTCTTTCACATGGTCAAATGACCAAAATACCCTTTTTCGGTAAAACGACTCAAATTCAGTTTTTATAACATTTTAAGTCCAAAACTCAAAATATTATTTCAACTAAATACTTTTTCTGTCCAAAAGACCAAATTACCCTTCTAAGGTAAAATGACCATTTTGCCCTTTTATTATAATTATATAATAAAACATGCCTTGGCGTTACAAATTCTCCCCTCCTTCAAAAGATTTCGTCCCCGAAATCATACTATCAAGCGAGGGTATTTCTTTCTCGTTACAATTCCGGTTTCCCATATCATATGGAAACCTTTATGGTATTGCCTAAGCACTTAACCATACCAGTCTTCTTATCTCGTGGTTATATCACCACCCGCATATCACTCCTCCGGTTGTCCCGGGCACCTTTATCACTTATCTTCCTCATTTCAACATGAGGGATTCGTTAGAATTTATCAATCTATGTTCTAAAAACCATGAGACCCATAGAAAACTTATAAATATCTTGAAGTTCATCAAGAATCTTCAATCAATACACCGCAATTTTTGCTTTTGGGATATACGGAAAGGTCCAATAAACAAGGGCTCAACTTTCCTTTTTGTCCCACATCAATTTCTAGTCCTTCCGAAGGGTCACTGTGAGTTCCACCATCTTCCTTTACTTGGGGTTTCAATGGTTTTACTCGACAATCCGCATACTACTCTTGTCGACTTGGTCTATTTCCAAGCTTTCTCGAATTTGCCTAATCTTTTCTTCTGTTTGAGATACAATCTCAGGTTTAGTCAACGGCTTCTCCCCAACTTCTGTCTGGCAATTCGGCGTGCAACACGGTAGTCTAAACAATATTTCCTACGAGTCAATAAAACACTAGTATAATACCTATACTTATCTACAACTTCTACCAAGGATAGACGGTCGTATTGTTTTCCGCTAGGGTCTGTTATGCAGATTTCAAGCATAACTCCTAAGATCTGCATCATTATCTCACCTCGTCAATCCATCTGCGATTCGCACACAGTACTTACTAGTACTTTTGAGCTAATGATTCTAAGAATTAATGCTAAATTTAGCAAATAATTCTAGTATCTCGATCCGATACAGTCGCCACCTGTAGTGCACGTCAACAATTTTCTTTATCTTTGTAGTTTTTCACTACCTTTCCACTCTTAAATTCTTCTTAGTCGGTATAATTCTACACTGATTTCATCAATCAACCTGCAATTCACCCATGTGGTGTCATACCCATACGGTACTTGCAAAGACTTTACTACAAAGTCTATGATATTTTTCGTCCCATTTCTTCTTTAGGACGTACAACCCTATGTTTCTAATGATTTGACTGTAGTTACCCACAAGTCAAACACTTTTCACATATCTTTCAATGTCTTTCTTCAGCCCCGGCCACCAACACATAGGTTTTATCGACCTATACAGTTTGGTATTGCCCCGGGTATACTGCATATCTGATACAAAATGCATCTTTTCAAGATGATTTTTATGTTTCGTTTGACTTTGGAATTCACATTCACAACCGCCAAGGGTTTTAAATCACTGTGATATTCCAACTAACTTCCGCTACTATTTAATCATTTATTCACTTTTCGCGTTTTCAGACTTGCACACATCTTTCTGTGCTACCCGAAACAACTCAGGTAATCAATTTGCCACGTTCATACACGTGGATGTAACCTCCAAAGGTTACTCTTTCTAATTCAAGGCATCTGTAATCACATACGCCTTTCTGAGATGGTACAAGATTTCATACCCGAAATCTCTAAGTAACCCATCTATCTTTGCTATTTCATATATAGCTTCTTTTGATCAACTAAGTACTTCAAACTTATATGATCCATATAAACAGTAAGCTTTATACTACATCTGTAGTGTCTCCAAAGCTTCAATGTCAAAGTCATAATTGCTACTGCAATATCATGTATCCAAAGTCAACTCTGGATGCATTTCTATAATCCAGTTTATCTTCTCCGCTTAGCAATAATGCTACCACCGGAGCTTCACACAAGGTTTATTTCAACCTTTGAAAAGATATTTGTGGTCTTTCTACCACCCAAACTTTTTCACTTTTATTAGTCAACCTTAGTCAACTGACCAGCAATCAAGGAGCAGTTTTCTACAACTCTCCTATGGTAACCCGCCAAATCCGAGGAACTACAGTGTCAGTCAGATTCCTCAGGCGGTTCCAGTTTTATCACGGTATCATTCTTTCCACTGATTCTACTTTATCATCTCTGGTATTGTTAACATGCCCAAAGAATATGTAACTTCTCTTAGCCAAATTTTCATACTTAGAGAATTTAACATATCACTTAACTCAGTGTAGTAACTCCAGTATCTGGTACAATGTACCTCATATTCAATCTGGTTTCGAGAATATCATATTCTCAGTAGTCAATGTACATATACATTAACTTATCTTTCTTCTTTTCAAACAGATAGGGCTCCACACGATGACACATTCGGCCATATGAGATCCCAATTCACAAACAATTTCTTCCAATTGTTTTACCACTCTGCCATCTCCGCAGAGGCTAATCAATATAGAGCCTAGATAATAGGAACGGCTCCCAAGACCAGCTTAATCATAAGCTCTTCTTGCCAATCTGGCAGACATCCTGGAAGTTCTTTTCAAAAGGAACATCCGAGAATTTATCTAAAGTAGTACACTACTAGCACTGCTTTATTTAGCTTGGCCCATACCACGTATGCCAACTACAAAATCATTCCTTTACTAACTCTTTTCTGAGTTTAAGCAAAGGAAAATAATCGGTATTCTCAACAACGGTCATTCACCATGGATTTTCATCCGCTCATTTCTGTTTCAAGAACCATACTGTTCTTATTTCTACAATTCACGTTAGCATAATTCATTGCTAACCAATTCATAAGCACAACTGCTTCAAATTTACTAGTAGTCATCGGCTTCAGATTCATAGGGAAAATGGTCCCGTAAATCCTAGGCAATCTACCTTCCAGGTGTTCAATATCTAGAACATGTTTGCTATTTGCTATAGCTACTTCCAAAATTTCATCCATAATCGTTGATGAAATATCCAATCACGACATCAGTGTCACCGATCCAAAGCATAGCTTCATGGATCACATATAACATACACGAAGTTATATTCAAAACATTTACATCGGAGATCATATCTGTCTCCTCACGAGTTTCTTCCATAATCTGCTGGAATGATCAAGGCACCACTGGTCCTTTTCGACCATTCGTTCCTTCTTTCTTTCCTGGGTTCACCACCCGTTACTCCACATTTAGCATGTGAGTATGTCATAAGGAAGTGATCTATAGTTCCTCGCTGGAACCACTTCCGTCCCATACAACAAGCTCGAGCAATCTGCTCCTATCATCTGCAATTTCAGCATGTCAACGGTAGAGTTTCAACTCTACAATTTTCCTTAGTGCCTTTCCTGCATTGATCACAATACATAACTGCTCGGTTTTTGGTCCCTTCCTTTTTAGGTTGGACCGGTCTGTGGCAACTTCCCCCGAAGCGTCCACTAATCGTTTTCTGCTTTTCTTGTAGTCTCAACTACTGTTCTTTCACCTTGAATATCAATCAGGGTGAGCAACCGATTTCTTTTTCTGACCACATCGGCTAATATTGCCCAACATGTGGATTTCTGCTATTCGTCCCCTTTTTGCTCCTCATCCAACAGAGTCTCAAGAATGAGCTGGTCCATTTCCTAGAGCTTCGCGCCCTAAATTTCTCCCAGTAATACTCGCTGCTCGTACTTCTTATACATTAGAAGTCAGCAATAGTTAGGTTATATATGTATAATAAAAATTTATATACACCTAACAGTTCATCATGTCTACTGTCTCAGGGTTTAAGTCCAGGAATCTACTCTATAGACACCTAGTTCACTTAAACCTCGGCTCTGATACCAACTTGTAACACCCGGCTTTTAAAACAAAACCCCCCTAAAAAAATTTTCATTTAAAACTATAACAAAGGGGTATATTTTAATAAAAACGGGTACAAGCGTATCAAGGAGAGTATAAAATACCGTAGTCTCCTTTGAAGCCGGGCTGCTACTGACAGCATCTAAGAGTCCTACTTCACGAGTCACGGACTCCATCTATTCCCCTATTAGGATCATGCTAACATGCAGGGACATTTAACAAACGGTATGAGCTACAAAGCTCAGTGAGTAATCATTTCTGCAAATAACATGTATCAAATATATTCGTATATCTGTTCGGATATCGAATCCAAACTCATAGCCTTACTGGCTGACCATATATCTCTTAGGATTTCACATCCTAATTTTGTAGCCTTACAGGCTACTTCATGACAACCTGCAATTATCAAACCACATCAGTTATTTGCACAGATAATCATATCTATCGTTTCTGTCCCATGTTTCTTAGTCACAATGGACTGCATCATATATCATGGCTATATAAGCCGCACCCTGTGTCATAGCTATATAAGCTGCACCAAAACATTATCAGTATATAATTCATAGCCCGCAGGCCGCACCAGCTGGGTTTAGTAACCCGATATCATAGCCAATAGGCCGCACCATGTACCTATAACAAAATCATAGCCAAAAAGGCCGCACCAAATATCATAGCCCGAAGGCCGCATCGGAGACATAGCCCGAAGGCCGCACCGGAGTCATAGCCCGAAGGCCGTACCAAGCATCGGAGACATAGCCCGAAGGCCGCACCGGAATCATAGCCCGAAGGCCATACCAAGCATCGGAGACATAGCCCGAAGGCCGTACCAAGCATCGGAGACATAGCCCGAAGGCCGCACCGGAATCATAGCCCGAAGGCCGTACCCATTGGATATAGTATCCAGAATTAGTTATGGCTCACAGGAAAATCCCGCTGTTGCCTAGACTCACGGCTGGTTCCGGTCTTGTCTATATAAGTTTTATTGACTCACGGCTGGTTCCGGTCTTGTCATTTCGTTTTATTGACTCACGGCCGGTTCCGGTCTTGTCATTTCGTTTTATTGACTCACGGCCGGTTCCGGTATTGTCATTTCATTTTATTGACTCACGGCTGGTTCCGGTATTGTCATTTCATTCTATTGACTCACGGCTGGTTCCGGTATTGTCATTTCATTCTATTGACTCACGGCTGGTTCCGGTATTGTCATTTCATTTCATTGACTCATTAATTTCGTCCCACAATCAGTTTCAACCTGTAACAACTCAATCATCATATATCACATATGGTATTAGTGAGATTACTCACCTGGATACTAGCTGCGTTTCAATTTCGGTTGTTTCTTGCCTTTGCGTGCACCACAACCATTTTGTCACATACCTATATTTTCATTTATATACCAAATGATAATAGGTTAATAATCATCTACATTGACTCTAATACACTAGAGTTCAATACAATATCGTTATAAATAATGCCTAGTTAATAAACTTTCCGTTTACTAACTTTATATGAATTTTACTATTCACCGAGGCATTCGGATCGGTCTACAGTGCCCCCGAGGGGTCGGAAACTCAATCTAAAAATTTTCCCAAACTTTTCAGACCATAACGAGCCTATGGTCCAAATTTGAGCTAAAACGGACAAGCCAAACAAAAGTTAGCATTTTAAAGTCCCTGTCTGAGGGGCGCACCCCGCCCAGACATGGGCGCACTGCGCCTGGGCGCACCCCGCCAGGGGTTTGGGCGCACCGCGCCTGTCGCCTGCAGATGTCTCCTGTCCAGCCGCGATTTGTGCACTGTAGCACGCAGTTTTGGCTCATTAAGTCCTTAATCCAGTCCTTAATCGATTGGGGTTTGTTTCTAGGCTAAAACCTTATACTTTAACAAGGTTTTCAACCATCCAAAACAACCAAATCAATCAAAATGAAGAATTAGGGTTCTTAGTTCTAACAACCCCAAACTTCAAATTCATCACTAATAGCAATCTACTTCCATTCTCTTGAGTTAAGTCCTTATTAGCATGACTTAATGGAAGCATTACATCAATTTAAACACATAATCATAACTGAAATTCATAAATTTCAGTTTCTATAAAAGTTCATCATGAACACACACAAAACTTAGGTTAGAATTTAATTTACTAACCTTTTATGCTTAGAAATCTTCAATTCCAAGCTAGGATTTCAACTTTCCACTTCAATTCTTCAAGAACTTGCTGAAATCGTACCCCCTTTGCTCCTCCCGTTGCTGCACAATGGCTGGTCAAAGAAGAGAGTCAAACTCTCTATTTATACCTAAATTTCTTACATTTTTGGTCCTTAAGTTCTATTTCTTGAACTTTGACCACAAAATCAAGTTTTATTACAATAAAACTTTCATTTCTTACATTTTTGCCACAACCAACAATATTTTTCATATTTGGTCTTTCACATGGTCAAATGACCAAAATACCCTTTTTCGGTAAAACGACTCAAATTCAGTTTTTATAACATTTTAAGTCCAAAACTCAAAATATTATTTCAACTAAATACTTTTTCTGTCCAAAAGACCAAATTACCCTTCTAAGGTAAAATGACCATTTTGCCCTTTTATTATAATTATATAATAAAACATGCCTTGGCGTTACAATGATTTTGAATGGTTAAGGAACCTTATTAGTCACACGCAGTTGATCTGATTTTGGAGTTTTTGATCTTTGAAGGTATGGTTGGGTATGTTCAATTATAGGTTGTTGAGTGTGTTACGTTTTATTACAGAGCAAATATGATTTAATTATCACATTTTTTATATTGTTTTATAGTGGAATTTCTCACGTGCTCTACATCTCAAAATGATTGTTCCATAACCATGTCTTATAGTATATAAGATTACATATGACATCCTCATTCAAAAGTATTGTTAACAGAATGATATATTCATCGTTCACATAATCAAAAGAATGATATATTCATTCTTACATAATCATTCTGTAAAGAATGATAACCATTATTAACAAAATGACAAACAGTTTCAAATTTAAACACATACTATCTGCATTGAAAAAGACAATAACCCTAATCAGATTGAATTGTAATCATCTTCTTTTTTTCTTCTGATTCTCTTTCTTTCTAATAGGACAATTTCTTGTGTCATGATGTACAAACTTTTTGCACAATTGACATTCTCTATTTGGCTTCTCAGATTGAATTGCAATCATCTCCATTTTGCTTCTTATTCTCTTTCCCCTAGTACCACATCCTTTGTTCCTTATGTTAGCCAGATTTTGAATTTCAATTGTATCGGGAATGCTAACACCTAAAGCTTTTTCATAATTGGATTGCTTGTTTACAGTTTCATTAGGATCACCACCAACACCAAACTTTACTTTCAATTTTGTAATTTATTCAAAATACTCTTCAAGCTTAACATTGTCATGACTTAAACCTGCAACACATTGATCAACAGTCATATATATGTCGATGGCAGTTTTGTCCATAATTACACTGGCTTTCAAATTATTAAAGCGCCTCCTTAGTAATTCTGAAGGAATAACATCTCTATGCCAATGCTGCAATACATACCTCTCAGGTATTCGATCATATCCATAGAACTTCAAAACACAAAAATATGCCTACATAAAACTCCAACATGTTCAAAGTGCTTGCAGCTACAAAAAAACAGCTTCTCATCTTTTTGATATCTCACCTGAAATAATATGTTAGTTCATTCTTTAAAACCATAATAAATATAAAACAACCATATAAAATTAATTTACCTTGAATTGTGAAACTTTTAATACACGATCATAAAGATATTCATCATCATTCTTATCTTCCTTCACCTTCGCCTGCTCCCTTGCGTTAATACTTTTATTCTTCTCCAAAACGCATATAACATTTGCATTCATATCATAAATAACATTCATTTGGAAGCAAGATTTCTCACAATGGAAAATCTCTTCTTGCACTTCATAAAATACTCGATGAGTATATATTTTTGCTCCATGTTTTTCATAAGGAAGATATGTGAACATAATTGGATAGGTTGTGGAGGTGTTAAAATCCATGACACTTTGATTATGATGCTGTCTTTCCATGCAAGACTCAAATGTCATCATGAAGTTTATAAGATACGATCCAGCAAGCATAGTATTATGAAATGACCAATTTTGACTTTCAGACATCGATGTAGTTTTCATAAGACCTGACATTTGTACATCCATAAAAAATGCAGGAATCCATGACCTTCACAACTCATACATTTTTTTAACCACTTATTCTCAACTAAATTGAAATTTTGCAACATCAAATCCCAACCCGTTTCAAATTCTGCTGTATCGATTTTGGAATTCCAAATCAAACCATTTATTTTCCTCCTAAAAACCGGATTATTTACCACTTCCTAATATAACTACAATAGAATAACATTTGTTAGAACACATTCATTATAACCAACATATGCTGTTGTTTACTAACAAAACACATAACATGCAAACTTTATCTAAAAAAATCTATTATTGTAAGAATTATAACTATAAGACTAGGATGAATTACCTTCTTTGGAAAATTGGCAGTTATATGCCACATACATAACCGATGATGTGACAACGGAAACACATATTCAACTGCTTTTTCATGGCAGGATATTGATCCGACAAAATCAGTGTAGGTTGTTTCCCAAACGCTTTAAAAAAAACATCTCAATAACTAAATATACAAATCAGTATCTTCTTTACTTAACAATCCAGCTCGAAATGTGACACATCTTTTATGGTTATCTATTCCGGTAAATAGAACAAATACCATATGCTACCTACAAATTTACAAAAAAAGATTAATACAAAAATGTCAAAATAAAAAAATTATATAAATAAAATAATAATGAATAACAAACCTATTAGTACTAAATGTAGCATCGAATGACACAACATCCCCAAAAACGTTGTAATGGTACTTTGCCGTTTCATCTTCCCAAAACATTGCATCTAGAACTCCATTATCATCCCTAAATTCAAATGTAAAATTAGGAACATGTTTCTTTCTATTTTCCATCTTGTTGACTAACAATTGAGCATCCCTACCACCTATAAAACAATTAAGATTCCTTTGACAGTACTTGAAATCAATTGCCAATCCCCCCTCCTTCCATATCCACCTTGAATATCGCAAAATAACCGATATGCTTTTAGTACACCTACATTCTGCTTTGTCATATTAAAAATAAAATTTTGTGTTGTACTATCAAGTTTCCTGTTGGAACATGACAGATACATATTATATTTACTAATCAACTCGTGATTATGCATCTCAATAAAGTCATTCACAATGTATTTCTGTGTACCAGTTATTTTAATGAATAAAATACGTGCATTGCAACCGCATCTACGTAAATCTTTTCTCCGTTTCATTTTTTTGTGTTGTACAACCATAGTATCAACTTGAGCAGTATTCGAATTTCATTGTCTGTTGCATAGCAAGTGTGACTTCAAGATAATATCATAACCATTCTTTTTACGACTTCCTTGTCTAACATCAAATCCGGCTTCAATGGCATATCTTCTATACATTTGCTCTGCTTCATTATATGATAAAAAAATTGCACCTTTTTTTGCTTAATTTATTCTGATACATCGGGTATCCATAAATCATTATTCAACTCAAATTCTTCTTCATATATTGGATCTGTACAACAAAAAAATAATAGCATAAGAATACATTCTTATCATAATACATACATTCTAATCAGAAATACATATTCTGGACAGAATAACAAACATACAATAAAATTTTTATGAAGATTGCATATAATGAAGATTTTGTACATAATAAGGTTCATACTTATTATTCTTCACATAATACATAGATGCAAATGTCATAACACACACACACACACACTTCTTTAGAAAGTATGATGGACTTTATTTTTAACATTTCATTTTGGACAGAATAAAAAATTCTATAGTATCAATTTAACATAAGAAAAAAATATTATACATTCTTTATGCTACAATGTAATACTTTGTTGAATTTATTAAAATGTTTGTATTTTGCGAGTGAAAATGAAAATCTAAAATCACATATTTGTGATTGCAGCTTCATCACATCTAATTGAAAATGTTTTTTGTGAAAAGTACGTAGCATGCTTTGAAAAGTGATGTTCCTATCTACTTCTATAGACATGCTTTAATTCTTCAAAAAAAGAAAGCTAATTGGTGTTTGTTGTTATTCGATCATACAATTTTCTTCTCTACCAGGCAGTATATGTAGTTTATAGAGGCACACGCAATGGCTAAAGCATGCAAAAATGTGCACTGTTAAACAAAAAATTAAGAAAGTGAGCTACCCTTGGATTTAATTATTACTATATGCATGTAAATTTTAATTAATTGATATTGTTTAATTCACATATGAAGTTGGAATTTAATAATTTTTCCAGGGTAGTCGGATGCCCTTACTAATTATCACAAGACATTACAAATTAACCAAGCTGATAATTTCTGCACAGAAATGTTGACGGGTTCTTATGACTGAAGTCGCTAACGTATTGAATCTGCAATATAATATGAATGAAAGTGGAACAATATTAATCAATTTAGTCAAAAAATGAGTTGGGTTAAAGGTGAATGGAAGCTAGGTGTTGTTTATTTATGACATAATAGACTTGAGGGCTGTTTGGCAGCATAATATTTTGAATCTGAAAAGCAAGATATTTGACCAAAACAATAGATGGAATTCAAGAAAACTGTGACTTTTTGTTTAATTGGTTCGTTTGCTTAATTTCCTTCAATTTGATTTGTTTCCTTTTTGATTTGGGTTAGTTTTATTGTTTTTCTTCTCAATTTACTTGTTTTTTCATTTTTAAACGGGTTTCGCACATAATATTACTCTTGCATCGTCTCCTACAAGTCGTTCTCTTCTTCTCCAATTAATGGTATCGTACTGTGCCTTTTAGCGGTTAATCATAGTTTCCATCCTTCATTTAATTTTAAAAACTGTTGTTTTTGTACAACTTTCAATTACTATAAATCTTCGAATATATACCGTTGTCATTAGAATGTGCCATTTTGTATGCAATTACTTTTTATAATTAAAAATTTCATTTTGTGTATTAGAATATGTCGTTAGAACGTATAATGTTGTCGTTTAATTTTACTTAGTTACAACACATTACTGTTCTTTCTTTCTTTTTAGGTAATCCTTTTTCCTCCTTCCTAATGTTTGGTTTCTTTTGATCATGCCAATGACTACTATAACTCATTTGCCAAGGCATTATAATTTACAATGAAAGTTACACTGTACGAACATGTCGCTACCATAATGCACACATACAACCCCTGCGAAAATAAATAAATAAAAGTATAGATAGAAATATAATTGTAACTACAAATTTTGAAATATATATATATATATATATATATATATATATATATATATATATGTATGTATGTATGTATGTATGTATATATATATATATATATATATATATATATTTTTATATATATATATATATTTATATATATATATATATATATATATATATATATATATATATATATATATATATATATATATATATATATATATATATATATATATCATATGTATGTTTTTTTTCAGTTATACAATACAATTTTCCAAATGTTTCTTTTTTCATATATTCTACCATTAGGATTTATATCATTATGGAGTTCTAATCTTATTGAAATTTGTTGAATGTTGATTTATGTTTAATCTCAGGTTGCATGCTATAAGGATCCCAAGGCTGGAGAAACAAGAAAGGAAAAATGTCAGAAAATTTTATGGTTTGATAGGAAAATAAAGGATTGTCGGTTAAAATGCAAAACTGTTAGTTTTGGTAATTTGCCATTAACCAAATAAAATGGACTTATGTTTTGAGTTTTGACTTTTTGGCAGGAGGTTTTGGAATGTATGGATCAAGACCTGACAACGCCTAGTGATATCAAGTATTTTAGGCGTTGTTGAGCCCTGTTCTTGATAAAATTATATCAAATATGTCTGGGTATTCTCACTTTTCGTGCCAGGACTTGTTTGGAGAAAAAGAATGGAAACAGAGACTAAAAGCGTGCAAAAGGAAGAAGTTTGGAAAGAACGAAAAATCAAGGAAACTCGTACGCGTGCCGCAGATACATCATCTGCGCGACGCGGGCTTAAGGCGGTGGAACACATTCAAATGCCGAAGAAACGGGAAAAGATAAGTACGCGCGCCGCGGATTTCACTTCTGCGCGGCGCGGCTGCGGGAAATTTGCAAGTATAAATAGATGCATTTTCAGCCGAAAACCCAAGCAAAGACCGGGTGTAAAATCGACCTTGAAGCTCTTTGACTCCAAGATTTCATTCCAGAAGACTCTCAATTGGTATTGGTTAGTTTTAGATTTTATTTGTAATTAAATAGTTGGATTTAAGTTTGGTTTTGTATCTTTGGGTGTGACAACCATTGATATTAAGCTTTGGCTTCTGTTTTTGGATCAATTGGTTATTGTTTTTATGTTTGGATTCGGATTTGGTGAATGAGAAGCATTTGGTTACATTTAATCTTAGCTTTTCGGTGTTTTTATGCTTGTGTTTGGTTTTGGATGTTTGATTTATGTTTGGATATTGTTTTGACCTTGTTGGGACTGTTTTCCTTTGCTGATATCAGTAACTAATTAGGTTAGTTGTAGGCATTAAACCTTGGCTAGTAACTGTTCAGTAGAACTTTAGTTAGTGGCTAGTTTATGCTTTGCTTGGTTTTGCTAGTTTGGATGCCTTTGATTGCTTCTGATTCAGAGATGTACTTCTGATTTCAGAAAGTGACTAGGTCATTTGAGCTTAGCTTAGCTTGGCTTGAGTGTGTTTGATCATTGCTTTTGTTTGCTAGTGATTAGGAAGATAGAAACTAGATCCTCTGACTGTAGCTGTGACACTACTAGTTGGTAATCTCTCATCTAGTCTAACCACGAAGCTCCTGTGGATCGACCCTGACTACCGCTATACTAGTGTGTGTTAGGTTTTCTCTTATTTTTGACCGCATGACGACCGCTGCGCATGTCAAATTTTGGCGCCGTTGCCGGGGAGCTGTGCGCTTAGATTAGGTGATTTGTAGGACTTAGTTTCTGATTTTTGATGTTTGATTTTAGTTTGCTGATTTTTGGTAGGTGTACATGTTGGATTAGGTGTCTAAGCCATGACTAATAATTAGTATTTACCTAATTAATAGTAGCATAGTCCATTTGGGTTGCCCTCATAGCTGGAGGATTGGTGGAAAGTTAAGTAGAGAGAAAGGGTTGATTTATTATATGACTAATAAATCAAGATATTGTTTGTTAATATATTATGGAGATAATATATTAATTAGAAATAATATTATTTGATTAATAATTAATCGGAAATTAATTGGATTAATTTCTGTGACATTAATTGGATTAATCAGGAGGTCAGGGATTAAAGTCGTACAAATTCAATAGTTGAATTGCGGCGCGCAGCGCGCGTACAGATAATCCGGAAAATGGGCTGCGGCTAGGGTTTTAGCTTTGCCACTTGGTTCCCTATCAATAGGGAACCCTAGACCTCATTATCAGTCGCTCATTCTATTATTTTCTCTCTGGAATTTCGATCCATAATCCTTTCGGCTTGGGTGTGATCTCATTTGAGGCAGGATATTTTTGCTGCTCAGCTTCCAGAAAATTCTAAAATGTTGGTTTTTCTAATTTTATTATTTTAGTTAATTTTCTTATGACCTATAGGTTTTGTTATATGTTCAATTAGAAGAAAACATAGATCCTTATAGGTTGCATGTGAACTTAGGTTATTTAGTTCATGGTTTGCAGAAAACCTTTCAGTACATCCTTATGATGGGTGATTACATGTACCCGGATCAGTATTATGAAGATTATGAAAATCCGGCCGACACCTATTACGAGGATGATTGCTATAATGGATAATTCGATGACAATGGATGGCGGACCGAAGAGTCATCTCAGCCTGAGAATTCTGTAACTTGGGCCCAACTTTGAGTATTCATGTATAACAACTACCATGAGTAGAAGGACTAGGCTGAAGCTCTTGAAAAAGTGCAAGCTTCTTTAGATAGGTTAGAGGAAAGTTGGAAATGTTCGCCACCTTCGCCAGAACCGGAGGCGAGTGATCTTCATAATAATGTGTGAGAACTTGCATCACCTGAATATGTGATGGAAGGGCATACACCGTGGGAAAGTCAATAGACCACTGAGAGGGTCGAAAATGTTGTTGAGGAAGAGGTTGTAGGTGACAATGCTACCTCTGACTCCACAGCTTTTGATGTTTTTGAAAATGTTGATAATATCGAGCTGGTGATGAGTGAATCCATACCATCACCAAATAATTTGGTTGATGAGGATATTGTGGAGGGGACTGTAAGTGACAATACAGATTCCAGCCTAACAAGTCCTGAAATTGTTGAAGTTACCAATGTCTTTGAGGAAGGGGGTGTAGATGACAATATTACCCCCGACCCCGTAATTTTTTAAAATTTTGAGAAAATTGAAAGTAAGGATCTGATGATGGGTGACTTTGTACCACCATCAGATCAAATAAGTCACTCACTATTGGTTCTGATCCACCTGTTGGATGATGACCAAGAAGTTGATGCTGACGAGTTAATATTTGAAAATAATAAACATGATTTTATCGCCACTCATGATCCATTCATGAATGGAAAATTAGATGTGATAAATACCATCGATGAGGATATATGGAAGCATCCTGATATGTTGCCTTCCGATTCCATTCGATTGGAAAAATTTTATTGGTACTGCAAACCAAAATTGCAACCTGAAGATAGCATGCGAGACACTTGCAAAATGAGATCTATAAAACAACTACTGGAAGCGGCACTGGGCGCGCTTCATGTCAATCCTTTGATTTTGAAGAGATGCAGAAGGAAGGACCGAGCTTGGAGGTTCAAAGCTACCTCCAAACACTCACGGGAATTAATCAACAAACAGCGACCGGGAAGCAGCAGGAGAACTAGCAAGCCATTCGACCCAGGGAAGTTTGAGGAGCATTGGGTCAACAAAGGGACGGTGGTGATTGAAAATCAGCGAAAGAAGAAGGCATACGATCCACCGTAGCTGTAGAAGGGTTCTACGTCTCGCTGAAGACGTTAAACTTAGCGCTTGTTGGGAGGCAACCCATCGTGTCATAAGTTAGGATATATTTCTTTGAATAAAATACAAAAATACATCAATCTTTTTGCAGGTACTAATAGTTTGAAATAAGTGTGGGGTCATTTGAGAAGTTTTGAAATTTTTGAAGTCCACGCCGCAGGTATTTGTATTACGCGACGCGGGATCGTAAACCAACCCGATGCGCAGGGGTTGATTTGGTGACACGCGCGACGCGCAAAGCTTAAATCCGCGACGCGGGGAACGATCAGTCGGTTTTCTCCTTTATAAGGTAAGCCGCGGCTCACACGACCCACACACGACTCGGAGCTCTGGTTATCGAAATTCTCTTGCAATTTTTCTTGCTCATTTTGTTCCCACTGCCAAGGTACGCTATTCTAACTATCTATTACTCGTTAAAACTAGTGATTAGGTAGTTAATTTTAGTGATTTGCTCGAAATAGTTCAAAACTTAGAATCGCTAATGCTAGCTCATAGGGTGTTTGTTTTGCCAAATGGAGACCCTAGATGAGCTAGTCGGCACCTAGGTTACCTTGTGGTGTGATTAGATTGAGTTGTAGCAGGTTAAATTGAGATTTTGGATCGGGGTTTGGAAACAGCCGCACGCCGCGCCGCGCCCTTGCTCTTGGGCCGCGCCGCGGTGCGGCTGGGAAGATAGGGACTGATTTTGCAAAAAAAAATTTGTTTTGTGGCTATATTTTCTTTTTGCAGATGATGTTCAGATTGGAGCACGCTTTCCTCCAGTTCCCCGAGGAGCTGGCCAGTTCGACAGAGTATATCTCGAGGAGAGACGCATTGACTCGTCGCCGGGTCCTCGAGGCGACGGTTATTGACAGAGATATATTGAGAGACGCAGGGTTATGGGGTGCGATCGAGCCATTCTTGCATTGCACCTGGACCCACGAGGAGGCATCATTTACATGCCGTGGCTGGGACAGGATCATGGCCACTGACGAGGATGTGGTCTATACAGAGCTGCTACTGGAGTTCATATCCACCATCCAGTTCGCACCTCGGGCAGGAGACCCGCGTTCCAGGCTAGTACGCTTTCGTTTGGGAGGTGAGCACAGGGAGTGCAACTGTAACACCCCAATTTCACACAAATTTGTTTTTTTTAACAAGACTTTATAATACAAAATATTTAGTTATACATACGGGGCATTACTCTTTCGTATCATTACCACAATTTAAATAGCCCATCCTTAACACAACGAAAGCACCGTCCCACACTTGACTCTTCTAATTCCTTGTTTGATCACCTGAGTACATAGCATTTTTAAAAAAAATACGTAAGACATACGTCTCGTGAGTAATACGGGTTTTAGACCCAAAACAGTTTTCGTTATTTCAACCATTCCAATATTTCATATTATTCAATTTCCTATGAGCGCACCCATAGGTATTCCTTTTCATTTGTGAGCACATTCCTACAAGCGCACCCGTAGGTTTTATACGAGACGCACGCGTATAACTACTTCCTCAATAGCATGAAACGGATTCATCTACCAAGGTATCAATTAGACAACTACTTCGCGACGGGAGGTACCATCCCAGTAGTGTCTTTTGACCACCCCTACCGCAGCAGGCCTGATCTTTATCCATATACTTTTCAACTCATCAACAGGGCTCAACTACTTCATTAGTATTTTACATTTCGTTTATCATTTTTGTACCCATTGTACTTACTAGTTCACAATATCATTTTTAGTTGCACAAAAACATTTTAGTTCCGCAGAACCATTTCCTTTCTCATTAACCATTTCAATTCCCATAAAACCATTTTGACTCACAAATCATTTTATATAAAATTCATTTCTTTATATAAAACCCATTTGCTATGTACTCGAAAATCCACAGATTACTCACCTGATGCGTAGAAGTAGGTCGCACACACAGGCACGTGATACTCAAGAACTCTTCTTCTTTCCCGAACCTACATTCCACGTGGTACTGCTTAGAACGAATTAACGTTTACATTTATTACTTATAATTATATAAGTATACATGTATTTTCCCGATGCCGGACACGTACCGAGTCCTTATCCTCTCTTTACCTTATAAATACATCATTGAGGTTATTAATTATCTTTAATAAGCATATATAGGACCAAACCCCCGCTACGAACTCTATGCCGCAACTAAGACCAAAAAAACCACAAAAGAGTACTTGACAGCAAAACTGAATTTTAGACCCACGACAAGATTTGCAATATTAAACCAGGGAAAGATTACAAATAAAATCCAATAAAAATCAAGGGTAAACTAGACCCAGAGACAAGGTCACAGAGTCTGACCTCAGATCATTTGCATCTTTCAAGAATAAATGAAAAATCCCCAAAGTTGACTGATATAATTAGTTCACCCACTGAACCACCATTGAAGAAATATTAATCGATGAAAATGAGTTAATAAATGAATTCTGAAATTTGGTAAGGAAAAACTAGACTTCAAAAGTGAACTAAGGCAGCTGGCCTTGCCCCTAAACGATTTATGTACAATTTATAATAAATTTCGCAATACAGGGAACCAAATCTGACAGAATTTGGACAAGTCAGTGAATATTGCACAATTCACCTAACTTAGGATCCAAATTAAACCAAGGCCTTCTGTAACAAGAAACTAGACATATAAGCCATTCCAGAAAGGTAAGATTCACCCCAAATGGATACTCACACGATTTTATATCAATTTAACAAGAACAGTTCCAAAACAGTGAAATTTCGAAGATGACAAACATGCCATTAAGGTAGGGTTTCAACTCCTAAACCCATTAAGACCAACATTAAGGTCACAAAAAGGTCTGAATGGATTTCAAGATACATCAGAAAACAGAAGATCTCATGCCCTTCAAATGACTAAACATCAAGCAACACAACCCGTATACACCTCAACAAATGCAAGGGTTGTATGAAGTATATAAAAGGCTAGAACTTAAGCCACATAGGACCAATACAAGAGTGGATCGAGAATTTAAAAATAAACCACAAGGACTACTTGAAAGCTCAAGCCACAAGATTCCCATAAACACACACAAACCATCCCACGGTGGGGCTGTGGTGGTGATGGTTGTATAACGTGGTTCAAAAGAAAAAGGAGGAGAAAAGAAGAAATCCTTACCTTGATGTTCCAACCCTTGTTACAACACCCTTAATTCATGTACTCCTGCTCAAACTCAGCTACCTTCTTCTTTTATCCCATGCCCCCATGCTTCTCTCCCAACTCTTCTCGGCAACAAAAAAAAAACGAACAATAATGTAGGTTATGGATTGGAAAGATGTCGACTAGTGCCAGGAGATATACCAAGATCAATTAATAATTAAATCCACAAAAGCATGGGCTGGCCAAAGGCCATTGGCCCTCCTCTCCTTCTTGTCCGTCACAATCCAAAAAGAAAAGAAGCAATTTCATGCCCCAATTGGGAAATTACACAATTGGTCCCTTGACTTACATAGCTTATTTTTATTTAACCCCAAAATCAATGATAATCAAGTTTCCACATTTGCTATAAAACACCCCCTAACATCAAGTTTAAGTTTTCTAAGACTATTATTATTATAATTTTTTTTATTTCGTAATACTCATGATATAACTCTACGACTCGCTTCCCGAACAACATTTTATCTACTTTCTTTTAAAATTACATGTATAAAGATACATGAAGTTAATCAAAATCGTTAACGCTAAAAAAATGTGGTGTTACAGCAACCTCCGGGAGTTCGGGAGTAAAGTGGGCCTATACACTCCAGCAGACCTCCAGCATCGCTATTTCACCCGGTTCTTCGGGTCCTGTATTCAGGGGAGCCAGACAGGGCTCCCAACATGGAGGTTTGGGCACCATTGTCCAACGTCATATACGAGGCGGAGACTTCCAGGGAGAGTCAGCTTCGGGACCCACTCCACCGCCTCATGCACCGCATCGTCTCCACCTCTATCATGCATCGGGAGGGGGGCGAGAAGGTGTCGGGCGACGACATGACATACCTGTGGGTCCTCCTCGACCCGTCCCGATTCCTCCACCTCCCCTTCGCCCTCGCGGCTGCCCTCTCCACTCATTCGACGGGAGCTTCTTCCAGCAGTCCACTAGCCAGGGGGTATTTCATTACCTGCCTGGCCCGCTCATATGGTATTCTCACTGCCCTTGTAGCTGCCTCCTTGACCGCTCTGCCTCCATCGCGCACTACAACACGCACTTTGGAGAGGATGCGGCTCATTGAGCAGCAGCGCCCGGGGCAGTTCATCCGGGCACCGACCGAGCCTTCTCAGGCACCTCAGCCCGTGTATGCCCAGCCTGGCAGGAGACGCAGGAGGCCAGAGCCAGCACCAGAGCCGCAGCCACAGCCGCAGGAGGACCCAGCGGCCATCCATCGGTTGGAGGCCCGGGTTGCGAGGATGGAGGACAGCTCGAGTGGATCGGGGAGGTACTTTTGGATTTGGCCACTCAGCAGGGCCGACGCCCCTGACCATTTCCAGCCAGGGCCCATGATCATGAAGCCGGACCCTCTAGGGCACCTGGCAGTGATCGATGTACTTTTTCTTTTTCTTTCCTTTTTATATTTTTTGGGATATATGTATAAACTTATGACACTTCTATCTGTATATTTTTGTTCATATTTTATTTGTCATGTTTGTTTTTAATTGGTTTGTTAAGTTATGCATGATATACCAATTTGAGAAGGAGTTGTCTCAGACAAGTGTGGGGTCACCGTGCCCGCTCCACTTGTCTCGACCACCGGCGTGTTCACTGTAGAGCTACAACTCCAGCATACGAAATCAAGGATCCATCTGTACACAATTATACCTGTGATATTGAGCACCAAGCAGTCTATCGTCCAAAAAGGGGTAACTCTTTCTCCCTTGTTTTGAAATAATTTTTATACAACGGGGACGTTGTACGGCTTTAAGTGTGGGGTGTGGACGGTCGAAAGAGATTTTTTTTGAAATTTTTGCAGAAATGATCAATTTTTCAAATTTTTAATAAATTGCAATTTTGAAATGAATGGTTTGTGATTGTGATAGCATTAGTATTTTTCAAGAAATACTGTTTAATTGAGATCATGTTATTAGTTAGTCAAATAAGTCGAGTTTTACGGGTTTAGAAGATTGAGATGTTTTAGGATTGGAATTTAGGAAGGAAAAGTCAATCTGTGGCCTTTGTTGTTCGAGCTGGTAGGTCTAAAATGGGTGGGCCTTATGCACCTTACCACCTAAGATCGTCTGGTCTGGGATGGTATTTCTGAAAGCTCGCTACACGGACAACATCGAAAGTCATGGACAATTCCTTAATGGCCTTTAGAATCTGAATGAGTAAGTACACTTCATTGTGGACAGAAAGTTTGTAATCAAGGGTTCTCTAGAAAGCCATGAATTCCAAAGAACAATTCAATTATGTTTTCGCGAACTATTCCACTCTAACTCGAAGAGCAATAAACTTTGAAACTGAACACAGTAAAAAATTGTTTGATTCTTTATTATAATTTGTTAAAAACTCTATTGCTTGGGGACAAGCAAGGCACAAGTGTGGGGTGTTTGACAACGCCTAGTGATATCAAGTATTTTAGGCGTTGTTGAGCCCTGTTCTTGATAAAATTATATCAAATATGTCTGGGTATTCTCACTTTTCGTGCCAGAACTTGTTTGGAGAAAAAGAATGGAAACAGAGATTAAAAGCGTGCAAAAGGAAGAAGTTTGGAAAGAACGAAAAATCAAGGAAACTCGTACGCGCGCCGCGGATACATCATCTGCGCGACGCGGGCTTAAGGCGGTGGAACACATTCAAATGCCGAAAAAACGGGAAAAGATAAGTACGCGCGCCGCAGATTTCACTTCTGTGCGGCGCGGCTGCGGGAAATTTGCAAGTATAAATAGATGCATTTCCAGCCGAAAACCCAATCAAAGACCGGGTGTAAAATCGACCTTGAAGCTCTTTGACTCCAAGATTTCATTCCAGAAGACTCTCAATTGGTATTGGTTAGTTTAAGATTTTATTTGTAATTAAATAGTTGGATTTAAGCTTGGTTTTGTATCTTTGGGTGTGACAACCATTGATATTAAGCTTTGGCTTCTGTTTTTGGATCAACTGGTTACTGTTTTTATGTTTGGATTCGGATTTGGTGAATGAGAAGCATTTGGTTACATTTAATCTTAGCTTTTCGGTGTTTTTATGCTTGTGTTTGGTTTTGGATGTTTGATTTATGTTTGGATATTGTTTTGACCTTGTTGGGACTATTTTCCTTTGCTGAAATCAGTAACTAATTAGGTTAGTTGTAGGCATTAAACCTTGGCTAGTAACTGTTCAGTAGAACTTTAGTTAGTGGCTAGTTTATGCTTTGCTTGGTTTTGCTATTTTGGATGCCTTTGATTGCTTCTGATTCAGAGATGTACTTCTGATTTCAGAAAGTGACTAGGTCATTTGAGCTTAACTTAGCTTGGCTTGAGTGTGTTTGATCATTGCTTTTGTTTGCTAGTGATTAGGAAGATAGAAACTAGATCCTCTGACTGTAGCTGTGACACTACTAGTTGGTAATCTCTCATCTAGTCTAACCACGAAGCTCCTGTGGATCGACCCTGACTACCGCTATACTAGTGTGTGTTAGGTTTTCTCTTATTTTTTACCGCATGACGACCGCTGCGCATGTCAAGACCCTAGAGTTATTCATCTCAGGTTGTTAAGGCATGTTCCACTTGTGCAAAGTGAATTGATGAAAATGTATATTCTTTTGTGATTCAATATATTATTTGGTACGTCCATTAACACCCCTTGCACCAATTGGTAGTTTCAAGGTGGGGAATTAAACTATATTGTTTTTTCGTAAGTAATCACAGTTGCTAATTTCGAAGGAGGTGACACTTTCATTGTTATTTCAAAATTTGTGACTATTGGTGGTAGTTTTCGAGCTTTTTTAGAACGTTTCATGCAACTAGGCAACAAATCGAGTTTAAAAGTTTTAATGAACGTGTAAATAAATATACCTTTTGGAACTTTTTAATGATGTAACTAAAAAGAATAATTTACTAAAAAAAAGTTTATTGTAGGGCAAGCAAGAGGATAAAGGTTCAATAAGACTGAATTTGTCCTTAAAATCCCCTTTTTACAAATAAGAAGTCAGAGTAACACTACATTCAAGAGGGTTTAAATTAAAAGAAAACTGACTATACAAAATAGCATTTAAAATAAATAAACCAAAATTTGATATTTGCACCAAAGAAGTTCACATGCTTATCGTTTACATTATGATTTTCTGTAAAGGTGAACCAAGGCCAACGTTTTTATTGGGCGATCATAACTATTTGGGACCACTTTTGTAATTTACGTGACAAAGTACGTTGCTATTTACGTAAAAAAACTTATGGTAATTGAGAATGGTAATTTATCGTATGTCGCTGATGTGCTCAAAGTAATTAAAAAATGGCGGTGAATTATTTGCAGTTGTCGGGGAGTTTATAAGTCATTTTGACCTTTGATTATTTCATTTAATAGCCTATTTTGTTTTTTAATTTTAAAGAGTTTCGTATGTTTTAAGAGCACGTCGTATGTTTTAAGAGCAAGGAAATTGGGGGGGTACAACAAAGAGAACTTGTTGCACAACTGGTCATCCCTTTCGACAAAAAGTAAGCCTTTGTGTCATTTCAAGTGTATACATGCTAGATGAACCCGATTGTTGAGGTCCGACAGTAGTTGACGAGGTTGAAACTATTGAGGTTGACGAGGTGGCCTTTTATGGTACTATTATGGAGGTCTTTGTTGTTAATTTGCTGGTGGGTTTTGATTATTGTTTTGGTGACTTGTGGTTGGTCAGAGGATATCTGATGTGTGCCCTTGATATGCCCCTATAACTCGTGCTTCTTCAGTATATTCTTGTAACAAATGGTACATGTCGGTAGGGTGACCAACTTGCAAGGAAACTCCACAAGGGTTGTCTTACGGTTGTGCATTACAATTGCATGGTGCGTTATTGGGATGACGAACATAAACATTTATTCGAGCAGTATACAATGTTTCCCATTCAGCAGAATGTTATGATCTGTACGCGCACACAAGCCTAGAAAAACGAAGATGATGTACGAGTAGTTCGATGGACCAGGAATGTCGGTTTCCGACTAATAATGACATGAACTTCGATTGCCTACATAATGTTTAAACCCGAAATATTTTATAAAGAATAAATTTTATCTACAACCACCTGATTTATAAACGGTTGTATAAATTGGAACGACAAAAATAAGACTTTGGATTATTATCATATCATAAATAAAAACGATTATAATTTTCTAAAAACTAATTATAATAAAGTCAATTATACTAATAATAATAAATGAAAAGAAAAAAAAACAAAAATATATAAAAGAGTAAATTACAGTTTTGGTCCTTGTGGTTTGGCTCAACTTTCAATAAGAGTTCAACTTTTGAAATTTCACTTTATGAGTTCTCAAAGATTCATTTAGCTTGTAGAAGTAGTACCTGTAAAAAGACTAATTTACCATTTTTAATTTTTGTTTCATTTTTCTTTTAATGTTTTATTAATTTTAATAATTAAAAAACAAAAAAAATTGCCCTTAAAACCCCTTCCTCCCCCTACCGACGTCAAGTCATGAAATTTCAAAATTACAAACAGACCATGGACCATTTGGTCGGAAATTGGGTCGCGGTAGTGCGTCAACGGAGACGAGAATCATCAATCTAGCCGGCGTCAAGTCGTCTTCTGCAGTCAATCTCACCGTCCGGATCCATCAGTTGCATTGCTGCATCAAGTACGAGGGATCATCCCCTATTTCTCACTACTTCAAACCTAAACACACTGGTAAATACCTATATAATATATATATATATATATATATATATATATATATATATATATAAATATATATATATATATATATATTTATATATATATATATATATATATATATATATATATATATATATATATATATATATATATATATATATATATATATATATATATATATATATATATATATATAGGGTTAGGATCCGGTAGGAACCCAAAATCCGGTAGGAACCGCGAGAACTCTTATCGTCCAATCATTCTCATAAGGGCAATAACGTCAAAACGTCTTCCTTCGACGTGACGCAATCACGTGCGACGCACGTCCACGGAACGAAATACGAACTAGAGGATTTAAGTGGGTTTTTTAAGTGGGTTTTTTTTCAACGTAATTTAAGTGGGTTTTTTTTTTTCGTTTTTTTTTCGTTTTTTTTCGTTTTTCTTTTATTTTTTTATTTTTTATTATTTATTTATTTTTTTTCAAAAAAAATTATTTTTTTTGAATGCTACAGTACTCGATTTTTAATTTTTTTGTTTTTTTATATTTTTTTCATTTTTTATGTATATTTTTTAATTTTTAATATTTTTTAATCTTAATTTTAACAGTTTTTTTTTTCGTATCTTTAATCTAATCATTTTGGATCATGATATTTTTAATTATAACATTTTGGATCATAATTTTTTTTTTGCATCTTGGATCATAAGTTTTGAATCATTTTGTCGTTGTATGTTTTTTTAAACTCATTTTGGATCATAACGACTGTTGGATCTTGAATCATAACGAATTTTGAATCTTGGATCATAAGTTTTGAATCATAAAACATATTTTGGTTCTTAATATTTTGGATTGTAAACTTTTTTTTTGTAATTTGATAAGTTTTTGCTTAAAAATAAAAAACAATATATACATAAAAACTTATTTTTAAAAAATTCTTTTTACAAACTTACTAGTATGATGTCTAGAATAATCCCTTAAATTTTCATAATTTTTGAAACATTTTTTTATTTTTTTGAATTTTTAAATATAAAAAATAATAAAAATATTTTTTTTCAAATTTTCATGATTGTGCTTGTTTTGTAGAGAATTAAATTTTAAGAACATTGGCTTTTTCAGATTTTTTTTTTTACAAAAAAAAATAAATTATGGCCAAAATACAAGGTGGGTGGAAAAAAAAACAATTATAGCCAATCAAACACTGCCACGTGGCGTCTGAGAGTGGGGGCGCGTGAACTAACCTCTTGCTGGAAAAATACGCACGTAATCCTTTTTAAAATTGACCAAAATGTCCTTTATAAATTATATTCCACTCCCTTTTAGTTTCTATTATTTACAGAATCAACCCCTTAATTCTAAGGCATGTTCATTATTTTCACAAAAAATCCTAACCATCAAATTTCACAATTAAACGACTAAGATTTGTCCTTGCGGTTCTTACCGGATTTTGGGTTCCTACACGATCCTCCTTCTATATATATATATATATATATATATATATATATATATATATATATATATATATATATATATATATATATATATATATATATATATATATATATATATATATATATATATATATGGGTTTAATGCAGAACCAAATTAAATCACCTAACTGCAAAACCATCCTTATAACTGTTGGATCATTATATCAATGTGTTAGATTAAAAGGGACGCACTAAGAAATTTTGCACCTAATGTAGGGAATCATACCCAGGTAAGGGCATATTGGATTTTTTCCCATCCCTAGAATATAGGAGCGTCAAATGTTGCGTGATTTTTTGAAACAAATGTTCATCTATGAACATATGTTCATCAATGAACATTTGTTCATCAATGAACATATTCTATATGTTAGGTCTAAATCAGATTTCAAATACGTAACTGAGATGGAACTATATTTTTGGGATATATGTTCATTGATGAACATTTGTTCATCAATGAACATATTCTATATGTTAGGTCTAAATCGAATTTCAAATACGTAACTGAGATGGAATTATATTTTTGGGATGTATGTTCATTGATGAACATTTGTGATCACAAATCCAGATCTGTGAGATGTTGAAATCAACAGTCAATGTTGAAAATATGAAACGATTGTGATGATGATTGATTCAGGATCGAAGATTCTAATGGAAAGATACATATGTATGCAATTTTTGTTTGATCTGAACAAAGATGACGACGATTCGACGGTGATGTTTTTGACGTTATCAATTCCCAAATCTTTGATTTGTTAATTGATGAACATTTGTTCATTTACTAGACATATTTATTGGAGGTTGTTATTTCTCGTATTTCCATTTTACCATCATACCCTTAATGAATGAATCAAATCTAACGGTTAAGAACATGGTTCTGCAGTTAGGTGATTTAATTTGGTTCTGCATTGAACCCATCTCTCTCTCTCTCTCTCTCTCTATATATATATATATATATATATATATATATATATATATATATATATATATATATATATATATATATATATATATATATATATATATATATATATATATATATATATATATATATATATATATATATATATATATATATATATATCCCATTGAATATGTGCAGAAATTGATTCGAAAATTAGGTTTTCAACTTTGGAGCTAACGTAGGACTGGGGATCTCCTTCAACAGATTTTCGGTGTTCAACGCATAAACCCACTGTCATTAAGATCTCCTTGACGATGAAGATCTCGTGTTGCTTCAAAACCTTATGTGTGCCAACAAACCCTCCGGCGCCCGTGACAAGCACATATAATCCATTTGGACGATGAGGAATGCAGATGATAATTTGAGAGAGAGAGAGATATGGGTGGGGGAGATTTTTCTTTTGTTTAATTCCCTAAATAAAAAAGAAGTTAAAAGAAAAGTAAAAAAGAAATTAAAAGGATATTTTAATCTTTTTACCTGGCCAATGGACTACTTCTGTAAGTTAAATGAAACCTTGAGGATCCATAAAGTAAAATTTCAAAAATTGAACTTTTATTGAAAGTTGAACCAAACCACAGGGACAAAAACTGTAACTTACTCTATATAAAATAAATCAACCATCAAATGAGGAGGTTTATAAATTAAAAAATAAATTTAACTAAAAATAAATTTAACTAAAACAAACGAACGCGTTAAGTTTGGATGCATGGTTCGGTTACGCACGTATTAATAGTTTGAAGTTTGAACGACGCCTTTCCACTTCCAATGTCTCGTTCAAATCAGACTTAATATCCCACTCCCTTCCTCCCCACGAAATACAGAAACCCTCCGCATTCTCTCTATTAAACCCTAATTCCCGATTCTTCTCCTGCAACAACTCCGATCACTTCACCCAAAATAATCCTGATAGGTTTCCTTCTTTACCTTTCTTTCTTGAGGACCACCGACTCTGTAATTGTTTCCAACTATGATGGATCTTGAAGTAGAGTCATGTTTGTGAAGAATCCTCGTGATGTTTTCTTCGCCTATCTTCAAACTCGTTCTCTTTCAACCCACGTTTTGCATTAGGGCTCATATTTTTTCAAGGACACCAAACCAACTCCCCAACGATTTCAGTGGTTCCGCTTCTTCATCGACCTTCTCCTATGTCTCTCTAACGTTAAGCGACCATGCCAACTGAATAGTAGCACCGTTTCTTTTCTGCCATCGTCCCAACGATTTCAGTGCTTCTGCTTCTTCATCAGGACATGATCAAGGCTAATTGCAACTGAAAATAACTCTTTATCTTCTATTTTCGAATATGTATTAATTTCTCTGGTTTGAATCTGTTTTATGGTACTGTTCGTTATTGATGGGGTTTTGTTTGTTTTAGGGTTGTAAATGTGGATCGAGGAAAAACAAATTTAAAAGAGAAGCCTAGGGTTTCTCATAATCGGACCAAAGGTAAAACTTTCATTATCTTGTTATAATCGTTGAGGCTGTTTGTAATTGGGTATGTTCTGGTTCTTAATTAACTCTATTGTTTATCGTTTTATGAGTTCATAGATTATTTCATGTTGTTCCAAACAATAATTTGAGGGGTATTCAGTTTGATATAAATCATTTTAGTTGGTTTGTGGCTTCAAATTGTCAATTATATAAACACTAATTTGCATTGATTGATTTTGATTACATAAATGGCCCTCTTTGTTTTCTCTGTCTCAATCACCACAAGTATCATTGTGTCACGGAGTTAAATATACTCCATTTTCTCCATTCATTCTTCCCTTTCTTTTCAAGAACTGACTTTGTTTCATCAGCTGTTAACAGATTTTCAATAGTACTTCAATTTTCACTAATTTCATTTACAAAGAAAACCACAACTACATTTTGGATTGCTAATATTATTTTGGAATGAAGATCATTTATTTTCATCAAAATCATTACCATGGGTATGTGATACTTCTTCCCAACACGTTTTCAAGAGAAAAAGTTTGTTAATGAATTTTCTGTTTTATCTAATTAAACTATAGATGAGATATTGAACTTATACTTTTAGGTGAAATTTCTTGAAAAGTGATCAACCTGAGATTGAATTAAAGTCGGAGTTGATCTTCTTGGTCTTGTAGATGAAATTTCTATGATAAATGAACCAGTCAATGAGCCTTCTCCTGATAATTGTTTTATATTATATCAATAGTAAGTTTATATAAATAATAATGATTTATACAATATGAATTTTTAAAGTTTAATTAATTTGTTATGTTTAACAGAGCTATGACGCGACTTTGCTACTGGGATTTCTTTTAACAACATTACTTAGAATTGTTAACCCTGTTAATGTGGCCAAAGTATGTATTTTCTCTCTTTCCCTTTTTTTTTCCACAGTACCCTTACTCTTCTCTTCAGGGCTTTTGTTTGTTTTCAAGCATCTTTTTAGTTAGACGGGTTCTGTTGCAAAACTAACATCAACATTAATATATTTGCATCAAGTTATATAAAGAGCATGGGTTTTTGAGGTTGAAAAACAAATATTTTGGCCCTCTCTTGGAAACTACTAGATGTTGGTAATTTTGTTGTTCATGTCACTTTGCGACATCTTCTTTTAACTTTCATATTTGGTGTTCAGGACCTTGGCAATGATTCTACATTTTTTATATTGTGTGCATTGTTATTTTTGTTAGCATCTTGTGCAATATTCGGCTTCTTGTTATAAGTTTTTGATATGCTTGATAACTATCTTATTTTCTCCTTTAGTAATGTCTGTTTAGTTGTTTTCAGATCTAAGTAGTTTTCCGTCATGCACGCGTGGTGGAATACATGGTACACTGTTTATCTGTCTACTAGTTTGTTGCAAGTACAAAGAAACACTGGATGTATTCTACAAATTTATTCACCAGGGTTGTGTTTTCTTGTATTTTCTCATCATCTTTTTTGTTTCTTTTTTCTCACAGTGTAAATTTTTAAATGCATACACATGGCTTTTCAAGAAAGAGCTGCAAGATTGTTGAGAGACACCAATGCTGGTCTTGCACTTGTCATACCAGCTTTAAGGCCCTGGTTGTTTTTTTTATTCATCAATTATTGTCATGGTAAATATTTGTCTTTATTCTGATGTCATTTCTGTTATTCACAGATGGGGATGTTTTGACTCTGGTATGACTTATTGTCAAGTAACGTTCTCACTCCCCAGTTTTCCTGGATCACGATTTTGTTCACAGTTTCCTAATTTTGTTTCACACTTAAGTATTGTGTTTGATTTCAAGTGTTGTGATAGCTTCTTTCTATATCAGCCTACAGGTAGTATTCCAAACTGTTGGTGGGGTGGGGATAGGGTGGAAGAAGTGGGTTAGGGGTTGTGCGGGATGGGGGCAGGGGAATGATGACGTGTTATAACATAGAAATGACCAAAATAGGAAAATGTAGAAATGAGCAGAATGGTAAGAGAGGCAGAGCAGTAATGGTGATCCTAAAGATAGAAAAAGAAGTGATGACGTGTTAAAACATAGAAATGACTGCAATGGGGTTAAGGGAAAAGAGGTTGAAGGGCCAAGAGCTAGCTGATTTGCAAGAAAGCGTAACTAATTTAGGAAGAAGTGGAGGTGTTTATATTCCACCATTTAAGTTAGGTTGTATGATGAGTGAATTCCAAGATAAAAGCAGTATGGAATATCAAATAATGACATGGGATGCGTTAAGAAAGAGGGTTGGTCAACAAAGTCAACTCCACAAATATCAAGAATGTCATCTTAGATTTGGTTGCTGTTGTAAACACTAAATTCTCTGAAGGTTGAGACCTTTTCTTATGTTGCAACTTGAAAGGGCATATAATAAGGTACAAGTTATCTTCTTATTCTCTTCTTTTTCTTTTATTCGACATGTTTGTTAGATTGAGTATTTTGTGATGCGGTTTTTCAGCCTCAATTGCTAGCTGTGGTCAAATAATTAGCTCACCTGGTCAACCAGCAGGTAGTTCATGAGCTTATTGCTTCTGAACTACTCATAACTTTATTAGAAGATCCAACTGATGACAATGTGTAGGTTGCTGTTGGTTTTGTTACAGAATGTGGATCCATTATTCAAGGTTTATCTTCTCTGGTGAGTTAATTTATTGTATTTACTTTTACTTTTCTTGTCCTTCAAAAACAAAACACTTGCATACAAACTCTATTTCATTATTTACATCAACCAAGTTACCATTATTTCTTGTTGTTGACACTTTAAAACATGTTTAATCCTCTGTTTTTCTTAAGGTTCTTATTTGAAGGTCTTTTTGCACTAAGAAAAGCCTAGTTTCAGGTTCAAATCTTATCATATATTAGAAATTTCAATCTTCTAAATGTTTATTAACTTCTTTATATGTTTAACATTTACTGGTTACCGTATATAAGGTCAAATCAAGAAAACAGTGTTGTGGTTTTAAGAAGAATGATGATAAGTGGTTGGCTTTTATCCAAGGAGAATGTTGTCATGTTTATAGATGAATCTAGTATCTTTCTCAAGTCTCGATTTTCTCTTTGTCTGTGTGTGTGAATTTTGATATTTATTTGCAGGCTTTATATGTAGGTACAACAGTTGTGATTACAGAAATTGATAAAAGGCTCTCCCGGATAGATAATAGTCAAGATGCAGATGAATGTGAATGTGGTCTTGAATCAATGGGCCAAATAGGGTCGTGTATTAGGAATATAGTAAAATACATTTTTGGTCCCTCTGTATTGCTGTTTTCTATAACTTTGGTTCCAAAAAGTTCTCTTTCAAATGTGGTCCTTATATGAAGTTCCCTATCAATTTTGATCCCAATGTAGTCCAAGTTTAACATCTTAGGAATCGGTTTTTGGAAAATGACCATTTTGCTCTGAAACAAAACTGAAAAAAACAATAAACCACAGGACAAAATTTGTGATTTTCTCTTATTTTTCAATATAGGTTTATAACATTGCAATAAAGGTCAATTATAAAGAGAATCTAACACCTTTGTTTAAAAGCAAGAGAAAGTTCCATGTTTGCTCCTGTTGTAACCTTTTATTTTAAGTTTTTGTTCAAGGGCAAGATGGTTATTTCAAAACTTTGTAATCTACTCATAAGATTATTTAAGCATTTGATTTTATTTTTTACTTTAATTTCATGCTATAAATTCTGATTGTGTTTCTGGCAGCCCAAGGAGCGGTTTTGCTAATGTCAAATACATCTGTTGCTAGACGTGTTATCTCTGCTTTTGATGTCCATGGTTGAGGAAGACAACTGGTTAGCTTCTTTTATAATTACAGTTTTACCCATGAACTGATTTTTTTTCATTTATTCTTCTCTTTTTCATTCATTCATTCTTCCCTTTCTCTTCAAGAACCGACTTTTTTCCATCAGCTGTTAACAGATTTCAATAGGATTTCAATTTTCACTAATTTCATTTACAAGCAAGACCACAACCACATCATGGATTGCTAATATTATTTTGGGAATGAGGATCATTTTTTGTCATCAAAATCACTACCATGGGTTTCTGATACTTCTCCTTCCCAACACGTTTTCAAGAGAAAAAGTTTGTGAATGAATTTCCTGTTTTTTTAAATTAAACTATAGGTGAGATATTGAACTTATACTGTTTGATGGAAAGCCTGAATGAGACTAAAATCAAAGTTTGGTAGATAAATTTTCTCTATTTAAATATTAAATAGTCAGATTAAAGTCCTTGTTGATATGGTGATAATGTGTTTTTGTTTCCGTCACTAATATGTGGTTAGACACCATGGGCGGGTGTTGAGCTATCAGAACTATCAGTAAAGAAGGGGTTATCCATTCAGGTATTTTGTTTTCTATTCTTGCTTTAAAAAGAAAGTTTATTGCCTTTGTGTTAACAGAAACGAAAAGTGATCAACCTGAGATTGAATTGAAGTCGGGGCTTGATCTTCTGGGTCTTGTAGATGAAATTTTCTATGATAAATGAACCAGTCAATGAGCCTTCTCTTGATAATTGTTTTATGTCCTTGGTAAGTGTATATAAAAAATAATAATGATTTATACAATATGATTTTTAAAATTTTAATTTATGTGTTATGTTTGACAGAGCTATGACGCAACTTGCTAGAACTTGGGATTTCTTTTAATAACATTACTGAAAATAGTTAACCCTATTAATGTGGCCAAAGTATGTATTTTCTCTGTTTCTCTTTTTTTCTCCACAGTACCCTTACTCTTCTCTTCAGGGCTTTTGTTTGTTTTCAAGCATCTTTTTAAATTAGACCATTTATGTACGTCTAACATTAGTTGTACAAGGGTTCTGCTGCAAGACTTACACCAACATTATTATATTTGCATCAATTTATATAAAGGGCATGGAGTTTTCAGGTTAAAAAACAACTATTTTGGCCCTCTCTTGGAACTACCAGATGTTGGTAATTTTGTTGTTCATGTCACTTTGCGACATGATCTTTTAACGTTCATATATGGTGTTCAGGACCTTGGTAATGATTCTACATTTTTTTTTATTGTGTGCTTTATTATTTGTTATAGCATCTTGTGCAATATTTGGCTTCTTGTTATAAGTGTTTTATATTCTTGATAACTATCTTATTTTCTCTTTTAGTAAAGTCTGTTTAGATGTTTTCAGATTTAAGTAGTTTTCCATCATGCAGGCATGGTGGAATACATGCTACACTGTTTATCTGTCCACTAGTTTGTTGCAAGTACAAAGGAACACTGGACTTATTCTACAAAATTAATCACCAGGTTGGTGTTTTCTCGTCTTCTCTTTTGTTTCTTTTTCTCACAGGGTTCTATTTTTTAACAGGGTTTTCAAGAAAGAGTTGTTGTTGAGGGACACCAATGCTGGTCTTGCACTTTTCATACCAACGGTAAGGCCCTGGTTGTTTTTTTTTTTTTTTTCGTCACTTGTTGTCCGGATAAATGTTGTCTTGATTCCAATGTCATTTCTGTAATTTACAGGTGGGGATGTTTTTACCTTGGTATGACTTATTGCATCTACATGATTCTAACTTTTCCCGTTCCTGATCATGTTCCATCTACATGATTCTATGTTGTTTATCTAAAATTTTCTATTCATATTTCTTACTTGCTAATCATAGGACTAGGTTTGTATTCTTTTTTTGTGTGTTGGGTGGATCATGAAGAAGAGAGGACAATTAATATTATTAGTATTATTTAGATTTTCTGCACGTATATACATGTGGGCACAAAGTATAAGCAGATCCATTAAAGAATAAGAAAAGAATATAAATTTCTATGGCTGTAATGTCAAATTATGCTTTTTGATACATGTATGAGGCATTTTTTTTGACCTTGTACAGATTAGTGTCAAGGAAAAGCAGTATATTTTCTAGCTATTTAGTCGTCAAGCACTGCTGTTGCATTATATGAATGTAGACAACTATAATCAAGGTGAATCTTGTGTTAGTAATAAATTAGGATTCTATGTAGTAAGCAAGGTAAAATGGTGATGAAATGGAGAGATTACTGATGAATGATTTAAACATTCCAGATTGTAGAGAATAGCAGTATTATGTACAGTTGTTTATACTTAAAATTCGATTCTTTTTCAAGTTTCTATGTTTGAGTTCATAAATTGTTGACTGATTTCCTCTCCAATTTTCTGTTTTTGTAGTACTTTCAATGCCAACAAAGATTTATGTATGATATAGGTGTTTATGGCAGTGATGATGAAGAAAATGTAAGTTTTCATACACAATGCTCCTTTAGCTTTTCTTTCAAAGTTGGGTCACCTTACAAAAGAAAGAAATGTTTTTTTTGGGAAGAATCATACATTGATCTCAAACATATGAATTAAAAAAGTAAGAATTGTATTTTTCCTGTAAGTTACATATCTGCCTATTATCAACATTAGAAATAAATCCATGGAATTGATTTCCTTCACCATTGGTTTTAATGTTTTATTTGTATAATGCTGATTGTGGTCATTCATGCTGGTAAATGTGGGAATTTGGGGAAAATAAGATAAAAGTTGCTGTTTAGGGTTTGTTTGTTCTGTATAGCAGTATAGGTAGATTCCTTATCTGTGTGTGTCAGGTACCTTTTTTCATGAAGGTTTGATATCTAATGAGAGCCTTTCTTCATGAAGATTGATATAGAGAGACCCATGGTGACTGGTACCTTTTTCAGTACCAAAGTACCAATCAAGAATACAGATGTGGTATGTGAGAGATTTTGATTTTGTCTCTGTCTTTAATATTATTACTGATTCTGTTTGTTTTCTTTTCAGGTCTTTGTTCTAAGCATCTTTACCTTGATTACTCTGCATTCACCAATTATTCTGTTATGATCTACCGAAATCAATTGAACTGAATGGTTACCTATATCTTGCATTCTGATCATGATTTCGTCTCATTTATATTTGAGAGTTAGATGATATTTTATAATTTATGGTTTATACTACGGTTGTCTTTTTTGTCTTAGGTTAACAAATGCTAACGTGTGCCAATGGTTTTGTAAGTCTAAAAACATGGAGGAGGCAAGAAGAATTTTCAGGAAGTACAAGAACCCTACAATATCAGAATTGGATTCTTTGATTATTGTTTTTGGAGATGACAGAGTAAGGCAAAATAGAAATAGGTTATTAGTTTAGTCTGTGGTTTAATGTTTTTTTTTCCAAAACTTCAAAACTCTACCTTAAGTCTTCAATAGTCGTTCATTAATGGCTTTATGTGTGGTTGAGGCAACCAGAGCTAACAATGCTTGAGTTGCAGATTTGAAGATGCTGAGGAAAATGGTGATGTCTCACAATCCATGCTTGAAGCAGTTTTAAACAGTTTGTGAGGTACTTGTGCTTTTTTCTCTTTCACTTCTTATTATGTTTGGACTTCTTATTATGTTTAGATGTGTGTTTTGAAAGTAATTATTCGATTTTTATGATTCCAAGCCATTATAACCAATATGTGATATTTAGGTGATATTTTATAATCCCCCCCCCCCCCCTCTATTAGCACCCCGCCGCATTGCCCTTACAGCAACTTCGATTGGGCATTGCGCTAAAGTAAATACTTCGATTGGTAACCCTGTTTCTGCTATTTCTAAATGATATTCTCAAGGTATTATATGGAATTTATTGGAAATTGATTGTTTTATACCTGTATATTTAATTCTTTATTACAAAGTATCAATCATTATTGATTTTTTTAAAGTAAAATATTATAGTTTGAAGGAAAATGTGATCTTTAATGAATTAATTAAAGTTGTAGCTTCATTCCAAATTGGTCATATCATTAAAATAGTTTATTTTTAAACTAAAAATAATTTTGTTAAGTACATAAGATAAAAATTGCTAAAACCCTGCAATAATCAACAATTAAAATAAAGCCAAGTATAATTAAAGATACTTATCTTGAGGTAAATTTGGAATTCTGGTTAGTCTACCGAAGAATAAGATAATATTTTTGTGTGTAGCTACAATTTATGTTGCTATATAAAAGGTCCACTTTGAACCATTGCTTCTCTTAGTCTAATCCCTTATTTTTCTAGGTGAACTATCATCTGTCAACAAAGTCTCTCAAGGATCAGAGTGTAAATGAAGAGCAAGATCCTTGGTGCATTGGGTTTGCTTAGTTTGACATTATAAATTATGTGATTCTCATGGAGTGTGACGTAACATTAATTTTCTACCCATGACAGAAATCTTTTTACATTTATTTACCAATAACAGCAATATATGACATGATACTTGTGAAATTCTTACAAGTTTCATGTTCCATATTGCTATTATTAGTATAAATATGCAAGCACACTACTGTTATGGGAATAAATAAGTACATTGATTTTATAGATAAAAAACATAAGTACGTGTATCTTCTTTCATTTACAATAATATTGTATATAAACTTTCATAAGATCCCGTTCAAGCAGTGAAAATCAGTAACTACAACTCTTTCTCTTTTAATTTGTTTAGGAGTGAACGAGGAGGGTGGTAAAGATGAGGATTGAAGAGTGCAATATTGATTTCTCTTCTAATATCTATTTTTTTATAGCATTCTAATATTGATTTCTTCTTATGGCATGTTTTGTTGGGTTTAGTCTAGGCGTTTAATTAACTGTTTGATGAGGTCAAGCATCTGAGTTGGACTAGAAAACTTGATATGCACATGGACTATACGTGTAATTTACTCTAAAACCAACCATTCATGGTATGCATTTGGAAAATTTTAGAACATAGTCTTACAAGGTAACCAATATGGATACACAACTTGGTCATTTGACGTTTACTACGATGCAGAGTAGTCACCAGGATAACTAGTATTATTATAATGTATAATAAAAGAAAAAGGGTATCTAAAACTATGATTCGTACAGGTTCAGAATGGGAAGAGGGAGGCAATGGATTTGAAGGATACTATGAGAAAAAGGACGGGTCTTTCCTGATACGAACTAAAAGGGTAAAATGGTAATTTGATGTTTATGTAGACATGTCTTTTGCAATTATCACAGTGGTCGGTGGATAATGCTGGTTTAATGATCCTTTTTCTTTTGTCTAATTAAGTTGCGGAGTCTTAACACTTATGTAACCTTGTGAAGGCTCTGGGTAGTAGGTAACTGCTATGAACTGATTTATAACTTGGAATCCAAAACAAAACTCTATATTGATTGAAACAAACTCAACAATACCCAAATGATTACAAGAAAAACCCTATGCTTACTAGAATTTCGAGAGTGTAGTTCTCTCCCAAGGTACAAGACCATATATCACAAAAGAGATGCCCCCACACTCCCTCCCACTACCTTCTTATAAACTTTGGATAGACTATTTTCAGTGAATACCTAAAATACCCTTTACCTAAGATGCTCTTTATTTATGTAACCTTGTGACGGCTCTGTGTAGTAGGTAACCTTGAAGGCTGTGATCATATTTATTAATTCCCTATAATATGCTTGAATAAGTTTGTGTTCTATGTTGCATACCTAGAGTGCTATTTTTACAAATAGTGTGTTTGTTTTTGGATTCCATTGTTAGTGAATGTAAAGTTTGTATCAGTATATTTCTGAGTTTTGATTTTCAAATTGCTTTGAGTTTTGTCTAAATGTTATTTTTTTTGGTTTGTGAGGTTTGTGGTCAGGTTTCATCTTATGATTTCCTAGCTGTATTTGTCTAAACTGAAATGTTGGTTATTCTTGGTAGGTTAAAGCTTTTAATGAAACCAGTAATGTGAAAAGGCATACTAATTATGAGAAACTTATGAATGCATAGAATTAGAAATAGATGAATACCTTTCTTTGTTTTCTTTACAATCTTGCTAAGCTTGTCTGTAATTTTTTTTTTGAACATCAGTTGTCATGGATCAAGTGAGGGTTCAAAGGTTTTTGCAATTAAATGCTACCAGCCATAAGTGGCCATTGAGAGGTAATTGTTCTGAAATCTTATAAGCGAAGGTAAGAAATACTACATGACATACACGTTTACGCCCACTAAAATCTTATTTGCATGACATACAAATTCGGTAATATTTACTTTATTCGTTTGCCACAAGATGTATTAGATGAAATTGAAGATCCAACTGGCCAAAAAAAAAAAAAAAAAAGGGAAGAAGGGAAGCAAATGGAGCCCAAATAAAGTTGAGCAGATTGTTCAATTTCATGTTGGTGATGTTGTTACATGTTTGCAGAGAGCATCTTTGATTCCAGGTGTGGCATGGAGAGTATGATGTATGGAACTGTGATGGGAACTCTAGGGGCATTATTGGCATTTAGCTTGCATGATGATGCAGACTTCTTTTCACATTTAGAGATATGCATATTTATTTCTTGTCAAGGTAGTATTCTAACTTTTGTTTTCTTTTCTATAAAATAGAGTTACACTTTTGGTCCCTGAGTATAGCTGATACTTTCAATTTTGGTCCCAAAAAGTTATCTGATGCAAATTTGGTCCTTATTTGAGGTTTTTTAAAGTTTTTGGTTCTTGTTCCAAGTAAAATAACACTATTTTTGGGACCAAAGTTGCAAGAAGAAACTTCTTGGGACCAAAATTGCAAAAAAAAAAAATACTTGGGAACTAAAGATATAATTTACTCTATTTATAATTTTACAATTTTGGTTCTTATTCAAGGTTTTGTAATGTTTTTGGTTCCTGTTCCAAGTAAAGTGACTATTTTTAGGACCATAATACTAAAAACGTATATACCCAGACACCAAAAATAGTTATTTTACTTCAAAAAAAAATAATTAAATACATTACCTGAACCTCAAATAAGGACCACAATTGCATGCAAACGTTTTGGGACCAAATTTGTGAAAACCAGTTATACCCGGGACCAAAAATGTATTTTACTATATTAATACTTTGGTTCTTATTTGAGGTTTCTGCAACATTTTTGGGCCCTATTCTAAGTAAAACAACTGTATTCTTGGGACAAATAATTGTCCGTTCAAATTGAAACTTTTGGAGACAAATAATTGTCCCTTCAGTTGGAACTGAAACTTTTTGGACCGCATCCACAGGGACCAATTTTACAGTTTTGTCAAAAAAAGGGACATGCTTTATATTGATTAGTTGGATTTTGTTCACTTAAGCGAAGGTAAGAAATACTATTCTCCATATGCCTTTACTCCCACTCAAATTGACCAAGATCTTTGCTTTTCTACCTTTGGAGTCATCTAAAAATATTTGTTTTTCGATGGTAATGTTGCTACGGATGGGAATTTTGTAGCAAACCTTTAAAACAAACCATTCACATTTCGTTTTATATATCAATTTATTTTTGTTTATAACCGGTACATTATGATATAACCTAACCGTGTTTGGTCAAGTGTTTCGAATGATCACCGGATATGTAACTTTAACCTTCTTCTTTTGCTCAAGTTGTATCCTACATTCCAATGGCATATTTTTGACTCTTAAATAAGCATTTCTAAGTGAAAAGGTGAAACTAACTTTTGCTCTATTTTGTTTCCGGTATTTTTTTAGGATTTTATTCGTGAAGAAGTTGAAATGCCTTTGGTTGAACTTTCTAAGAACATATTATGAATTATCCATCTAACATGAAGCCGTTCTGAAAATAGATTGCGTGAAGAACTAAAGTTACAGAGAAACAATGAGTTCTTGAAATTTCTCCATCGACTATTCATATCAAAGGACCAAAGTGCCTTCTGTTTCTCATAAGGGTATATCTTAAACTGTCTATTTCTGTTACCTTCACTTTACTTAATTGTAATTGCCATGTGCTTTAAATCAATCTTTACCACTTTGTTCAGTCCTCTGATTGATGGAATGTGTTGATTTAGGGAGTGCTCTAAAGGTGTTCGATGAATTGTCAAAGAGAAATGTGGTTTCCATTATGATGGGATGCTGTTCTCTATGTATTGCTTCCGACTAAAGGCCATGGGTTTTCCTGTTATAGATAAATTAGATTAAAATGAGTCGTGAGAAGAAGGTTAATAAATACATACGAGCATACATACAACTACAACTACCTACAATTGTCGTTCATAGTTGAAACTGACGAATTTGCATCGGATCATTCTGTCAATGTTAATTTCTATGAAGCTTGTGAAAGGAGGGGAATATGAAATCTTGTTGGATTGATTTCTTGGTTTTCTTCTAAATTGACGTTTTGATCCTGCATGGAGGTAACATTTTCGAAGAGGAAAATAAAAAATTTTCAAAACCAAATAGAAGAGATTCTTCTAATGGTGGCCATGAGGTAAGTTTGTCCAACATCTTCTATAATTTGATTTATTAATTATAGAATTCATTTGGGAACTATTTTTGTATGTTATAAAAACATTAATTTGGTCAACTTAAGGAGTAATAGCTAATAGGTAAAGAATCTTATGTTTCTAGTGAAACACATGGAAGCCATACGAGAGGTTGAAGCCAGACCGGAGCGTTGGGGCAAGGAACCTTTGCTTTTAATGGCTGAACATGACATGTTTGAATTAATTTTTGTGAATATGGTTTTGTTTGGGGTGGTGAATGGAATGAAATCTGTTGTTGCTATTCCTAAGGTTTTCGGTTGTAGTGATCGAACACCCATTCACGCTGCAAAGAAGTGTAAGACATGAACTCACTATAAAATTTTAAACTTGAAGCTTGGAGTCAAATTTGGATGTAGAACATTACAAGCACCGCAACCACTTACAATCATAGTGATTCAGTCATCTGGGCTGTGAGACATAGGGATGGAGAGAGTTGTAGTTTTCATGAAAGACCCTATAACAACCACCTACAATTAGATTCAGTCATCTAATTGTAATAGACGCTTTAGATATGTTTAGATATGTTCTGCACTTGATGAAATTCCAAGAGGAAAGCTCCAAGAAATAGATGCTTTAGATATGTTTAATAGGAACAATGTTCACATAAAACCAAGAAACGCGAAGGTGAAAAAAAGTGTACGAACGGGCAGAACAGGAATATGTAAACGCAGTGAGTTCTTTCTTTGAAAAAGTTCTGCAATCAGAGCCGATTTAGCACTTTAGATTGGCGGATTCCCATCATTTTTTTTGTTTCTTGTTTAATCATTGATTACTGGGATCCAGGATCCGCGAGTTGACTGGTGGCTAATATGGTGGAAAGGGCAACCGGCTAAAAGGGCTTCAGGGGAGGAAGCAGGGGCAACTGAGAATCAATTTCTTGAAGCAAGTCTTGAGGACAAGACTTTTTTGATGGCAGGAGTAATGATACGAATCATAAATTACTGGGCTCAAATGTCAATTGATCTAAATGTTTTAGTGGGTTATGTTAAAATGCCAAAAAGGGTAGTTCTGGAAAGTGGCTGAATTAGGGTAGATGAGAGTAGAATAAAAGGGAGGAGGATTACGTATTTGGCTAAGTTTTAGATATTGAGAATTCTGATACGCTACGTATCGGCTCTAGCCTTTGGGCTGTGAGAGAGGGTAAATCCCTGGAACAATCATCTAATTGTAATTGATTTTGAATCAATTTCATTCATGTTCTTTTATCTTTCATCTTCGTTCATTTGATCATTAACCCTTTCTTTTATGATGGATACTTTGTGATAGCAGGAAGCACTACAATCAAGTTGATAGTTGAGCAAGAGATAACTAATATAATTCTTATCTATCTACTCTCACATTCTACTTATCTAATTATCTCTATTTATTAGGAACAAATCAAAGATAACATTGTGGTTTGCAACGGTTACGGTGCTGGCTCTTCTTTTCCTTTTTTGCAACGAGTATTTGTAACATAGAATAGGTTTTTAAATGAGGGTTTCCACTTTTGCTAGATCTTCGTACTTGTTTTGACTTTTGACAATGGACCACGAAAGTTGCAGTCATAAATGAAGCTTTAACCCATATGTCCGTATCTTTCAAGTTGATTCAGTTGATGGAAGTTTAGTGATTCAATTACCTCAAGGCCCTGTGACAACTTGTCAACATAACGCTACAGGTTTTTTTTTTTTTTTTTTTTTTTTTTTTTTTTTTTTTTTTTTTTTGGATTCAAAGCCACACTTACAAGTCACAACACGTACGGAAGCTCTCATTACCTTCTCCTTCTTTCTAACCCCAGACACACACCCCATATAGGTCGTCACCACAGTCGGAACACAGAGCTCACACCACCGTACGTAGCAATGACTGTTACACTAACACCGCACCTCTTCCACAACTGCTACAATCGTCTCACTCTAAAATACCGATGAGGAGTTATACAATTAACTATCAATGTTCTTCTCGCGGGGCCGGTGTTGATTGAGTGTTCGGAGATTGGGTGATCGATATCTTCATCTTTTTCCTTGGTGGGGTGGGGGCAGCTACCGTTAGAAAAGCCACCGGGGTAATTTGGTTCTCTGTATAAACCCTAGATCCCTAAACGTGACCACCACCACTGCTTCCTTTACTGCTGATCTTCTCTCTCCAGTTGAGTCGTTATGCTTTGGTATTTTCACTTTTCTCTTTTGCTAAAACCTTACATTTGTTTCATTACCTAAAATCGCAGGTGCATCGTCTATTTTGGGCAAGCACAGTGATGATCTTTCCCTACTATTTCAATTTTCATGTTATTTTAGGCGTTTTTCCTATAATGCGGTTTTGATAATTTTATTAGCCTGATACTTTCCCAACTAAATATTTTTGTTTTTTCTACTCAAAATCTCAAGAGCCGAGTCTTGTACAAATTGGATGCACTTCACGTATAACTTTTCCTAGGAAATAATCTCGGCTCTCTCTTAATTCCCTCTCTCTCTCTCTCTCTCTCTCTCTCTCTCTCTCTCTCTCTTACTTTACGTGTGTATGTTTAACTATGTGTGCGTGCTTTTAGGTATGAAAGGGGAAAATCATCAATTCTAATTGATTTTATTTAAGAATTAGTAAACTAATGATTAATCGTTTCAAATTAAATTCTTTTGGTGTTTTAAGTTGTATTTATGAAAAAAACTATTCATTTGTGTTTAAGTTAGTTGTAGATTATGCATTGCGTTTTGTTCTATTTGTTTTTATAATAAAAGATAGTTTTTTAATAATGTTTTATGACTGGAAACGTGTTTTTTGTATGTTTTTAGGCTTTTGTCAATTGCAGAGGAGACTTTAACAAAGTTTTTATCCAAGGCAATCGGGATTGTTGTGAAGTGGGTTCAAATGCCTGAGATGAAGGTTATTTGCACTTCATTTAATTAGTACTTTCAATTGTGAGTAATCATTAGTTTATCCTCTAATGGGTGAAATATGGGCTCGAGGAACTAAAATGATGCAACGTATGTTCATCTTTTTTCATTTGTGACACTTAAAAGTTAAAACTCGAATCTTTAATTTAGTTTTGTCTTTATAGAACTTGGTTTCCAGGTTATCTAAATAATGCGCAAGCTACAAAGCTTACAATAGATAAACAGGTTTCGTGCATACCGGGAATTTTGGTTATTTTGATGATGATGGTCAATTGTTTGTGGTTGACCGAATTAAAGAACTCATTAAGTATATATATATATATATATATATATATACATATACATATACATATACATATACATATACATATACATATACATATACATATACATATACATATACATATACACAATGGCGAGAGAGAGAGAGCAGAGAGAGTGGAGGAATGGCGATTCCCGGCGACAGGATGGCGACTACCGGCGACAGGATGGAAAGTGGGGGAAGACGTTCGTTTGGGTGGCAAGGAATGAAATCAGGAGACTCGATGACACACAAAGAATAAAGGAGACAAACGAAACTACGACGTTTTTCATCTCAAACCTCCCAACGGCCTGGAACTGGATCGGTATTAGAAGAGAACTAAGCCGCCTGGGTAAGGTGGGGGATGTCTACGTTAGTCACCGGAGGGACAAACACGGCCACAGGTTTGGTTTCGTTAGGTTCTTAAAGGTGCAAAACATATACAAAATGGAGGATGAGTTGAATAGGGTTAGTATGGGGGGAAATTATTTATTTGCCAAAGTGGCGTTGTTCGATAGGACGGAAAACAGGAAAAAAGTAGAACCAAAGTAAATGGAAAGGAAGATCGAAGGCGTGAAGGAGGTCAAATGGGACAGTGGGAAGAGGAAAGTCAATATATCTTTCGCCGATGTGGTCAAGGGTAACAAGAAGGAGGAAGACGAAGGCAAGAGGCTAGGAGAAAAGACTATGCCAGTAGGAAAGGGAGACGATACAGTAGAAAAGAGAAAAGAAGTGGACCACGTAAAAAAGAAATGTGTAATCCTGGAGTTGGATCCAAAATGGCCAAGAAAATTAAAAACGAAACTGGTGGGGGAAGTTAAAACGTTTGGTAGCCTTGCATGCATTTCTAATTTGTGTGCATGTGAAGGTTTAAGGTATGGCATCACTAAATACATAGGGGGTCTCTCGGTTCTATTCGATATAAACGACGACGATGAAGAAAAAAGGATCATGGCGAGCAAAGAAATTAGAGCACATTTCAAAGCGATTAGAACATGGGAGGAAGGTGATAACAACATCGAAAGAATTGCATGGATTAGGATAGAAGGAATACCGGTGAATGTGAGAAATCCAAAAGCTTTCACTACTATTGGAAAAATATGGGGTGAAGTGATGGTAGCAGAAACATGCAGTCAGGGGAGCAACGACTGGTCATATGGAGTGGTTTGTATTAAAACAAAAGATCAAAATCTGATTTGTGAAATGATCGAAATCAGTGTTAATTCCAAAACATACAAGGTGCGTGTTAGAGAGGTTGAAGGTAAAGTATTTGAAACCATTGAGCCTGAAGAGGAAGGTAGCTGCGAACACAATATGAAAAACCAGAATATCGATGCAGAAGTCCCAAGCTCGTCGGCGGAGGAGGAGTCGCACGGGGAATTTTCCGACGAGGAAGATGAACCGGATTTCGAAGATTCTATCATTCGTGAATCGAGCCCCGAAATAGAGTATTATAATATCACGCGTGAAGACATAATTAAAAAAACAAATGATTTGTTTTGGGAAAAGCATTTTGACAATGAAGTGGAGGACACAAAGGAACAATACGTACATGTGCAGAAAGTGAACTCTCCACTAACTCACTTTGAAAAAGAAGAAAATGAGAATATGACTTTTAAAATTAACAGCCCACTAAAAGTCAGTCAAAGGAGAGAAGAAGTAAACAGCCCGCAGGAAAAAGAAAAAGAAAAAGAAATTATGAACTTGAAAAAAGACGAAAATAGAGACGGCAACTCACTACATGAAACTTTTAAAAAGGAGACGACACTGATAATAAATTTCAAAGCAGGCCCATGGGGAAAGAACTATCGGACGAAAAAACAGATAAAAGAGGGGACAAACCACAATCACCTGTTATTGGAGGGATGTCAGAAAAATTACAGAAACTTCTTTCGAGAGGGATGACTCTTCAACAAAAATTGACAGAAATTGTTCTAAACGGAGAAGATGAAGAGATAAACAAGGTAGCCAATAAAAGGTCTGGAGACAGATGGGAAAAAAAATACTCAAACGAAAAAAGAATTACTAGGAGCCAAACAAAGCAATTAATCAGCAAAGAGATATCCAGAAATAGAGGAGTAAATTCTATGGATCTTGATGATCAGTCGTCTATAAGTGTGGGATTTTCACAAAGATTGGAAGAAATAAGAGATGTGTGTGGATTCAAGAAGGCGAAAAGAAACGGCAGAAATCGGAAGATCCAAGAGAAAGGAGCTAAAAAAGGTACACTATGAATGTGCTCTCTTTAAACTCAAATGGTTTAGGAATAGGAGATTTCAAAACTAAGTGGATCAGGAACTTGATTAACAATCATAAAGTTGGATTTGTTGGTATTCAAGAATCTAAGCGTAAAGTTTTCACTGATATGATGGTTAAAAACATGTGGGGTAGTCACGATTTCGACTATGTTTACAAAGAAAGTACCGGATTGGGAGGGGGCTTGATTAGTTTTTGGAACAACAACCTGTTTAAAAAAGATATAGGTATTGTGCGGGAAGATTGCATCATTGTTCAGGGGAAATGGATAGAAAACGATAAAGATATAGCTTTTGTGAATGTTTACGGTAGCCAAGATCCCTCTAAAAGGGGGTTGCTGTGGGACTTTGTTAGTTCGTATTTATCGGGAAGAATTGGTGTTACGGTCATATTTGGCGACTTCAATGACGTAAGAGAAGAAAAGGAAAGAAGAGGTTCTGTTATGAACAGGAGAGCATCCGAAATTTTCAACAATTTTATTAGGAATAATAATCTGGTGGATGTTAAAATGAGTGGGACGGATTTTACTTGGGTGAAAGGGGGTGGTTCGAAATGCTCCAAACTAGATCGTTTTCTTGTAACGGAAAATTTTGGGGAATGTTGGCCTAATTTTGAAGTCATTATTGAAACACGGTTGTACTCAGATCACAAGCCCCTGATTTTAAAACAAGTCAGAAGAGATTATGGGCCGATTCCGTTTAAACTATATAACTCTTGGCTTGAAGAAAAGGATATGGAGAACATTGTCACTAAAGTTTGGAAGGATTTCTCACAGGAAGGCAGTCATAATAAGCTGTTTATTCTTATGTTAAAACTCAAAGAAGTAAAAAAAAATATAAAAGCTTGGGTGCAAAGCTTGGGTGCAGGTAAAAAGAAAGAAAGAGGATGATTTGAAGCGGGAATGGAAAAACAGAATTGATATAATCGACAAGTTCATCGAGGAGGGCAAAGCAAACGAGGTTATTGTAAAGGAAAGAATGGATATAACAAATCAGTTACATCTTAAAGAAAAAAAAAAGACTATAACGATGTGGCACAAAAAAACAAAAACAGGTGGTGTTTAGAAGGTGACGAAAACTCGGCGTTGTTCCATAGAAATTTAAATAAGAAAAAACATATCAACAACATAAAGGGAATTGACATCGGTGGGGTTTGGGAAGTAGAGCCAAGAAGGGTCAAGGACGAATTCAAGAGACACTTCGAAAACATCTTCCAAAAAGACCGGGATAGTAACTGGAGTCATGACATGGGAGATTCAACAAAGATCACGGAGACGGATGCTATGAACCTAGAAAGAGAATTTGAAGAAAAAGAGTTAAAGGAGGCGGTTTGGAGTTGTGGCAACAATAAATCTCCGGGCCCTGATGGGTTCACGGTCGAATTTTTTAAACAATTTTGGGATCTTATTAAAGACGAGTTATTGGTAGCTTTCAACGATTTTTCTAGAAACCCAAAGATTCCGAAGGGAGTTAACGCTGCATTTATTACAATGATTCCAAAAGTGAATAATCCAAGGACCGTTTCAGATTACAGACCCTTAAGCCTAATTTCAAGTGTTTACAAGGTGTTATCAAAGTTACTTGCAAATAGATTGAAGAAAGTGCTGCCAAGGATTATTGGAAAAGCTCAATCTGCTTTTGTTAAAGGAAGACAAATTTTAGATGGGCCTTTAGTAGTAAACGAAGTCATAGATTGGGCAAAGAACAAAAAGAAAGATATATTGATGTTTAAAACGGATATAGCAAAGGCGTACGATTCGGTTTCTTGGGAGTACTTAGATTCTATGATGCGTCAAAAGGGATTTGGCTCTAAATGGCGGAAATGGGTGGTTGAATGCTTAAAGTCGGGTACATCTTCTGTGTTAGTTAATGCCAGTCCTTCTTCGGAATTTTCTCTCTTTCGTGGCCTTAGACAAGGGGATCCGATGTCCCCTTTCCTTTTTACCCTTGTTATGGAGGGTCTTAACCATGCTTTAAACAAAGCGGTCGATTGTGGAGAATATAAAGGAGTTGAGGTCGGAACGGATAAAATTTTACTAACACATCTCTTCTTTGCAGATGATGCTATTTTCTTTGGCGAGTGGTCGATAGAAAACATCCTAAACTTAATCCGAATTCTTTATTGTTTTCAAAGGTCCGCAGGTCTCAAAGTTAATTTGGAAAAAAGCGCTCTTATAGGTGTTGGAAGAAACGCAAATTCTTTGGAAGCGATGGCTATTATTTTAGGATGCAAGGTGGAAAAATTACCGACGCTCTTCTTGGGTTTACCTATTAGAGTTAACATGGGGTCGATCAAACCATGGAAACTTCTAGTAGATAGATTTAAAAAGAAACTAAGCAAATGGAAGGTGAAAACCTTATCGATAGGAGGGAGGCTTACTATTGTGCGCAACATTTTAGGAAGTATGGGCAATTACTTGTTTTCGCTGTACAAAGCACCAAAAAGAGTGATTAAAGTTCTAGAAGGGATGAGAATGAAGTTCTTTTGGGGAGGTGGTCTAAAAGAGGAAAAAAAATTCCGTGGGTTAAGTGGGAGTATGTTCTAAAAAGCAGAGAAGAAGGTGGGCTCGGTGTAGGAGCTTTGGAAGACTTTAACAAAGCTCTATTGGCCAAGTGGTTTTGGAGATTCAAAAAAGAGACGGAAGCGGTATGGGCGAAGGTTGTTAAGAGCATTCATGGGTTCCGAAGTGAATCAAACGATGAGGTTGAAATCAAAGTGGGACATACCTGGAGTAGAATTACAAAAACATGGAAACAACTCAAAAGGGAAGGTTTGGATCCTAGGAGTAAGATTAAAAAGGAAGTAGGTGATGGTAAAAGTACACTCTTCTGGAAAGATTGGTGGTGTGGGGAAGAGACGTTGGAAAAGAAGTTTCCTAGATTGTATCAGTTAGAAACAAATAAGGAATGCAGTGTTCACGACAGACTTAGAGTACCAGGAGGGGATTGGAATTGGAGGAGACAGGTAAGGAATGGGAGAGCGAGAGAGGAATTGGATTCGGTAAAACAGTTATTAGAAGACGTGTCTTTAAATGAAAAAAAAGATGAATGGATATGCTTGGAAGGTCCTAAAGGAGTCTTCACTGTGAATTGGTTTAGGAAGGAAATCAGTGAAAAAAATCATCAACAAATCGGAAATAACTTATGGAATAAATGGGTTCCTAACAAGATCAATATTTTCATATGGAAAGTGTGTAGAAAACGTGTGGCAGCCAAAGAAGTTCTAGAATTAATGGGGATTACACAAAGCTCGCTGCTGTGTGATTTATGTAAAAGAGAGAATGAATCAATCAAACATATTTTCTTTGACTGCCTCATAGCTAAACAGGTGTGGGACAACATTATTTCGTGGTGGGGGCTAAGCACGAATTTCCCTCGAAATATGGAAGAAATCTTTGGGTGGCTGGATTCGAATGCTCAGAACAGAAGTCAGGAGAAAGTCTTGCGAACGGTGGGCTTTGCTGCGATTTTCCTGCTTTGGAGAAATAGGAATGACGATATATTCAAGCAAAACCATAGAAACGCGACTGTTATTTTCACGAATCTTCAGAAGGAGGTGTTTGTGTGGTTAGCTAGCCGTGCAAGAAAATTTGTAATTGATCTAGATAATTGGCTTAATGCCCCTAGAATAGCGTTCAAGAAGTTGTAAGGGTGTGTTGTTTC